>CM055608.1:17214349-17543071 GCA_029379385.1 Quillaja saponaria | reverse complement strand
GCAAGCAAAATAACTTGGAGCCTGAAGAGTGAAGGTATTTTCAATCTTTATTTATAGAGTTAAATTCAGCTAATGAAGATCGTTTAATGGCACTAGATAATATTCGGCTCAACAAAGCTAGGGTGGCCAAGAACTACAATAAGTATGTCAAGGCAAAGAGGTTTGTAGAAAGTGATCTTGTTTGGAAAACCATTTTACCAATTGGAACTAAAGACCCTAAGTTCAGTAAATGGTCACCAAATTGGGAAGGACCCTTTATTATTAGCCAAGTTAGTCCAAGTGGTGCTTATCGGCTAGTTAACATGTAAGAAGAAGAATTAAGCAGGAGCATCAATGAAAAATACTTGAAGTTTTATTACTCTTCCATCTAGAAGTGAATGCTTTAAAAAGTCCTAGAAGTAGTTACAAGCTAGCTACTTAGCTTAAAGAAGAAAAGGTTGCCTAATGCAGCTAAGCAAAATAGGGTTTTTCATTTTGGTGGTGGGGGGGATCATTGCCAAAGGGACGAAATCTTCAACAGTTGAGGGATCAACAACATTAGGTAGTACAGTATCAACTTGGCTTGGAGGTATTATAGCAAGCTCAAAATCAGCAACAATATGTTCCTTCTTCACCTTAGCTAACATTTCTTTCAATTGAGCCCATGACATCTCGACTTCCTCTAAAATAGCTTCTCCAGCACTTAGATCGGTTTCTAAAAGAGTTTTCTTTGAATCAGATAAGTAATCTCAGAATCTAGGGAAGTGCTTTTCTTGTACAAGTCGATTCTGATATTTGTGTTGGTTTTAAGCTTAGCCAAGATTGATTTTAGCTAAGGTTAGAGGGAAGCTATTTTAGTTTGAATCCGAGCCAGTTCTTTATTCAGCTCCTCCAATTTCCTTGAGATCCTAGCTTCCTCAAAAAGCTTCAAATTGAGTCTAAAAGGTGCTCTTCCTAGCCTCAAAGTCGACTAGTTGTGTTAACTAAGAACCGCTGGTCTCTTTGCACTCTTATTGACTTTGTCAAGAAAATCAACATTGTTGAAGAGCAAAGCCATTTAGTTGAAGACCACCTTCATAATAGGAGACACCAAAAAAGTATCAGCTAACATAGCCAACTTGGACATTGATAGTTTAAGTGTCTTGGTTATTTTAGAATTAGAAAAGAAGCCTTTCAAAAACTGATTTTCAACAAACTTTAGATGCATGGAAATAGGGGAAGTGTCCCTTATGGTGGAGCCAGAAAAAAGGGTTGGAAACTTGAAGTACTGTTTTAGAAACTTCATCAGAAATTATAGGGGACGTAGCCGAGGAAAAAAAAGCAGTATGAGGTATTGTTGTTGAGGTACCAAGAACCTTGACAGACTCAGGTGCATGAGTCTTAAGTTTTTTTGTCTGCAAAAAACAAAGAATAAGGGTTAGTTAGCCAAATACATTAAGTAATCAAAATGAGATTCTTTGAAAAGTACCTTAGTTAAAGTTTCAATCTCAGATAGTAATCCTTTGGATTTTGTTGTCGGAGCAGGGCTAGTGGGACCTGCAAAGACTGTCAAGTATGCCTTCTAACATTCCAAATTTTAATACCTCCAGGAGTTTCCTTGAAGGTCTCTACATTAATAGCTTTAGATGGCTAAGTTTCTAAGAAAAGAAAATTCGCAATATCAGAAAGAAGAAAAAAAAAAAATTAAAGTTGATGTAATTTGATTTACTTTTAGAAGAACCACAGGTTTTACTTTTCTTTGGAGAAGTCTTGGTAGCTGATGTTGTTGTCTTTTTCTTAGACTCAGTTAAGTCATCAAATTACTCATCAATCATCTTTGTTAAGTAAAAAGCTGCAAAAACCAAAAAAAAAAAAAAAAAAAGACTAAACAAGTAGCCACCAATTCATGAATTCAATTAACTCTCCAGGTGAAGTCATAAAGGGGAAGCACTCAAATAGGTTCAGCTTCATATAGTTGTCTTCAACCAATTGTTGCAGCTGAGACAAAGGCAAATTTGGCTTAGTCTTGTATCTAGCCAAAGAAGAAAGGGTAATGGAATACCCTGAATCAACCCAAACTACCGAGTGAAGCATTGAGGATTATAAGTTGCAGAGAAGACTTATTGTGCTAAGCAATGAGCTTTACCCCATGAATAAAGTTTCTGGTAGTTAGCATGTTGCACTAGTCGAGCACCTCTCAGAAGAATGAGAGGAATTATCAGGGTCTGAGGTGTCAGTTGCAAGCCAAGTAAGGCCATATTGCCTTTCATGATAAGGGAACAAAGAAGGAGAGCTTCGAGCAGCAAACTAGAAATCTTGTTTGCCACATCAAATATAGAGCCTAGCTGAAGGAATCAACTGCAACAAGTGCCCATAAACAGTTAGGCTTTCAAGTGGTGGAATATTAGCTGAGAATGAGGCATAGAATTCTGGAAAGTAGTGATGGATCCACAATTGTAAAAATCACAAGGGCCCAGGTAGTGTTTTCAAATCTTAGTTGCTTTTTATGGATCCACGGCTAAAAGAGACTTTTATACAGTAGAGAATGAAAATAGAAAGGCTAAAGCCAAAGCTTTACCTGAGTTAATGACTGCTATGAAATATGAGAACTCAAAAACAATAACAGCATAGCTAGTGCAAATGAAGTATTTGCAGAGTCAATACAACAAAAAGGCTTAGTGCTTGGCATCTGTAACACGGCCTTTATTTTGGCATTAGCTAAAAGGAAAGCAAGTATGAAGAATTATTTTTGTTGAAAATAATACCAAGATTGTCACCCGAAAACTTTTTAAACAAAGTGGAAAATTCTTCTATGTCAACAGGTAGTTTAGTGATGGCAATAACGTCAATGAGCACGAGACTCATCCTAATGAAAAGACAAACCCATTATTGAAAGTGGACCAGAAGTTGAAAAAACTAAAGAGAAGGTTGGTTTCGAGGGAAATATTCTGATGATAAAAGGAAATAATGTCAAAAATTCCCTATTTTTTCTATTCTTTAGCGCGGGCTATCGAAACTCAAGAAAGCCAGGTTGAAGATGCAAGGGACTTGCATAGCCATACTCGAAACTCAGAAGGGCACTTATAGACCGAGTACTAGTTTGAGGTGATGGGCAACTGAAACCCTTGGGAGAAATTAATCGTTGGATAATCAGAGAACCTTAGATAGGATTAAAGGTCGCTGGCCTTATGATGAAGGAATTAGGTCGAGCAGAATATGGAATTAAGGTTTTTGGGATCACCATTTCAAAGGGTGATGATGGTGAAGAATTACTAGTTGATTTTGATAAACTCAAATCGACTGAACCATTAAGGGATGAATAGGTTTTGTTTTAGGAATCTAAAGCTGAAGAAGCCATAGAAATAGAGAGTAGAAACAGAAAATTCAAAGGCGCTTAGAGAATTCAAAAGAGAATTAAAAATGCACGGTAAAAAAGGAAAATTTTAAGCCAGCCAATTATAAAGGAGCTAAAATTAAGCATGAAATTTGAATTCAAAATGGAGATACTTGTATCATCCCTTGGAAAACGGAGAGGCTGTTAAATGGAATTTAGTGGCTTCCTATTCATTAAGGCAGCTGAGAATTTGAATTTGAAAAGGAGATAAGGTGCATTGATTTAGGTATTTCATGCACTCATACCTAAATGATGTAGGGGACAAAGTGTTAACATCAAAAAATATGCAAGGTGTAGGCCGAATTCATCTAGGCTGGTCAGCTGAGCTTTAATTAGCTAGGAAACTGGGTCGGATAACTAAGTTTGGGCATAACTTAAATTATGTCAATTGGGTTAAGACCTATTTAGTAGGCCACCTGGTTATTAAAATCAAGCCCTATCTAGTGTTGTTATTCAAAAATAAGAAAAGATAATGGTTTGGTTTTAAATCCCTTTAAAATAGGGATTTTTGGTTAGGATTTTAAATGGAAAGATAGAGTTGTTAGGAATAGTTCAAAGGAAAAGGATAATGATAAGACCTATTCAAACTGGTTCAAAATTGGTCTTTCAATGGGTTTGGACAGTTATTGGGCTTATAGACTCATTGAAGCAAAATTGGGTCAGTCAGCTGATTGAAACTATTGGATCTGCCAAATTGGACTTGGAGCACCTAGACCGTTTTCAACATCAAACCTTATTCTTAAAGGATAATAGAGATATATGGCATCAGAAAATTGTTATTTGGACTAGCTGAGGTAGAAATCAATTGCTAAATTTTTAGGCAAGTTAGCTGACAAGGGCTATGACTTACTCTGGTTGTTAGCTATGCTCATGCATTAGTGGATGCTTGATCAGGAAGTTAAGGGAGAACTTGGCAGACAGGCTTACTGGGTTAATGGCTAGTTTTTCTTATATAAATAAGACTAGAGTCATCAATTGTAAACACAACACTCTAACGTCACAACACAAATTTATCAATTCAATTCCTATTTTTTATTCAGCCTTTACTGCTTTACTTATAGCATTTCTTTACATGCTTTATTTATCGCATTTCTTTATCACTTTCCTTTCAGAATTCATACATAGTAGTTACATTTTCAATTGATCCAAATCGCTAAGAGCTTTCTTTAGTATCGTAGGAACCCATCGTCTAAGAAACAAAGTCCCTTTTTTAGCCAAATCGCTTGAACGTGCAAATCAGAGTTGCGAAGTTAGCTGATTCATCTCGACTGATCTCCATTGAAATATTTTGCAAGCAATATTAGACACAAAATAGAATTTCATTATCATTGCCTTTTATAATTTTCTTATATAGCACCCCCAGATTGAACATCTATACAAAAAGTCATTTAATTCTTAATTTGATAAATTACATTATCACATTGCTTGCTTGTATTTACATGTACATGATTAGGTAGCCTTACAAATAAAAACCTAAATATTCTTTCATAGGATCCTATAACTACTCACTTCCATAATCATTTCATTACACATACTTTCGCTCATACAGAAAGGTTTCACCCTAAGACCATACAAGGTAATAGAAATGGTTCCCCTGGTAACTCAAAATCACAAAAGTTGTAGCTCCATTAACCCTACTATCTTGAAGAATACAAGTCAATCTAGAAACACAAAGCAAGTATGAGATGGAAAGTCTCAGCAAGTACATTAAGGCATAAAATAAAGCAAGTAGCTAAGTGTTCTATGTTTCAAAATAGGAATGCACTGAAAACAAGCTTTGAAGCTAGTATGTCTAGTATGTTTGATGAGTTCTCCATTCTATTTAGATCTCTACTGTAACACCTTAACACTTAGGAACCTCTGTACTTATATTGCAGCTTGACTAATACAAGTAAAAGGCAAAAGTTTAAGAGAGATTTCTTCCTTTTCTCTAGACTTAGCCATTATTTTCAAATACTGCTTGTATTAGATAACAAATTTGCCTCTCTTTTTTTTTTTTTTTTTTTTAATTTGTAATGAAAGTACTATTTTCCATGATTTAAGTTACTAGCTATAGCATGACTCATTTAGATTGGTTTTCCACTTGTGTTAGCCATCTAGTATTTCACTTGTGTAGTCTTTAAGGCAGATTATAGTGTCACTTATGACTAAATTAGAAAGAAAAAAAAATTCTCTTAAAGTGTAATTGTGACAAAGTCACTTATTTGGTTATTCACAAACTTTACATATTGATAGTTTGATTATTTCTTTCTTATTATTAGATTTTAGTTTAAGGATTTATTTTGCAAGTACATAAATCAACTATACAATAGATTAATGGCATATAGCCCTTCATATAAGATACATACTTTCATTTATATACATTTAGGTATTCACTTCGTCTACATAATAAGGATGCCTCAAAAGGTACTAAACCATAAATTGTCTACACATTTGCCATATTATGAACATATCCATTACTACATTTACATACCAAAAGTGGCCTACATGGCCTTTACATCCTACTCGCTACTCTTCAGTGTAGTCCTATAGTAAGCCATCTTCATAGTATTCTAGGACTCATATATGTATATCAAACCATCCTGGTGCATTAAAAGGCAGGTATACACAATTTCACAAGACTACCTTCAAAGCCATTACCCTTGACTTAACCCTACTATCTGCTAGAGTACCAATATCAAATCACCAATTTATAAAATAATGAGAAGAAATCTCAATAAAAGTTTGTTGTCATTTTAAAAAATGATATAATGACAAGTTTTTATAAAACATAAATCTTTCTCAATTGTGTATAGTTTTCTAGGTAGAGTGTTGAGGAAGTAAAGTGAAGTTTACAACATTACACATACACGAAAGCATACAAACAATTACCTATCTTATATAAAAACTAGCTACTATTTTGGTGTAGAATTACTTCCAATGTATTTTTTTCTTAGCTATACTGCTTCTACTCTTCAAGCTACCTTTATAATTCTCCTCTAAATGCTCTCTTTACCATTCCACAGCTACCAAACAACTTCCTTAAATCAAACCCAAAACTTCCTTTTGTTGCAAGCAGGTGAAGCCCCTTGGTCTGCTGACTCCAAATCTTGAATCAAATCTTGGTCTGCTGACTTTCAAGAAAACTTGTCTTGCTATTTAATTAAATCACTTATTTAATTTAAAATAAATGCAATTAATATATAATCTTATACCCTCACATTTATGGAAGTTAACAATTAACTCCAAATCATCCATTAATCCTTCAAGGTTTATAATCTAAATCAATTATAGTGTGTAACACATTATGTTTACTTATATATTGGTAATAAACGTAATTGGAAACTTCCTAAGAAGAATTATTAAATTAAAATCTCTTAATTCAACCTTGGTTTCACCAATCCAACCAATTAACATTTATAGATCAAGATTGACATCTAGCAATGTTTCATGACCACCCAAGGACAAGCGAAGTTAAGATACATTGATCAAATCTTTTAATGCTTGGTTACCGTGTAATTCAATCCTTTAATCATCCATATTCTGAGTTAGACATAGGGCACGGATTCTAATGTCAACCCTAATTTTTTCTAAATCCATTAGTACTTGAAATAAAGTATATATTTTGTTCCTGAAAGAGATTAAAGAAGACACTTTTCTTAATCTCATTCACTTTGCAAAGATTCATAGAACAAGACATACTTATTTCAAGTGGTCATGAGATATTTGTCCTTTTTATTAAGGATGATAAATTCTTTGTCAATCGTTCATCTATCTTCATATGCTTTACTACGTACCCAACTAACACCCATTTATCATCCTTTTTACAGAACAAGTTAAGTGATATCAAAACAAGTAGATTCATAGTATAAGATACTAAGATGATCTCAAGTCAAAGGATCACTTACACCACTAACACTTTGAGAACTTAAACTCTAAATGGTTTCTCATTATGGGTTAATTTTTGTTCATCTAACAATCACCCATATATTTGTTTAAGCATCACCATACTTGTAGTTATGAGATCACTACTCTCTTCTAAGAAAATGACATAACATATACTAGTCTCGAAGAATCATCAATATCTATATTCTTGATAATTCATTGACTAGGAATATTTTAGAACAATACCATATATATGACATATCTCATTATTATGATCAACATCATATTCATGTATACACAGTTATTATTCTAGGGACTTTAACATGGTTATAGTAAATCTCATTTCAGTACATAGATAAAGGATGCCTAAAAATATAATGTCATGCATAAATACAAATGAATGTGCAATTACAAGCAACTTTTGATTAACTCTTGGATAGTAATACTAAGAACTTTAAGAAATATAAAGTCTCCCTCTTTAAACTCAAGTGGCCTTCTTCTATGGTCTAAATAGCTCTTTTTATGCTCTTTGCAGCTAAAAATCTCATTTTGATAGTGCTAATAACCTTAAATGTCTGTTGTACCAAAGCAACTTTCTTTTCCCCACTTCTACCTAACACAGTGGTGACATGCACTTTCTTCCATACAAGGCTTTGAATAGTGCCATTTGTAAACTGCCTTGGTATGAGTTATTATAAGCAAACTTAGCTAAAGGTAAAGTATGAATCACAGTTACCTTTAAAATCTAGTATACAATGCCTAACCATCTCTTCCAAGGTCTTGTTGATTCTTTCTTACTGCACATCAATTTATGAGTGATACAAACATCCTACATATAGAATGTTAGGGTGCATTAAATGTATGCTTATATGTGCTTACTAGGATGTGAGGCAGCAAACCTGGTTGTATGAGTAGCTTATGGATGTCATAACCTGACAGCATAACATTACTTTAGAAACATGTTGTATAATTTTTTATTTATTCTTTTTGATAAATATATATAAGGATATAAATGAAACAAACAAGTTTATGAAAATACATACACAATTACATACAAATTTTATACACCACATTTTAAACATTTGACTTTGACTACACTTTATTGTTTTTATTTTTCCTTATCATCTTTCTTTCTTTTATTTTTGTCTTGACTGATTACTCTATCTAATTTCCATCACCTTTGGACCTTGCTTTTCCCCTGTTATGTTTTCTTTTCCTTGCTTTGCGAAACCTCCATTTTTTTCTCTTTCCTTCAAGCTGCTGAGGTCTCCTCTTGAAAAGCCAACAGCTTTGCTTCCTCTCCAACTCGTGTCTCGCCGTTCTCCTCCTTAGTCAGCCATAACTCATCATCTCGGTAGCTATAGATGTTTCACCACCAACCTCCGTCTTTGTTAGTATGTTCAGCCCTATTTTGCGGTGTGAGTTTTCTTGCAACCAAGTGTTGTTTCCTCCTAGCAGCCAAGATCTTTTACCCTTTTTTTTTTTTTTTCTACCTACCTTGCCTTCATCAAGCTTGCAACTTCATCCTTGGACAACCTTGTTCTATAGTAAGTATCATTTTCTTGCGGCAACTCCAAGATGCTCGAAATGCTAAACTGACACTCTTATCGCGACAATCAACCATAGTATGATGGTTACAAACCAATCCATGCCTAGAATAACATCATACACCAACATGTCTAATATGGTCAAATCAGCAAAGCATACATCATCGCCTTCAATAACCTCACATAAAGGAATACACCGGTCTACCAAAATAGTCTTCCTCAATGGAATTGAAACTGCTAAAGGAATCTTAAGAGGCTCAGAGATCCTCTTCACATAGTAAGCAAAATATGGAGATATAAACAAATGAGTACCTCTAGGATCAAACAATATGATGCGTATTGAAAGCACCAATTAAATTCTCTACTTTAACCCAGCTTTGTAGTTAGGGTAAATAGAGGTTGATCTTATGAAGAGTTGAGTTTTAACCAATTTGTGCAAAATATAAATTCTTATGACAATAAAATAAAAGGGGTTTTATGTTTTGAATTTTGAGAGTAACTTTGAAAGTAAAATCATATATGCAAACAATTAATAGAGAAAGCTATCAACAAAAAAAGGAGATATTCACCATAGGGATTTGAATTTGATCATTAATTACAGTTATTCAATCATTCATTCAAATATTCAGCCTAGAATATCAACAAGCTTTGATATTCCGAATATTTTCTTTGTTCGTCATTAATCAAAACAAGCTCTTCAATTAATCTCTTGCTATTAAACAACCTCAAATAAGCTCTTAAGATTTAATTTAACAATTGCTTTAAGAATTAGAAAGATAGCTAAAGCTAAGCAATAACACACAGGCTCGGTTTATTTAACTTTGTCCACGTTCTTCATAGCAATTATAAATCACTATTTACTACATATGGTAGAATCATCAAGCAATTACAGACCTGATTCTCTAAACTAGCAATAGGCAATATAGTCTAATAAATTAATTGCACTCCAAATCTATTGAACATACAACCATGACAATTATAATAGAAGAACACAAGTTATCTGAATTGAATAATTAAACTAAAAAAAAAGAACAAATCAGATCTTACAATGCAATCCCAAGGCTTCAATCCTCCTTTTTATTAGTAAAAGGAAAATTAGCAACTTATAACAAAAGTGAAAACAATAAAGAAATTCTAAAAAATGTTTTTGAGTCTTGAATAATTGATATCAAAGCACTCCTAAGCTAATTGTATTTATAAGCTAATTAGAAGAGAAAAGAACTCTGCAATTCTAATCTAACTTGAAGTCCTTTTTAGATTAAAGTCTCTAGTTGCTAGGACTCTTCTTGAATTGAAATTACTAATTTTTTTTGAATGTATGTCCAAATACAAGATCAGCTAGTATTCCTTATTCAAATTCTTGGATTAGGATTCATAATTTGCCTTCAAAATAGGTTCACATACAAGATATGCTTATTATCCTCATACCAATCTGATTAGGAAGTTCATCCATTAATGTTTATCCATTAACATATATATTCTTTAATAATATATCTATTAATTCCTGAAGTGTTTGGATTCCATAAAGTGGTTAGAGATAATTTATGCAGAATATTATATGGGGTTTTCATGACACACAGGGCCCTGGTTTGTGCACCAATCTGGCCCATCTTCATTTAATTCTCTTGTATTTCTTCTTTTACTCCTTTTATGCTAAATATGTGATGTAGCACTTAAGGCAGAGGAAATTCCTTGAAGCAATAAAACAGAAGCAAGAAGAAGAAAAAAGTAAGTCGTAGGCTTAGGCTTTAGTATTTTTCTATTTAATAGGAGTTATCACTTTAGTATTTTATTAGGAGTTAGTATTTATTGGAAGTTACCTTTTTTTTAATATTTCCTAATAAAGGAGTACTTTTTTATTAAAAATCTTTGTTTGTTGAGCAAGTATCCTTAGTCTTTTAGGATTTTTCCTAGCCTTTTATAAAAGACAGGCTTTGCTAGTTCGTAAGAGGCAGTTTTTATCAAAAAAGTTTATACCTAAGGGTGTGTTTGATATTTTGCTTGTGGATTATACTTTATTCCTTAAAGATTTAGTCTTGTGCTAATCTTTTCTAAGCTTAGTTTTTTATGCTGGCTTAGGTTCTTTCATAATTTCGCTGTGCCAGTTTGTATCGGAGCCAGGTTTCTTGACTGAATGGCCAACAAAAACAAGGACCGTGGGTTGGAGGATATTTGACAAGCAATCACTGAAACTCGAGATGCCACAAAAAGAAGCAACTGAGACTATTCAAGGGCAAATAAACCAGATTTTGGGGACTCTAAAATAATTGAAGGTTGATTTTAAAGAAAGAGCAGTAGCAATTAATAGGGAACAAGGAAGGGGAGTCGCCCCGCCAATGGAGCAACCTATAATAGGCGTGTGCTCAAAGACCTATGTAAAATAGGCAAAAACCAAGTACCTGTTCAACAAATTACATAACTTGTCCAACTATATTCCAAGAAGGAGATTCAGATGAAGAGGTAAGAGAGTATGGATATTATGGGCAGCAACAAGGAAGAAGGAATAGAGAGTTTGAAGACGATAGAGTGAAAGCTGAGATTCTAAGCTTTAATGGAAATTTACATATTGAAGGCTTTCTTGACTGGTTGTGCGATGTTGAGAAATTTGGTAAGATGATGGAAGTATCAGAAGAGAAACTAGTCAAAACAATATCATTCAAGCTTAAAAGTGAGGCAGCTGTATGGTAGGATAATTTGCATAGGGATAGACAAAGAAGAGGGAATAGTCCTGTGAGACAATGAAGGAAGATGAAGCAACTTTTAATGGAGAGGTTTCTGCCACTAGATTATGAGCAACACCTCTTCCAAATGTATCAAAATTGTACGCAAGGCAACAAAATAGTGACAGATTATATAAGTGAATTTAATAGGTTGTCAGCTAGAACAAACTACTGGGAACCTGAAAATCAAAAGGTGACAAGGTTTATTGGTGGACTGAAGCCCTTAATCAAGAAGAAGATAACCCTTCAAGCTTATTGGAGAGTTGATGAAGTTTATAATACTGCTTTGAAAGCTGAATCATTAGAGAGTTCTTCAAGGAAAGTTGAGAGAGCTAGAACTTACCAAGAGCACTTACAACCAGCATCTAATAATGAAAGAAATATGCAATTGGATCAACAAAGGAAAGTCCGAGAAGCTTCTAATATAGAGGGAAAAAGGGCAATAGCAACTACCAGTGGAAAAGAAGCTTCTAAAAATTTTAATCCCTATGCTGCACTAAATATGGGGATTTTTTTTAGGTGTAGACAGCCTAGGACATCTGTCCAATAATTATCCCAAGAGAAAGAAGGTAAATCTAGTAGAGAATGAAGGAAATTTACAGGAGGATGTGATGAAATTGAAGAATATGATAGGGTTGAAGTTGATGCTAAAATAAGAGAGGAGTATGTGTATGTTGTTAGAAGGTTGTTGTATACTCCTAGGGAAGAAGAACCACCCTAGAAGATGAACATCTTTAAATCTTTCTGCACTATTGGAGAAAAAATGTGCAAAGTGATAGTTGATAATGGTAGTGGCGAGAATATAGTTGCCAAACAGTTGATGGACCATATGAAGCTACCTACAGAAACTCATCCACAACCATATTCTTTTGGTTGGATTAAAAAATGACCCTCTGTAAGGGTAACAAGAACTTGTTTAGTACCGATTTCCATTGGGAGATACTATAAAGATAAAGTTTTGTGTAATGTTGTTGACATGGATGCTAGCCATGTATTATTGGGTAGACCTTGGCAATATGATGTGGATGCTATGCATAAAGGGAGAGATAATGTCTATCTATTCACATGGAATGTCACAAGATTGCTATGAGGCCAACAATAAAGACTCAAGAACTACGTAAAACTTCTAAAGTAGAGAGTAAAACTTTAGTATCTATTGCCAAAACCAAGGGAAAATTTTAAAAGGACAGCAAAGGAAGCAAAGGAAGTCCTTGTTGTTATAGTTAAGGAAGTGTTGTTGGGCAAAGAAGAAGATGACAGTGAAGTGCCTAGAGAGGTGTAACCATTGTTAGAGGACTTTTCAAACCTAATACAATATGATTTACCTGATGAGTTGCCTCTAATGAGAGATATCCAGCACCATATAGATCTTGTTCCAGGTGCTAAGCTTCCTAATTTACCTCATTATTGCATGAATCTAGAGAAAGCGGAGTATTAAGGGAGAAGGTCGAAGAATTGCAGTAGAAAGGCTTGATCCATGAAAGTATGAGTCCTTGTGCAGTCCCTGCATTGCTCACACCAAAGAAAGATGGCAGTTGGAGGATGTGTGTTGATAGCCAAGTTATAAACAAGATCACAGTGAGGTATAGATTTCCTATTCCACGCCTTGATAATATGCTTGATCAATTGCATGGTTCCAAAGTTTTTTCAAAGATTGATTTGCGAAGTGGTTATCATCAAATAAGGATTAAGCCTGGGGATGAATGGAAAACTGCATTTAAAACCAAAGAAGGCTTGTATGAGTGGTTGGTTATGCCATTTGGCTTATCCAATGCTCCTAGTACTTTCATGAGGATAATGAATCAAGTGTTGAAGCCTTTCATTGACAGATTTGTTGTGGTTTATTTTAATCACATTTTGATATATAGTAAATCAAAAGAAGAGCATCTAAAGCATCTTAGAGAAATGCTAAAAGTTTTACAATGGAATAAACTCTACATAAATTTAAAGAAGTGCATTTTTTTTTTTGCTAATAAGCTACTGTTCCTGGGGTATATAGTGAGTTCTGAAGGCATACATGTTAATGAGGAGAAGATTAACGTTATCCGGGAATGGCCAGCTCCAAAAATAGTGAGTGAGGTATGGTCTTTTCATGGTTTAGCTACATTTTATAGAAGATTTATTAAAAATTTCAGCTCTATCATGGCCCCAATAACTAATTATTTGAAAAAAAAAAAGAAGTTTGATTGGAATAAAGAGGCTGAAGGGAGTTTTGTTTTAATTAAGGAAAAGCTATGTACAGCTCATGTGTTAGCATTACCTGATTTTAAAGCCTTGTTTGAGATTGAATGTGATGCTAGGGGTATTGGAATTGGGGCTGTTTTATCTCAAAATAACAAACCATTGGCTTTCTTTAGTGAAAAATTAAGTGAATCTAGATGAAAGTGGAGTACCTAGGATAAGGAATTTTACACTGTTGTGAGGACATTGAGGCATAGGGAACATTATTTAGTACAAAAGGAATTCATCCTTTACACTGACCATCAAGCCTTGAAATTTATCAATAGTCAAAAACACTTAAGCAATATGCATGCTAGGTGGTCAACTTATTTGCAAAAGTTTCCTTTTATGATTAAGCACAAGTCTGGTGATTTTCACATTAATAATGGGTATTTGTTTAGTGGAAACTTGTTATGTATTCCACAAATTTCTTTGAGGGATAAGTTGATCCGAGACCAACAATCTAGTAGGTTGAGTGGATACTTGGGAAGAGATAAAACAGTGGCAAGACTTAAAGAGAGATTCTACTGGCCTCAATTGAGAAAAGATGCTGAAAACTTTGTTAAAAGATGCTATATTTGTCAAACAGCCAAAGGACATTCTCAAAACACTGGATTATACATGCATTTGCCCGTGCCTAATGACATTTGGGAGGATCTGTCCATGGACTTTGTCCTAGGCCTTCCAAGGACTCAAAAAGGGGTTGATTCTGTGTTTGTACAATGCAACTGGGAAGGCACCATTTTCTTTGGTGTATTTAAAGCCACCTAACCATGCTTTGGATCTGATAAAATTACCTACACTACACAAAGCAAGTATGGCAGAAGAAAATATGGCTATGCAGTTCAAATCTGTCCAAGAAGAAGTAAAACAACAGCTTGAGAAGACTAGTGCCAGATATAAAAAGCTTGCTGATAAGCATAGGAGAACACAATCGTTTGAAGAAGGTGATATGGTGATGGTTTTCTTGAAGAAATAAAGATTTCCTATTGGAAGTTATAATAAACTAAAGCCTAAGAAGTATAGTCCTTATCAAGCTTGGAGGAAGATTAATGACAATGCTTATGTTGTTGATTTGCCTGAGAAAATGGGGATTTCAAGGACATTCAATGTGGCTGATTTATACGAGTTTCATGCTGAAGAGAAACCTCTTTATCCTGACATTAACTCGAGGACGAGTTCTTTCCAAGTGGAGGAGACTGATGTAGAACTTAAGGCAGAGGAATTCCTGGAGCAACAAAACAAAAGCAAGTCATAGGCTTAGGCTTTAGTATTTTCTATTTAATAGGAGTTACAACTTTAGTATTTTATTAGGAGTTAGTATTTTATTAGAAATTACTTTTTTTTAATATTTCCTATTAATTAGGATTTACTCTTTTATTAGAAATCTTTGTGCTCAGCAAGTATCCTTAATCTTTTAGGATTTTTCCTGGCCTTTTATAAAAGACAGGCTTTGCTAATTTGTATGAGGCAATTTTTATCAAAAAAAGTTTATACAAAAGGGTGTTTTGATATTTTGCTGGTGGATTCTAGTTTATTCATTAAAGATTTAGTCTTGTGCTAATCTTTTCTAAGCTTAGTTTTATGCTAGCTTAGGTTTTTCCATAATTCCGCTATGTCAATATGGCCTATTTATTCAACAAATATTCATTCAATTCAATAAAACACCAAAAATCATAAAATAAATATTTATAAGTTCATTAGCATAAAATCATACTCAAAATAACCAATAAGAATCAATGAAAATAAAGCTTATTAAACACCTATCAAATTCCCCCAAATTTAACTTTTACTCACCCTCAAGCACTACTAGAATTAACAATGGATCTCCTCTTCCAACTTTCCAAAAGTATGAGAAAATGCATAAATCATCAGTAAAGAACACAACTAAGAATCAAAAGAATCATAAAATATCATGAACAATTTTCCCTTTAAGAAACTTAGAATTGAACTCAATAAGAAACATCATTGAACATCAAACATGCTAAATTGATAGATTCTCATATGGCAATCTCTCAAACTCTCAAGTATTTCAAGGTTAAGAATTTTTAACTCTGATTCATTTAGTAAAAATGCACTACCATAGGCTTACTTGTCCATCTGATCTCCACTACTTAGACTAATGTAACACAAATTAGAAGGTCTTTCACTAGTTGTAACAGAGTTACGGACATGGTATGGAGCAAAATGGAAAGAAAAAGGTAAAACTAAAAAGATTAGTAGAGTAGTCAAAAATTTTAGTTTGAGCACATAAGCATGCAAACCCGTATCACTTTGACACTTTAATGCTTTTAGCACTTTGCTTGCTTATCACTTTTTATTTCATAATTTTTCTTATGCTCTTTCTTTCTTCTCTTTTTTTTTTTTCTTGTAGTTTTGTATATAACAAAAAAACATTCAAATTAAATACTGAAAAGAAGCTTGAAATTTATGCTCATATTTCTCTATACTTTTCCCTATTAACACTTCAACCGTACTCAGCAGACAAGTATGTGATTGCTTCAATAACCATAAGGTAAGGTAGAAGATACAATCATTAAGGTTGAGGCTCATGTACTGGATTTACTAACAAAAGGAACAATTAAGCTCAAAATGGCTCACTATTGGTAAAATTTTGTTGGGTTGGCTGTTTAGGTTTAAAGTGTGTCTTCCCTATTGCCTTCATCCTTTTCATCCATTCATATGAATCAATGTAGTCTCAATAAGATTTAAAGCAAGTTCTAGAGTTACATAATCATAAAATGAATATCACCCAACGAAAAGTTACAGATTGACATGTAAAATTTAATCCTAGGCTCAAAAACTTACATGGTAAAATGTCTACCAAAATTAGCATACTATCCTTTCAATTTCAATCACAAATGTGAATTAAGTCTAAGCTGCAAGTTAATTTAGTTCAATCAACTTATATTTCTTTTCAAACTTAATTTAATTCTTGCTCATGACATACGTATCCTTATAAATCCTTGGAAAGAACATATAAATACACATTCTAATGAAAAGAAAAGCCTAAATCTTCCCCCCACACTTAATTCTTACATTGCCCCTAATGTAAGACTAATATGCAAATAGGAGTAATAAAAAACAACATGAATAAAATTAAAAAGAAAGCAAAAGAGATGCAAATCTAATGTTGTGGCAAGTTTGCCACCCTTGGATTGCCTTCCAAGTAGCACATTTATTTAACGTCGTTAGCCAGACTCAAAACTTCCTTAATAAGCTCATGTTGGATCATCTAAACCTCCTATACTAAGGAATGAATAACATCAATAAAAAAAAAATAGAATTCACATCATTATGATACTTTATGGCTTCAAAAATATTGAAGTAAACTATTTCACTATCAAATTCCATGGTGAGTATGCCTTCACGAACATCAATCTTAGTCTTAGAAGTGTTCAAAAATCGTCTTCCTAATAAAAGAGGTGTTGTATTTGGAGAATTATCATTCCCCATATCCAAAATATAAAAATCAACAGGAAATACCAACTCATTAACTTGAACAACATCTTCTAAGACTCTTTAAGGATAAACCATAGAGCGGTCAGCAAGTTGAATAATCACTCTAATTTTATTTAAAAGACCAAGATTTAAAGGTGCATAAATATATCATGGCATGACATTAATTGATGCTTCTAAATCTATCATAGATTTTTCAAATCTAGTGGTTCCTATTGTGCATGGGATAGTAAACGTACCTAGATCCTTGCATTTTAGGGGAAGTTTTCATTAGATAATGGCTAAAACGTTCTCCCCCACACTTACCTTCTCATCACCCTTCAACTTGCGTTTGGAAAGTAAACAATTCTTTGAATTTTGGTATAGCAAGGTACCTGCTTAATTGCATCTTACTTGCATCTAAAAGTGGTATATTGACTTTAACTTTGCAAAACATATCTAAGATCTCCTAATCTTTCCCTTCCTTCTTTAGTTTAGTGAACCTACTAGGAAAAGGAAATAAAGGCTTATAAATCAGAATACTAGATTGAGTGGTTACCTTAAAAGATGATGCCACTTCCTTGTTGGGTATGGTTTCCTTCCTAACTTCCTCCTCCATTGTTACCATAGGTTTTACATTCAGTGTTTCCTCTAGTTTTTTACCACTCCCGAGTGTTATTGTACTTAGATTCTCTCTTGGGTTCACTACTATTTGGGAAGGTAATTTACCCGATGCTTGTACCTCTAATTTTCCTATGGTGTTAGCTAGCTGGCTAATTTGATTATCCAAATTTTGAATGCTTACCCTTGTTTCCTGTTGAAATCGCTTAGTGTTAATGGAAAAGGACATAACAATATCCTCCAAAGACATACCTTGGTTTAGAACAGCTTGTTGTCTACCTTGGAATGGTTGTCGAACTTGATGAAATTCCTGTTATTGATTAGGAGATACATTGCAAATCACAGGATTTCCATAGCTAATGTTTGAATGAACTCTCCAACCCAAATTGTAGGTGTTGGAGAATGGATCATATTTGCATTGTGGTTGTCCCAGAAATCCACCCATGGCATTGACTTGCTTCATGGGATTCTTTTGAAATGTTAGGCATATGTCAGTTGGATGTCCCATAGCAAAACAAATTCCACAAGCCTTAGCTTGTTGCAAGTTCCCTACAGCCATTTGAGGCACAAGAGAGGTTAGATTAGCAATTTATTTCCAAAGGAGATGTACTTACCTTATGAACTTTATGTAGTGGGGTTCACATCGGGTGCTAAATTGTTGAGAATTTGCAGCCATATTGGAAATTAAATTTTTAGCAGCCTTTGTTGTCTTGTCTACCAATGCTCCTCCACTAGCCGCACCAATCATGCTCCTCTCTGTTGGCAGGAGTCCTTTATAGAAGTATTGGACCAATAGCTGATCACTAATTTGATGATGCAAGCAACTTGCATATAGCTTCTTAAAATGCTCCCAATACTTATATAATGATTCTCCATTGTATTGTCTGATTCCATAAATTTTCTTTCTAATGTTGGCAGCTACCGAAGCAGGGAAATATTTCTCCAAAAATAATTTTTTCATCGTAGTCCATATGGTTATGGAACTCAATTATAAGTAGTAAAGCTAATTTTTGGCTGTGTCCACCAAAGAGAATGGAAAAGCCCTAAGCTTGATTTGGTCTTTGGAAATCCTAGTAAGTTTCATGCTTGAACAAACCACATAAGACTCCTTTAAGTGTTTGTGAGGATCTTCCCCAGCAAGACCACGAAAAATTGGTGAAAGATGGATGAAACCAGATTTTAATTCAAAAGCAACATCTAAAGTATGATATTCAATGCAAAGTGATTGTTGGTTTAGATCAAGAGCTGCCAACTCCTTCAGGGTTTGGTTTGCATTGTTAGCTATGCTTTTAGATTTTGATTAATTGAATGTCGAGGCCGCTTGTTGATGAGCTCCAATGAACTTTCTTATTTGTTAGAGTCTAAGAGCATAATCTTCTCTTGTCATACAAGACTGTAAAATAGAAGAAAAAGAAGAATTTACATTAGTTGATAAACGAAATAAAATATTAACTCCCCAACAATGGCGCCAAAATTTGATGCATGTCAAAAGCACCAATTAAATTCACTACTTTAACCCGACATTGTAGTTAAGGTAAACAGAGGTCAATCCCACAAAGAGTTGAGTTTCACCAATTTGTGCAAAATATAAATTCTTATGACAATAAAATAAAAGGGTTTTATTGTTTGAATTTTGAGAGTGACTTTGAAAGTAAAATCAGATATGAAAATAATTAATAGAGAAAGCTATCAACAAAAAGGGAGATATTCACCGTGGGGATTTGTGTTGATTATCGATCATAGTTATTCAATCATTCATTCAAATATTCACCCTAAATTATCAATATATTCTAAATCTTTCCTTAATTTGTTGTTAATCAAAACAAGTTCTTCAATTAATCCCTTGCAATTAAATAAACTTAAATAAGATCTTAAGATTTAATTTAACAACAACTTTAAGAATTAGAAAGATAGTTGAAGCTAAGCAATAAACACACAAGCTCGATTTATTTAACTTAGTCCATGTTCTTCATAGCAATTATAAATCACTATTTACTACAAATGTTAGAATCATCAAGCAATTATGAACTTGATTCTCTAAACTAGCAATAGGCAATATAGTCTAATAAATTAGTTGCGCACCTAATCAATAAAACACACAACCATGACAATAATAAGAAGAACACAAGATATCTGAATTGAATAATTAAACTAAAATAAAGAACAAATCAGATCTTTCAATGCAATTCCACAGCTTCAATCCTTCTTTTTATCTGTAAAAGGGAATTTAGCAACTCATAACAAAAGTGAAAACAATAAAGAAATTCTAAAAATTATTTTTGAGTCTAGAATAATTGATATCAAAACACTCCTAAGCTAATTGTATTTATAAGCTAATTAAAAGAGAAAAGAACTCTGCAATTCTAATCTAACATGAAGTCCGTTCTTAGATTAAAGTCTGGTTAGCTAGACTCTTTTTGAATTGGAATTCCTAATTTGTCTTGAAAGTATGTCCAAATACAAGATCAACTTGTATTCCTCATTCAAATTCTTGGATTTGAATTCATAATTTGCCTTCAAAATAGGTCCAAATAAAGATATGCTTGTTAACCTTATACCAATTTGATTAGGAAGTTTATCCATGAATAGATATATATATCTTTTAATATATATATCCATTAATTCCTGAAGTGTTTGAATTACATGGAGTGGTTAGAGATAATTCCTGCTGAATATTATACGGGCTTTCATGACTCACAGGGCCCTGGGCCTTGCACCAATATAGTCCATCTTTATTTAGTGCTCTTGTGTCTTTCTCTTTTACTCCTTTTGTGCTAAATATGGCCCATTTATCCAACAAATGTTCATTCACTTCAATAAAACACCTAAAATCATAAAATAAACATTTATAAGTTCATTAGCACAAAATCATACTCAAAATAACCAATAAGAATCAATGAAATTAAGGCTTATTAAACACCTATCACAATACTTTAGCACCAATTGCATAAACAAATAATCTATGTTACCACTGCATTAGAAGCTTGTGCATCCTACGTTGTCAAGGCATAAACATGGGCCTGACCCTTGCATGTAGATGATGAACCTCTAACAAAAGTACCTCGACCTCCCTGTGATCTGGTAGGTGTTGCCGGCAATAGAGGTTTACCCTGGACTAAAGAAGAAGTACTGGCTAGAGTAGAATGCCCCTTCATCAAAGGACAATCCTTAATACGGTGATCCACAGTCCCACATTCAAAATAAGCACTTGTCTCCCATCTACACTGTCCTAAATGTCTAAACCCACACATAGAGCATAATGGCACCTCAAATGATTGGGGCCCACTAGATGACACCCCCTACAATTGACCTTCGAAACCCCATCTAATCTAGCCTCTACCGCTATACAAACATCTTATACCAATCACAAGCCACATCATGTAACTAATAGCTAACTAACTTAATAGCACGAACGGGGGTCACATTCCAAACCTACACACAATTTATCTAGCTCTTCCAAGAAAGTATAAGAATCTTGTATCAGATCCACACCTAAAAATCTCGGTGGCTGCATCTTCCAAAAATCATACAGCGTCACAAATACCCCTCAATCCTGCTAAACTGGAACGGGAGGGTTTGCCTCTTGTTGAGGCTGAATAGGAGGAGTTGTTGGAGGCTATGATTAAGGTTGAGCCTGGTGCTGTTAGGCCAAAATCCCAACTAAATCACCTACGGTCCTCTGAATACAAACTAGTTCCTACACCAACTGCTCTAAATCAGGACCACGGGCTGCTACCTGAATTAGTTCAACAGCTCTGCCTTTGACTCTACTTCTACCACGTCCCCATCAAGCCCTACCTCTGACCACCAGTACCTGGGGACTGGTAGATCCCTGGTTGGAGCCAGCCTCCTACTGCCTCCCTTGACCAGCAACACAGTATCTACGTCGCATCATATCTAAAACAAATACAAATAATTTCAATATACCATTATCATAAAAAGCAAAGGACGATGTGTTAAAAAAAATCACAACTTGAAGTTTTAGGACGAATTGGAGCGTATCACTGTGTCTACATACTCCCCATGTAAAGCATGCAAATAAAGCAATAACATCCCATAGTTGCAGCCATAGACCTCTAAATCTTGTTCTTTTACCAACTTGTCACACCCTCACACAAAGGCATGACTGGCCAGAAGATTTGGATAACCAAACTCCTGTAACCGTGACTTCACAAAAAAAAAAACACAATGCCTGTTACCACTTATAAAAAGAGAAGCTTTAATGAACTAAATTAAAGACATGCCTAGTAATATACACATGTATAAGCTGGTTACAAGCAACCAATTACAACAACAGTAACAAAATACATGGAGGAACCCTACTCCAATCAACCCATAACTACAACAGTTAAACTACTGAACAAACCGAAACATACTAGCTCAAGGTGGCTACAATTTCGTCCTGTAGCTCTAAGTTTGTAATTCTGAATATACCTTTTTGTAGTGCAATCAGTAAGTCCAGACTTTCTCAGCAACGATCACTGATCACCTTATTCTAAAAAAATAACATTAACATAAGAATGAGTCACAAGGATCAATGAATAAAAAATGTACCCCAAAGGTACTAGCATCAGTCAAAGCATCAATAGCACATGTATATCAACTAACCTTCAAGTAACGAAATTACATAGTACAAATTTAATATTACACGTACGTACAATTAAATGTCGAAAAAATTTAACTAATACCACTTTTCACTATTCAAGATAAGAAGTCACTCTTATTGTTTAAAAACAAATCATACAAATGAAGCAATTCAATCTAAAAAGGGCCAATTGGAGTAACTTAGCAACTGCACACCAATCATCCTCCCACCAGGTAGTTTTTATGCCCACACACTAGTTATAATCTGCGTACATAACGAACCCACCGGGGCTAAGTTACTCAAGTATTAAAAAATCGCATATCTCATAATCAAATCACATCTTAGATGTACCCAGATTTCTATTTTGGAAGTAAAAATTATTTCGAAGAAAAATTTACTTTATTGGTCTTTATCAAACACAAACAATTTACAAATAGCAATCATAATTCAAATATTCAAATTCCATAAACAAGTTCACATAATTATCTAGCAACCAACTCACTCAATTCATGGATTTTGCTCATCATCCCTTCTAGACTGTGAAGGTATCAGTATATCCTCGACACTCTCCAGAGCTGAAAGTCATAAATTCATATGTTATTCATAATATTCACTTCAAAGTTAATTCCACAATTTCTTAATCGTACATAATTATGTCTAACATATTTAATAAAGTAAGGTTAATTAATTCAATTTATTCACTAATTCAAAATTTATAGCTTAACATTAACCTAATCCAATTTCATGTTTCCTAATTAGCTATTTAACAATGGAAACTTACATAAATTAACTTCCATGTATATATTAACATTTAAACTTTACTAGCCATCTTATCAAATACCTAAAGATAAGTTATTTTCATGATTGAGTATATATATATATATTACTAATTCAACATAAGTCTATAGTTTTCCATTTTATTCATGCTCAAATCCTAATTCAATTAAATTAACTATCAACTCTTCATAGTCTTTATATTTCCATTCTAGAATTCAAATTAGATTATTATCTAACTTACAACATAAGCTTAAACTAAACCTTCTAATGTTAACATAGTTCTATTTCCAACTTTTAATTCATGTATTTACCTTCCCATGTTAATATATACTAATCCTACCTCTCCTATTGTCAGCATCAACTCAATTTCAATAAATTAATTACTAAATCTTGAACTTTACAATTCTAATATTCATACTCTTAAATTAAAAGAATCCTTATTCAATGATCATAAGATCATTTGCATAAGTTCTTTAATCTTAAACCCTTACTCACTCTTTCTCCTTAATCTTTAGTTCTAACAAATCAAATATCCAAAACTACAAAAAGATTAACCAACCTATAATCTAATTAAGCACCAAACAAATTCACTAACTACTAGTAAGTTCACGGCAAGGAGAAAAAATCCTGCACCTATCCTCCTAAGTTTCCACGGCTGAATTGGATGTTAGTGAGGGTGTAAGAGCTGCTTTCCCTACTTGACTGAAAAACAGAGCATAGATAGCTCTTAACTCTCGCCTGCTACAGCAAGAACGGGGCTTGCTCCAAGCTCCTTCCAGCTCACCCAAACAAATTGAAACTGCTAGCTAAAAGTAAAATCCACATTTCTGCTACTTCACTCCTAGTCCATTGATGCTATCCAAGACTCTTAAAACTGCCAACCACACTCAATTATCTCAACCCAAAATCCAACTAAACTAATTTAAAGGTAAGGGAGGAAGGAAGAAACAAATAGCTGAAGCGCAATGAACTGTCTTGTCAGCAAGAAGGCAATACACGGCCAAGATATGAAGAAGCATAAACAGGGCACTCTCAGTGAGCAGAGCAACCAGCAAGAAAAGATTGGCGGTAGAAGTGTAGAACAATTGAGAAAAATCAGCCAAGAATTATAAAGCAAAGAAAGACAAAGTGTGCCAAATATATATTATATTAGGTCCAAAAGTTAAAAGTTAGATTGTATGGTGTAGGTTTAATCTTATCATTTGCATTTAAATATATAGATATATATTTCCTAATTTATTCCTTTTACCTACACACATTTATTATACACATTTATAAAATTAAATATGTGAACTTCAAATTTTTAAATCAATCAATATTATAGTGAAAATTTAATTTCTTAATCACATGTTTATATATATAAGTATTTATAATTATTTATTTATTTTAATTCTAACTTGTGTAAAATTTTATCTACCTAGTTATACAAGTTACGTACAAATATTGTAAAAAATATGTTAAACTATTAAGTTATAACAAGCCAGTTTGCTTCAACCAACTTGTTTCCTTCCAGCCGTGGGAGGTCTCCCCTTGGACCTGCAGAGCTGGAGGTAGCTGCCCTTAATGGTGATAGCAACTCCTTCCGTTTGTAGCAATACTACCTCCAACAACAGCCACTATCAAATAAGCTAGCCATGAGTTAGGCTACTTTTCTTGTTTTCATGTAATTAATTCCTTTTCCTCTTTGCTTGTTGATAATTGATGAAGGGTTAAGTTTAGTGAATTTAGGAGGACAAACTAGAATTTGAAAGTGATGGAAAGAGTGATAATTAAGTGTTTAGGGAAAAAAGAAAGCTTGAATTAGGAAGGATTATTGTTGGAAATATATGTATTTCAAGTTTTTGATTTTTTTTTATTAGCTAAACTAATTTCAAGGTTAATGTTTGGAATATAATTAATATGAAAATTGATGGAATTGTGTTGATTCTTTTAGGGTATGTATATATATATATATATATATATATATATATACACACAAATACACATGAAGTGAAATTAAAAATGCCTTTAAGATGTTTGACAAAATGTATAAGAGAAACTAATTGTAATATAATGAATAAAACGTGGTATATTCAAATCTTTGTGATTAGAGATTATTTAAATTTGAATAGAAAGTCTAAGAACAAGAGTAAAGAATTATTAGTTAATTAGTTATGGAAAAGGAATTTTGGAGCTTGGTTGGATCGATATTGAAATTTCATAATTCAAGCTCTTGATTTATTTTAAACAATTAATTTAACTTGAATTTAATACTTGGAAAGTGAGTAATGTTGAATTAAGGAATTAGTGTTGATTTTCTTGGCATGTATATTTAATATATACATACATGAAATAGAATTAAAGTTACCTTCAAGGTATATGATAAAATGTCTAAGAAGAGTTAGTTTCAAAGAAGTGTATGGAAGTTGATTTATGTAAGTTTTAGTAATTAGATGATTATAACTATGAAACTATAAACTAAGTAATACGCGGAAATATAATTTTCAAATTTGGAACCTATTGTTGACCCGACAACACACATGAATGCAAAAGGAGCTACGAGCAATATCCATAACATTGTGAGTGGAATGTTACTTTTTAGGGCTGCTAGTGTGTTGTGAGTAATTGTTTTAGTGTATTTTTATGAATATTTTCATGTAGTCTTCAAAGGTGAATGTTTAGTACTATTTGTGTCGTGTTTGATGTATGATTTCATTCGTATTTGATATGGGCCAATTATGTTGTTTTTATATTCGAAATAGAATCCGAGTGGACCTAGGATATATTTGCTTTGTTTATTTGATATTTGAACAAAGATATTCAAGTAACTCAACCTCAGAGATGAATATGTAGGGAGTATATATTCATGGTGTACGGGAGCAAAAACGCCCGAATTGGTGTGCTAGTGCTGAGTTACTCTGATTGGTTATTTTGGGTGCCTTGATTGATTTGTGTGTATATTGCATTACTTGAATTGTATTTGTTTAGTTTTGCATTTTCTATATTTACATATGTTTAAAATTGAATTGTTTTGTAATTCATGGTAACTTGAAATTTTTTGATCTATGCATTTTATTTATGTATTGCTTGATGCTAGTACCCTTTGGATACATTTTTCATTTACTGAGTCTTTATGACTCACACTTCATAGTTTATCTTTATTTTTAGTATTAGGATCTCATCAGACATCCCTGACAGACATTTGACTTATCGATTGTGTTACAGCTAGGTGCTCCTTTGAGATCATGTACTTGAAGCCTGGGGATGAAGTTTTACAATCACATTAGGGCTTGAGTATTATAATTTGTGAGAACCCGGTATCAAAGTGTCATCTTATGGTTTGGTTTAATGCAAATCTTAATCATACAAGAATGTATATATATATATATATATACAAGATGAATTGAAGTAAATAAAGCTTCCATATATATATATAGAGAGAGAGAGGTATATATAAATCAAGAAAATGTAGGAGCCGCAACTTTTACTTTTGGACTTTTAAGTTTGCTTTTCATTCTTTTTTGTATTTCCTTCTTGTTTATCTCTTGGTTGGACCAATTATTCTCTCGTTATCGATACATTGACTCGCCTTCTTTCCCCTATATTTCCTTGCTTCAACCCGTGAAACTTGTAGTTTTTGTAGTGGAGATGACCATCTCCTTCAAGCCATTTCTTGCTGGCCGTGGAGTGCTCCATCAACAGGATTTTAGAGCTGTTTTGCAGCTCGTTTCAAGTAGCCAGCGGATGTCGTTGGATTGCTTCTTTTTCTCCTCAACTAAAGCCACTTAGAGAGCAACCGCCGTGTGTGAGAGCCGAGCTTCCTTTCCTCTATTATAGCTTGACTTGTGTGGGTTGTTGGGAGCCAAAATCTTGGCTGGAGCAGCTATGATTTGGGCAGTGAAGGGTGCTCTGTTTTGGCTGTTAGTGCCTGGAAATTAAGGTAATCTCATGCTCTATAACTTGAAAGGAAGTGAAAAAGGGGAGGTTGTTGGCAGCTTGAGGGCTGCCTTTTTAACTGTGGGGAATGGTAGTTCAAACTACCTCCAAATTCTATTATTTTGGTGTTTTATTAACATGCAATTATAATCCTTTCACTACAAGAATATTACTTATCCGAGACGGCCCAAAAACGTCTCTAATAACATCAAAACCTTATCCTATATACTATATGAGACGGCCCTATCTCGAATAGTTCGTCTTATAAATTGTCGTCAATGATAATGATTATCCAAGATGCCCATCTTGGATAATCATTATCTGAGATAGTCATTTCATTATTCGAGACAGCCATTTTGCCTGTCTCAGATAAGTTTTGGTGCCTTTTCTTGGTAAGTTATCTAAGTCGTCTCGGTTAATGAGATAGCCGTCTCAAATAAGTCTTGGATAATATAATAAATTTTTTATTTTACCATCGTAGATAATTATCCGAGATGATTTAGCCCATCTCGAATAAGTAATTTCACCTGTGTTTTATTTTCAAATTTTCTATTTTCTCTATTTTTATAAACCTGTTACAAATCCATAAAATATAACAAATCATTCAAGAAATTCCTTCATTCACCAAAATATTAAAAGATGAAATTAATTACAAAGTATTAAACTTTACAAGATGCGCAAAGTTACCACAAATCTAAGTTACCATTAAACTTCATGTTATTCTTGACAAAGTATCGAAATATAAAGTTAACCAAAAATTCAAATATAGTTTTCAAAAGGAGTACACAAGATAATCAACCGTCACATGCATCAATATCATCATCTTCATTAATATCATCATCAGCTTCAACGTCATCTTCGGCCAACATTGTCATCAACTTGAGTGTTGACAGCCATAGAAGAGGAAGTACGTAGGTCTTACAAAATCAATTCGACACATAACACTTCTAAGTGAGCAAATTAAACATATTGCTTATTTAAAAAATAATAATAATAACATGCAAAATTCATAATTGCAACACAAGTCAAAGCCATGTATTTAAACTTCTAAGTGAAAAAGTTACTTACATAGTATTTAGGTTGTTGAGATCCCGCGCCATTTTAAGAACCACTTTCTCCTTTTAAAATTTCATTTGTGATTTTAAATGCTATTGTCCAATTAGTCTACAATATGGTTACCAAACTAAGATTTTAAACTATAAATCAGTATAATAGCACCATGATTTCTAGTATACAGGTGGATCTCTTGTATCCATGTATAAACGAGGGAGGGAATAAATATCAATAACCTAAATACTACTCTTAGCTTGTTGGGGATCTAACTAATATATTCACTTTAATTTACTTAAACTCATGAAATTGATTTTTGATTATTGTGTTTAAGAAGTCACTTTTAGAATATTCTTAGGAGTTAGGACCACTTAGAAACATATGTAGAATATTGACAGATGTTATGATTTGGTTTCATGTTTTAATTAGTCAGATTTTTTCAATTATGTTGCTTCCTATTTTATTAGTTAAAACTACAGTTGATCTGCCACAAATAATATTTTTCAAAAAAGGATATTAACAATCACCAACCTTGAGCATTAAAAATAAGCAGAAAAGGGAGGGAAAAGGAAACAAATAGGCAATTTCCACCAATAGAAAGGTTTTTTTGGAGCTCAAACCTATTGCTCAGCACTCTTAAGAGTAATATATGGCAATAACATGGATTACAAGAGAGACAAAGCTACATTCTATTGATCCAAAGTGAGTTTTTTGCAAAGAAGATTGGGTTCCTCAACAAGTTTAAACTTTTTTTCACAATAATCTTATTGACCAATAAGAAAGTTCAAAGTGTAAAAAATTTAATATGAGCATCAACCTGAGCTCTTCTCATCATTTACCTTCAATTAAATCTATATATATATATATATATATATATGTGGATATAAATATGACCTCTAAATTTATGCCACAACAATAAGAAAAAAAAAAATATGAGGGGAAGAAGAAAGAGAAACTCTTATATTGAAATAATCCAGTAGCATTCATGGACATATTAGTCTATACAAATTAGTATATGGGTCATAAATGATAACTACAGCCTGATTCTAACAACAATAAAATTTTAATTTTCTAACAATAGTATATGATAAAAGGAACAAGAAGAGAGTACATGTATTAAAAGGCAGACATTGACCCTTGGAAATCAGTATGTGGGTCATAAATACTTAAAGTAATAAACTCACTAAAGCTTATATTGTTTTCACCAGCACCACCACACCCCAAATAGTGATTAAACAAAAACAATATATTTTAAATCAAAGGAAAAATAGTGTAGTTTCAATCATTTGGAATTTATATAATTTTCAAACCTGGGAACAAGCTCTATGAAGGTCTTGTTCTAGCTGATTAAGCTTTATTCTACTAGACTCTAGCTGCTGCACATAAACCTGTTTGGTAAGAGGGAAAATTTATTTATATAGTTCCTTTAAGTTGAAAGAAGTAAGATTTAATTTCTTAATGAATAACTTATGCAAGAAGTCATGACTTTCTTCAGACTATTTGCTATTCGTCTAGTGTCTTATGCTCTGAATACTCTTAAATACAGAAATTTCAGGGCAATCAGGTGAAACCATTGAGTTCAATAATCAAATTATGTTGACTTTTAGATCATCATATATATCTAAAAAAAATTATAGATGACTGCTAAACCCATGACATCTCCATAATCTTTCATAAAATGACTTTTTCTTAGAGCATCAAAGTGTTAGATGGTGCTTAAAACTACTAAAATAAATAAGAGTATACTAATAGATCCACAAGTTAACTTTGAATACTAGCAACCTTAAACATAGTTGTTCTTTGTCATACAATTGACTAGCTAGGAGCTTGAAGTGCTGGGAGATCCAATGAGAAAGGAAATCGCTCTAGTACGTAAGAATATCAATATGGCCACCAGAGATTTAAAGCAACTGGGACAGAGATGTTCAAAAATTAAAGAGTGGATACACAGTTACATTAAATACCAATCATGTACTTTGAGAACAAGAGAAAACCAGTATCAGACTTTAGGTAAGCAGATGAAAATTTCATGATTAACAGGTTAAATACTACATTCTCTAGAACTTTGTATGCACACACGCTATAAAGATTTTCTAATACCAACCCTTTGGCTTATCTAAATGCAGATCCAACATTCCTAAAGCCAAAAGATTTGTTTTCTAACCCATCAGTGGAAGGTTATCTACATCAAAATCATAATATCTTTGATATATGTGCATATTCAATAAACTAAACCCATAAGTTATCCACATCAAAGTTGTTCTCTACACACACTGATTGATAAAGGTTAAATCAAGAGAGGCTTACAATCATGAATTTGAAGAATAATTCTTCTATGCAGTATGAGTATTACGGAATTATGCATATGCAAGGAATTCCTCGTCATTCTTTATTTCTTTCTCTTACCAATTTACAGTGTGCCATTAAGCACTTATTTCGAAACCCTTTACACAAATCAACAATTCAGAAGCTGAAAGTGCATGATCTGAATTACAAAGAGAGTCTAATCTAATAACCATTTTAAGAATAAAACATAATGGCATAAACTGAGTCTAAAATAAACAAAAAATAATCAATTTTTAGCAAAACAAATGCAACAAACAAGAAAGAAAATCAAACCTTGCGAAAGTTGCAGACTACCATTGCATTAGCTGGTATGTGATCAATATACTTTAGAACCTTGAAATCAGAGATGAATTTCAACTGGATTTGATATGAATATTCTAGGGTTTATGGCCTTCGCTCAAAGAAACAGAACCATTGAGAGAAAAGGAAGAAAGATAGTGTGAATAGCTCATGAAGAAGACAACTCCTCCTCCTTCTTATTCAGATTGGTTTCAGTTGGTCTAAAACTTAGCATTGCAACCGACATGGCGACCATGGAGGCTTTTTAGCTTTGTGAGTTCCTTCCTTCACCTTCTTACCTCTTGCTTCGGTATTTCCAAACCTTCGAAACAGCGGCAACGAGAGAGGCAGATTTGAAGAAGAGATCAGTTTTTTGAAACCTAAATCAATGCCTAAGTTTCTAAATCGGAGGAAAGTAGAAGAAGTTGAAGCTCTCACCTTCTAATAAAGGCAACGAGAGAGGTAGATTTGAAGAAGAGAAGAGAGGCAACGAGAGAAACCTATGAATGAGATAGTTGATTTGGCAATTTGCAATTAAGCATAGAAGAGAGGCAGACAAAAATAATAACAAAGGCTGGTAATTGTTTTAGGGATTCCTACCCAAGACAGTTACATATCATCTTAGGTACTAAAGCCAGTCATGGAAAACCAACCCCAAAAAATAAAACACAGCGTTAATGGAACGAAAAAATTCATAATTTTTTCGGATTATCCGAGACGTCTCTAACCATCTTATATAATAAATGATAAATGGGTCATCTCATAGTATTATTCATGATGCCTTTTTAGAGACGGCTTAAGTCATCATGTAGAACTATATCCACAACGGAGTATCCGAGATGGCTAAAAACCGTCTTACATAGCAGTATCCAAGACAAGATTAGCCGAGACAGCCCAATAATCGTCTCGGATAACATCATTTCTTGTAGTGTTTCTTTGTATGTGAAGTTGTAGGTGTAGGGTGTTGGATAGAAATCAAGATTAGGAAAATAAGGAAACTTAAAAGGGGATTATGTGTGGCGAATGATGGAAGTTTGAACTTTGAAATGTAATTGTATTTATAATGGAAAAATATAATTTAAGTATTTAGTTGATTCTAGGTAATTAATTTAAGTTGAAGTTAATAATTGGGCTTGAGTGATATAGGGTTGTTAGAATTTTGTTGAGTATTTTGGGAGGTGTGGATATATATATGAGCACATATTCATGAATTAAAAGTTGTAATTAGGAACATATTAACATCAGAAGATTTAATTTAAGCTTATGATGTAAGCTAGATAATTGTTTAATTGGAATTCAAGTATTAGAATATAAATACTATGAAAAGTTGATAAGTAGTTATGTGAATTGGGAGAAAAGAAAAAGGAAAGTTTAAATTAGATAGGATTGTTGTTGAAAAATATATATAATTCAAGGTTTTGATTATTTTTATTAGTTAAAGTAAATTCAAGTTTGATGTTTAGAAGTGAGTAATAGGTATGAACAAGAGAGGGTTAGTTGTGAGTAGAGTGTTGGAAAATGATAGTAAAGGTGTTCTTGAAGGGGTGCAGGGCTAGATTTCTTGGGTTAAAGAAATCTTGTGTTTCGGGGTGCTTTTGGAGATGAATTAAATTAAGAGTTCTAAAGAGAAAGTGTAGCTTAGGGTTTTTAGATGTTAACTGGAAAATTTCAAAACCTGGTTCTAAGTATTTTTATCGTTAGAGCTATTGGACTATAACTAAGGTTTGTGCAAGATTTTAGGCAAGCTTTAATCAGTCTGAAGGACTTTATCGAGGGTTGTAATTTTAATTAGCCTAATACCTAAAAATAAATGTTGTTCCTAACATACTAAAGAGTAAATCTAGAGTGGTGCAGGTCTTAATTCCATGTTGTATGAATTTTGGAGTTGTTGAAAGTCATGGTTGATATTTTCGGGTTCTAGCTATACCTATTTTGGAAAAACTAATGTAAAAGGGTCTTAAAGGCTGAATTAAGAGTGGAGTGCTGAAGATGAAAGTTTTCTTACATCTTGAAAAACTATACTAGAAAGTTTCAAAGTTTAATTCTCAAGAATGAGAGTTCTATAAGCATCAGAATCAAAGGTTAGCAACTAGTAATTTGTGCAGTGCCCTGTTTTGTTCATGTGAGGAATTAAGTGAGTTCAAGGTTGATTTTAGGAAAAGTTTCTAAATAAAAATGATAGATAACTTCTTAAAGATAATGTTTAAACTGGGTCTTGTTAAATTTGATTATGTATATAAATGAAAATCAAATATATCTCCAAGATCATTGTGAAAATAATTAAAGAAGAGTTAACTTTAAATAAATACTTGAAACTTAGTAACTCTAGACTTTCATACCTAAAATGTTATAACTTAGGAATTTTTAAACTAATAAATACTTGAAAAATATAATTGCAGCTTCGGAAAATATGGTTGAATCAACGACGCTCGTGAACACAAGTGTAAGTGACAAATGAAATTGGTTAAAGGTGAGTGGTTAATTGTTATCTTTTGGTGGCTAGATTATTATGTGTGAGTGTATGTGTATTTGAATAACTGTGATTATATAGAAAAATAAGCAAAAGTGCAATGTTTCAGTGAGTTATTTGAATTTGTTTGTTTGAAATTGTTTGTGGTTGATAAGGGTTAACAAAACGAAATGTTTTCCGAAATGATTTTATTTTCGAAAATGAAATCCATATGAACTTAGGATGTTTTGATTTAATATTCTGATCTTAAATTTTCTAATTTCGACAAGTGTTTTAAGAGAATTGAGTGTTCAGCCCTGGTAGGTGAATTTGAAGAAAGGATTCAGTGATTTTGTTTCTGATTCTGTTTGGTGTGCGGGCACAAAATTGCTTGGTGGGTAGTAGTGTACGAGGCAGAGTTACTCTCTTGGCCCTTTTCTTGCTTTGTATATTTTGATTGCTTTGGCTGAGATTATGAAATTCAAATATTTGAATTGAGTTATATATGTTGTAAAATATGTGAATCATGGCTTTATGAGAATCACATGTATGTGCTTGTAATATTGAATTAAACATGAATACTGTTACTTAAGATTAAATGATGATATATGTGTTTTAAGTAATGCTAGTACCTTTTAGGTACGATTTTTCACTCACTGAGTCCATAGGACTCGCCCCTCCTTGTTGATATTTTTTTTAGTAACAGGATCTCAAGGACAACTATTACTAATAATGGACTTTGTAGAGTGTTGTGCGGTAAGGTAATTCTTCGAAATCTCAATCATCAAGTCAAAAGGTTAAAGTTTGCTGTTACACTAAAGTTGTGGGGTGTCTGGTCTTATATTGTATAATAGTTTAGTTATTTGTTATTATAGTAAGAAATGGAGCAGAGCTCCTTGTTGTCCTTGTTATTATTGTTAATGTTGTTGTGAAAAAAAAAAAAAATAGAGTTATATTGTTTATGTTATATGAGCATGTTCCACTTTACAGGAAACATCTACCAAAATTTTTAGTAAATTGTTTCATGTGTCAATAAAACTTTTATAGTTAACTTGTGTTTTATAAATTTTTACTTTTATTGCATTGGTTTAATCAAGAGTTTTGTTTAATTTTTTGTTGTGGAGTTAGGGTTAGGGTTACGAAGGTTTGGTTATCTATTCATCTGGCCAGTCTTGCCTCATGAGGGGTGTGATAGCTTTTATTAGTGTAATCATTTAGTTAGTATTGTTTGTGGTACATAATGGAGCTAAGCTCCTTGTGGTTCTTGTTAATGTTGTGATATGGTTGTATATAACTTGGTATACTTTGTTTGTATTTTTGGGCATGTTTCACTTTACAAGGAACCTCTTCCAAAATTTTTAGTTTAATTATTATATATTTCAGTAAATAAGCATTTGTTTTTTATTTGTATTTTCTAAACTTTACTTTTAATCTCTACTGTGGTCAAAGGTCATATGTGTTTCAGGGTTACGAAGATTTGGTTACTTATTCCACCGGTCAGTCATGCTTTTGTGTTGGATATGATAGTGGAGTTACTTGTTATGGATTTTAAGATTTATACATGGAAATCAAATTATGAATTTATACAATTAGAAAGGATGTGCATGGTTCTTATAGAATTGTTATATTGAAGTGTGTGAATTGCAATCAATGTGCAAGGTTATTGATGTAGCGATAATTATGTTGTCTATGTTATAAAGGAAACAATTAAAATTGGTAGAAAAAACTTGTGAGCCAAAAATGTTGAAACTATCCAAACTTAGGATTTTAACCAATGTTCCTTAAAATAAACATCTTTCTCTGTAAGAAATTCCAAAGCACTTCTGTTTAATGTACTAAATATTGTACTCATATATTTGTCAAATGGAATATTATTTTTACTTTTGGCCTAGTGAATCAATACAGTTAATTCTTAGAATTTAATCCTAATTCTTCAAAATGCAAGATTTTGACAACCTTGACCTATACTTAGTAAATTGACAATAACTAGTAAATTTGAGAATTCAAATCTAATTCCGTTTATTAGATAATTAATAGACACATATATTTTTTCAAATATGTATCACATGTATTGTTTTGAACTTTATATTGGTACAAATAATTATTTTAAGTTGATTGTACTGAATATGTACCTTCTTGATAGGTATGTGTATGTGTAACATAGTATGTGTTATTTCTTATGTCGTTTGACTGAAAATGGACTTAAATTGGAACTAGAAACCTAAGGAAATAATTAATTTACAACTAGGACCAAAAGCTAGTGAATGTTGACTTGGAATTCCACTACATATTATTTTAAGTGGGATCTACTATGGTTTTACCTAATTAGCTGAGGATAAGGCAGAAGCATGCATAAGAGACATTTGTCCCTTTTAGGATAAATTAACTAAGACTTGGTGGGGGTTTATCAATGCAAAAGTGAGAGACTATGCAATTTTTTGTTTTTCTCACTTTTGTTTATAAACGAGAAAGAGAGCTTAAAAGCTCAGAGGAGATGGGTGTCGCTCTGAGACCATTCAGGGTTTGAATATAAGGAAAACCTAGCCTTGTGGGTACTAGGAAACCATAGAAAGGTTGTTGCAACTTTGAAAAAAAGAAACAGGAATACTTGCATTTTTTTTTTTTAAATCCTTTATGACACCTGCTGAGATTCTATCTTATAGTTTTCTAAATTGTTTTTCAAGATAATTCAATGGATTAAAATTCACAACTACAATTTTCCTTAACACTTCATTTGACTTATTATTATCTTATCATGCCTAGTTATGGTATCAAATTATTAACCTAGGATTCTTAATCAATTATAAGCATATTCCTATGTCTTATAAATATATATCTCACTTAACTAATTTACTATATTCTTATGAGAATTAAGTTAAACGAGACTCATTAAGGACCTAAATTGTCTACACAAGACATATAGGTATATTCCTATCCTATATACAAATCAAACTCAACAACATATGTATGAATTCAATTTTGTGCTAATCATTCAAGGCTAAACCTAAATCACTTTCCTAATCTCCTTTAGATTTCTTAATTCAATCTAAAAGTTAACTAATCAATTAGAAATATCAAGCATAGAGTGAAATAAATAACCAAAACCCTAAGCAATCAATAAATCATAAAAACTATCAAGCTACATGTTGAGTTCAATTGTAATCCTAAAGAATATATTAGTTCATGCTACCTAGTGTAGACATAAACTCAAATGATGTAAACATCAAAAAAAAAAAAAAAAAAATACAAGAAAAGTAAAGAAAGAATGGAATTATGGAAAATCAATAGGTTGTCAGTCTTCAATCTTCAACCATCCACGCTCCTCTCGCCTTCTTGCACCTGTTGATGGCTTCCTTTTCTCTAGAAAAAACCTATCTTAATTGTGTGCTTTTAATTCCAAAGTCATTCCCTTTTAAATAGGTTTCAAAACCCTCAATTTGAATTCAATTTAGATTAGGAATCGGGCTAGCACTATGGCGTTGATTTTCTGGCATTGCGATGCTGAAGTCAGGCTATAAATCAACGTAACAAGAGACATGGAAGCAAGCAAGGTACTCCAGCAATGACCTTCTTGGTGTTGCCCTTGCTGCTAGCATATTCTTCAAGCAGTGTTTTGGGCGCTGCGGACACCCGGTTTATAGTGCTACGGCGACCAGCAGGTAAAAATCCAAATTGCCTTGTAATTTGACTCCAAAAAGGACTCCTCCTTGCATTAAAACTTCAAAATAGACATACTAAATTATTATAAGTTAGAACTCATTTCAAACACCTAATTTTCAACCTAAAACAACTATGATTCAACATCGATAATGACTTAACTAAGCAAAACAAACCAAAACTATATAACATAGCTAAAATAATTAGTCAAAAGGATATCAAATAAGTATGTTTCTAAGTGTTATCATCAACATGCAAGTTTTGTGCATTATATATGTGTGTCATGACATTACACTAAGGCATGTCAAAAATGAGGTTAATGTAATTAATTTATAAGTAAATGCATATGTACGATTTATTGGCTATAAGAATGAATGAGTTTAAAAGAAAAATAATGCATGACTATTCAATGTTATTTGGGTGGATGATTGGACCTATATCTACTTAACTGTTCATATTTTGAGATATAGTTATCTAAATGAAATTTGTCTTGATTCATTTGAAAATAGACTCACATAGCTTTAAATTACTTAATTTATCAGAGTTAGGTTAAAATTCGGGAAATGCATGATTTTGGCAGTTTGACCTTTCAGTAATTAAATTAGCATAACTTGACCTACACATATGCAATTAACAATCCACTTGTTAGATAAATTAGTAGACACATGTAGCTTTCTATTCAAATATCATATGTGTTAATTGGATGTGTAAATTAGTACAATTAAAATTTTAAATTAAACAAAAAAATTGGTGTGCATGATATATAAATACTTGTTGTCTATTTGTTATATGTTGCTATGTTTTTGTCATTGTGAGCTATGTTTTCTATTAAAAATTGGTAAGGGAATGCAAAAACAAGTTCAATGGATGCATATGCATGAAATTGAATATACAATGGCTTGACATAATTGTTCCAATGGTTAGTATGTTAAAGATTGCATAAGGTTGGTTGAGAATTTTCTCTAAACAATAATTATCTTATGGACAGAAATAAGAACGAAGTAGTCTATGTATGCTAATGAATTAGGAAGAAAAGAATCCTAGAAATGCAACTAATTAGGTTGGGAAGCTTGAGAAGCTACCACCTCAAGCTGGTAGATGTCAATTTAACAAGCTTGGAGGGTATGACTAAGCAAATTAAGTTGTTGTATGGCAGCAGCAAGATGTGTTGTTGTATGCTTCAAAGACCAAGCAAGGACAAATAGAGAAGGAGAGTAAGTTGGCAAGCATAGGTGAAGAGTTGGAGAGCAATGGGACATGCATAGGTGAATAGGTGGAGAGCAAGATGGCAAGCATAGCTGAAAAGGTGGAGAGTAAGGTGGCAAATATAGGGGAAGTGGTGGAAATATGGAAGCTATATAAAGAGGTAAAGAGTTGTCTTCTACATTGTGCTATTGAAGCCGAGTAATAGTGAAAGAAAGTAGAGCAAAGGAGTGTTATGGAAGACAAGAGAGTGAAATAAGGGCTGTTGTTTTAAGGTTTAGAAAATAGGTTGAATGAGTGACTTAGAAGGGTTTTTTTGTAGTGGATTACTAAAGTAAACTTGTAGATATGAGTCTCAAGAATTGGAGTTGGAGCCTTCAAAAGTTGCTGCTGTTCTTATTGGACTATAGTGTCTGGTTTTGGCTGTGTTTGATGGGTTTATAGGTTGAATCAACCAAGGGTTTCTTAATAAGAATTGTTCCTAACATATTAAGTAATGATCTTGGAGCTTCTTTTGGCCTGGTTGCATGTATTATGTAGTTTAGATGCCTTGAAATTTAGTGCTGAAATTTTGGGTGAAACATTATATGTTTTGTACCTAGTTTGGTGTAACCTGATTTTAAAGGTCTTAGAGGCCAAATTGGATATTAAGGCCTGAAGATAAAAGGTATAGGAGACTTAGAGGAAGTCTAAAAAGCTTTTGTTTGGTCAATTTGGAGGTCTAGAAGTGTGATTTCACAACCAGACAATGGTTGTTCATTACATTCTCTGTTGTGTTACCAGTTGTGAAAATGGCTGCTTTTGGACATCTTAGATATAAAACATATGGAAGTCACCTAAAGGAAAGTTGTAGCTAACATCTCTAAGATACTATTCCAACCCTTTCCATGACCTGTAAGACAGAGTAGCATAATTGAAAAGGAAAGTTAAGGCAGAGGGAGTAAAGCTACGACTAATTGCTTGGAAATAAGACAAGTAAATTTCTGTTTTTTTAAATTAGTTTTTGTGTATGTGCAAGTGAGTAATTATCAATTTTACTCCTATGTACTCTTTCTCAAAACTGCATGATTTCTATTTAGAAATTTATCCGTTTATATTTGATGAGAACTTGCATGTTTTGGTGCTGAGATTGTTGAAATGTTCTGTGATCATTATGAGTACTTGGTACATACAACTTAAGGCCTAACTTGCATAAGAAAATTGAGTTCATTTCTATCACTTTGGCTAAATTGTGCACCGTGTGTGTTCCTTTTATATGATTTGTAGCACTAGTTTAGATTTTTGTCTTATTTTTGTATAAAACTTAGACACAGTTTGGTTCTATGTTTACACACTGTGTTTGGTGTTTGGGAGTTGAAAAGTGGTTTTGACCCAATTAATTAACAGTTTGGTTAAAAATTTAAAATAATTTTATCTAATGCAAAACATAGTTTTGGCCTATTTTGGAGAAGTTTCAAATTGGTAACTTCTCCAAAGCACACTTTTACAATGATAAGGGACACATTTTTATAATATTTCAAGACAAATTTGCCCTTAACCTCTTTTTAAATTTACATTAGTTGGCCATTGTCTGATTTCTAGATTATTGCAATCACTCTCTACATTACTTTGGAACCTCAAACGGTATTTCATTAGTTTATTCAAGATTCTAGGAGATCTAGCTGCTGCCCTTTTTTTTTCTCCATCCTTTCGTTAAAGGTGACTCTTCCTGTTCTCTCTGACTCAATATATTGCAGCTAGAGTTTTATCAAAAGTTTTGCTTTTCACTTTAGTTTTCTTTTTCCTTTTTTTAAACTTTTTTTTTTTTAATAATGGATTGCATAGGGTTTTATTACAAGTTTTTCTTTTCACTTTAGGTTTTTTTTTTCCTTTTATATATAATGGATTGCATGTGAAATTATCCAAAATAAATGTTATCTTTCTTTTATTTGGTGCTTCTTTTTATCTTCTTCTTCTTCTTCTTCTTCTTCTTCTTTTTTTTTTTTTTTATATATCATTGATTTGGTTACACATTAAAAGGTAGAGGATTTTGAAAGGGAAAAAAGAGAAAGACTCTGTCATGATGTGTTTGTCCATGCTTATCTTTTGATGCCCTTGATTTCACTTCTGATAGTCATTTTATGTCTTTACACCATCCAAAGCACTTATGAAGTTATGTAACCAAACATCTTACTCAGGGTAAAAAAATTTCAAATAAAGTAACCAAACGTAAAAACAAGTTCTGTCAAAATCAATTCTCCAATAAACACTTTTAGCAAAATGAATTCTTTAAAACACCGTTTTGCAAACACCAAGCCAAACTAGTACTTAGTGTTACAGATTGAGGAAAAGCATGTTGTGATATGCTCTACATGTTTGCTTTTGGTGTTTGTGGGAAAACATAAAGGAAAAGGACTTGAATAATATTTATGCCTGCTACTGGAATGTTGCATATGTTATACTTGTTTTGTGTTATTTTGTAACCATTAGATATATATATATATATATATATATATATATAAGTGTTGAAAATGATAAGATGTAACACAATCTATGTTATGTTGTAAAGTTAGTTTTAGTGATGTAAAAGTTTTTTGTAAATTCTGTATTATATTAGGTTAATTAAAATACTTAGGATCAGACCTTTATACCATGTTATTGGCTCTTATAGTGTAACTAAGGTTTCTCAATTGAACTTAGTAAAAAAAATCAATGACATCTATAAGGCCAGTTTATATACAAAGTGATTTTATTATAAACTATGCAAGTACAATTTGGACTAAAGTAATAAATGGGAACAGGTAACCTCCCTGTTTTTATTTATATCTTTTATAAAAAATATTCCAACACAGGTTTTTATAATAAAAACAATTACAATCCAAGTTTTACTAAACTAGCCAGCCACTTCTTTTACAAGAGTACAAGATTACTAACAGTAAAGTATTCCTTTTGGGGAATAATTACACAAGTCATGTACTACTAAGAGGGAGTGTTACAGGGATTAGAAAATACAAAATTCAAGTGATATTCTAACCAAAAAAAAAAAAAAAAAAAAAAAAAAAAAAAAAAAAAAAAAACACAACAATGATAAAGGGATATGCTATTTAATCCCTCGTCCTTATCGTGATAATTACGACTTCTAGCTCAAGCTGTTACACTCCTTGAACTTATTTTAGAGTATTATCCAATTACGATATAATATGTGGTCTAGTTAAAACATAATGGTCAATTTCAAAACATAACTCACATTATCATTATCTATTATTGTAATGGATCTCATAATTACATTGTCATTGCTATGACACATGCCACTATCATATGCCATTCTAACCTATTAATGGGGTTAAAACTCCAAAAATAAAGCATGTTGCATCTCTACACTTTCTCTTTAGAGCTTATGGTTTCTTCATATTATTTAATGACTTTGGCATCAAAGTCTTCCCAAAACCGCTCCTCTCCTTGTCTTGCAAGCAAGCCAGCAACGTAGAGCTGTCAGACTCTCATTTTTTCATCCTAATGTATATAATAAGACTAAAATCTCAAAGGTAAAGCATGTTATATCTTTACCCTCTCTCTTTACGTCTTATGATTTATTCATATTATTTGCTGATTTTGGCCTTAGAGTCTTCCCAAAACCACCCCTCTCCTTGTCTTGCAAGCAAGCTAGCCACATAGACAAATCTAACTCTAACAAGAGGCAAATACGCAGGTATAATTAATATAACTACAGGCAGTTTGCACCTTATAGGAAATTGTGGCAGCAGACCATGGTTTGCTGCTCTTGCAGATAAAATGTTTGTTTTACAGCCGGACCAGAATTCCAACTGTTTCTCCAGATTATTAATCTTTTATAGGATGGAAATGGTGACCAGATTTTACAATCCAACAATTATTACATGGCTGCCTCAAGAACATAACTGGACAACCAGTGGGTAACATAACTAAAAGGGCTCGTTTACTTATACAGGCGCGAAATAGAAAACAATAAACATGCCTCCCTATCTTTTACTTTACTTTCTTTCTTGGCCAAAGAGAAACAAAAGAATAGATACTCGCCACTACTTTAATCTGACACCATACCATTAACAATGTCTCCTTAAGGTTCATTATATACTAAATTTGAATTAGCTACAATTTGTACACTTCAAACCAAAGCTGTTTTAAGTTGTTAACAGTTACTATAAAGCTCATTGAAATGCCTCACAATCAACGCAAAAATAATGCACAATCCAATCTATTATTAAGCTTAGTTAAAGGCACTATGCCAATAACACTTCAAAAGCACTAAGCACTTTACATATGTACATGTGTAAGTCACCAACCGTGAGCCATTAGAAAGAAAAAAAGTCAAATGTGTGGACTGTGGACAATACGAAGTCAAGTTCTTACACTTGCAAATGTTTTATCATGAAAGAGCAGAATTCATGTTTTCAATTCTCAACAGAAGAATACGTTGAATTATGATATGTAAGCCTTAACCAGCTCCGCATAGTTGCAAACCAAACCAGTTCTTGGGCAGGTAATTTTACCAGCATTCTTTTTGGCCATCTCTTCCAGTGCCTGCAATGTGGAAAAGAAATCAGCTCAATAGACAAATTTTATGTATAACCATCTAGTATAACATGAACCTTAGTGCTGTAGACATATCCGTTGGGCAAGACTTGGGGTGGGTTTTCTGTGTCCATTAGCTCTTTGGTTATGTAGCAAACAAGCTTCGAATGATGCTGCTTAGAGTAAGGTAGTGGTAATGCTAGTGTCCGGAAACTCTCCTGCGATAGTGGATCCTCTTTGGTGCAATCATCTTCATAACAGTATCTTAATCAGGTCAAGGTAAAAATATGTGTATACCTGCAACAAGTTGAAAGAAGCACTACAGAAATACTTGAAGCAAAAGAAGCTGCTTCAGCAGTTACCTAAATTTACTGGGATGGGATAAGAAAATCTAAACTTCACATGACATTAAAAGATTATTTTTATGCGGCAGCTGCTGAAAAGGAAAGTAGTACAGCATTAGTTCATAACCAAATTGGAGGATGTCTGATCATATAACGGTCTATAAAATGTACTTCTATACCTTAAATATTGAAGCTACTAAGAACTGTCATACAGACAGAAAAGATGAGAGATCCCCAAATTGAAGAGATTTAGACATTTAAATGCTCTTGGATTAAAAGATTGACTTGCCAACCAAGGGCATACAGATCATTTGGTCATCCATACTTTTTTTAACATGGATGTATTGCTTAAGCCTTTCGTAATGTAGTCTTTTGCTCTCTCCATTGCTTTAGTTATTCAAAAGTATGCATGTAAACAACAGATATCAATCCCAAGACAAAAGAAGAAAGAAACACAAATATCAATACAGAGAGATTTTTTTATGCGTGTAGCTTCAAAACTGTTGCCCCATTTGAAGGCCTAAGGGTATAGACTCAAGCAAAAAGTTACAGGATTAATAGGCATGCAGTAAGCCTTAGGGTTTTGGCCCAAGTGGAGTAGGGTGATTCCCTAGTTTTGGTTATCAGATCCTTGTCCTAATGGCTAAAATTTTGAAACAAAAACCAAAGGAAATGAGCATGTTGAATACGAGTTACTGTATATGGATACGGTGTCTTGAGTGCAGACAAGCCGGCTTGCAAATAGATATTCAGTAGAGGTTCAAGAGTCATGCCATATAATTTGCAGAATTCCTGTTTGAATTGGTCCACCAGGTAGTCCCATTGCTTTGGTTCAAAGAAAATCTGGGAAAAAAAAGTAAAATAAACATAAGGAAAGAACATATTCATGTATTTCATGTCAACTGGTAATGTCAACTGGCGAAAATCAGCTCCAAAAGTAAAAAATGATAATATAATCGATTTCAAATGGTTTTGGAGAAATGAATGCAATCCACAAATAAAACACTTGTTGCTGCTTTGTTTACATGAATCCGTACCATGCAACAGTGTTCTCCATCAAAGAAATATTGTTTCTTCCCTAGTGGATGAGCTACAAAAGAGTAAGGATGACTCTACATTTCATTTGCATAGAGGCTTTAAAATGGCCAAATTGCAAGCACTTGGCCTGCAAATTTCTTTTTACGACAAGATGCTTTCACTTGGCTAAAGACTAACATTTTGGTTAAAGATAGCCTGCTTGACAGATCTAGCAGGTAACAAATAACTTGATTGTGTCCTATCAGGATGTCCACGCTGCTATTCCAAACATTTTGACCATGTTTGGCAGGCCAGAAAAGGAGGACCAGATAAGATTAAATTATCTTATCTGTCTAATAATATGTTTGGTGCTTGTCACCAGATAAGACAACAAAATCTGAAAGATGTGTTTTATCTGGCTCAAGCCAGATTATTCAATCTTAGCCGGTAGATGCTGGGATAAGTACATAAGTACGTATAAGATTAAGTTACCCCATTTGCCCTTTGATCCTAACTTCCATCAAATGATTTTGCTGCCTCAACCCATCGTCAACTTCCATTGCCTGTCTTTATGGTATTGTCAGGCATCCTTTCTCCTTCTTTGCCAGCCATTTATGGTGACTTACATCAGGATAATCAAAACGGGAGATTAGGGTAATTGACTCATTTTTGTTTTTGATAAGTAATGATTTTAATGCTTTGAGGTAGAAATTGATGCCCAGGTTGCCATTTCCATGCTAGTACAACAGAATGATACATGTTCAACACATAAAGCACTCTCTTCTTTCATATTGTAGTAATTAATCGTGATGTTCAGCAGCTGAGGGCCCCTAATATTTACGGGAGGCAACCAACATACAAACCACTGGCTGGCGAAAAAGAATGTTAAAAAGGAAGAAAGAGCTTGTAGTTTATGATTATGCACCTAGCTTTATGTTTGTAATCTACAGGGGACTCCTGAACAACTGATCTAACTGTTGTTAACACCAAGGAAAAAAATGTAAAAACAGGAATAGCTTTGGGAAATTGGAAAAGCTAAAAAAAGTGGTGTAAGCTAACATATCAATCAATTACAGGAAAATAACATGCATGGAAATTCCTATACTTCAAACTTCATGTTGAGGTTCCCTTTAAAATATCTAGGTAGGATATGTTCCTCATCCCTCCCCCTTTCAATATAAAAAATGGAAGAAAATAAAGTGAAAATTTTGATTCTCTAGGTCATACTACATATTTGGATTGCACGTGGCCATCCGTTTTGAATATTTTTAAGCTACTACAGTGCTTTGTCGCACTTAAAGATGAAAAATGAGACAATTTTGTCAGTGGTTCCTTAAATCGAGTATACAACTAGCTTCTCTATATCTACTAAACCTCTGTTTCTCCCCTCCCTAGGTATGTGATTTTTTCCCTTTCTCAAGTTCACTAAAGGAAACACTACTAGTGATCCAACACTATGCCCTACAAGCCCTTTTTACACTCATTAGGTTGTGCGGAATCTCAATTGTACTAAAATATATTACGTTAAATAATCAATTACACGCAAGAATGATACTTTTGCTACCTTTATCCTAGACTTTATTTACACATAATCAATTACAAGCAAGAATGATAGTATTGCTCAAAATTTTCACTTTTTTTTTAGGGTTTAAATGAAAACAAGATTACTGATCTTACCAGTTTGTTGGACACTCTTGCGTCTTGTCGCCTCTCTAGTATCCCTGATAGGCACATTTAGTCATTTGATTCTTCTCTTGTCAATCCTTTTATTCTTTTCTTGTCCGGGGTCCAGACCCTTCCTTTTGCTCTTAAATTTATTTGGAAGGTTAAAGTTTCATCTAACGTTAACGCTTTTGTTTGGAGTGTAGTTCTTAATAAAATTAAAACTACCAATTTGCTGAAGGTGTGGATACCTTCAAAAGCATTATCTCCAAATATTTGTATGATGTGTTTTCGGAATAATGAGACCAATGAACATGTCTTTCTTCATTGTCCTTTGGATTGGAGTATTTGTTAGACTATTTTTTTTATTGGAAAAAAAAAGTTGTAATAAAATAGAATTGAAGTGAAAAAAAAAAAAAAAAAAAAAAAAAAGAAAAAAAGAAAGAGAATGAAAAGAAAAACAGCCTTAATACAAAAGAGTACGCCAATCACGTTGCATGTCAACTAAATAAACACCCTAAAATGCTTCTAAAACAAAGCACCACAGAGAAGCATTAAAAACAATCTTATCCCAAAGAAGAGACAATGGGAGATAATAGTTACGAAAAATTCGAGCGTTATGTTCCATCAAAACTCTCCAAATCACTAAAAAGAAAGCACAACTCCATAAACACTTCACATCCTTATTTCTCCTTGAGTGCCAGTAACGAGTCATCAAAAGATCATACAAGGAACTGGAGCAAATCCAAGAGATGTTGAAGATCAAAAAGCCTGCACCATAACTTCCAAACTAAATAACAAAGTAGAAAAAGATGCTCATTAGTCTCATTATGTCAAAACCATAACACAAACATCAGGGGGATAATGTTTTTATAGGTCTCCGCATCTGCAACAAGTTATTAGTCTTAACACTATAAAGAACTGTAGTTCATACAAAAGCCTTAATCTTTGACGAAATCTTAGCCTTCAAAATAAATTTGTGGAAGAGTTAAGATGAAGGGTTTGGACCCCAAACAAGAAAACTATAAAATGATATAAAGGGGAATGATCCAGAAGAATCAACACACCAAATATGCCTGCCAAGGATGTCCAAGAAGATGCAATAGTGATCAACAAGAAACAAGCTAGTGAGATCAGAAACCTCTCTTTCATTTAGCCCTCTAAAGAAATGAAAACTTCAAGAGATAACATCACTCTCAAAAATATAAAATAAGATAGGACTAAAATGAAGAGTTGAGAGCTGATAAAGTCTAAGATAAAAAGTAGCAAAAAATCCATTAACAATCCAAACATCCTCCCAGCAACGAGTACGAGTGTCATTATCAACTTTAAAATTAAGTAAAGGAAAAAAAATGAAAATACCTGGGAGATAAACTTCCAAGGACTAGCATAAGAAAATCACGTACCAACGTTGGCATCCCAACCATTCCCAACCATTCTATTGAATACCAAACTTACTCTTGATCACAATGTACCAAAGTGGATCAAGCTCCTGAGGAATGCCAAATCCATTTGCCTACTAAAGCAATTGTTTTTGGACACTAAATTAGCAATACCCAAACTCTCTTCAGACTTCAACTTACAACAAACGTCTCAATCAACTAAATGGTCTCCCTTACTATCCTCTTTACCCGACCACAACAACTCTCGCATCAAACACTCTAAGCTATTTGTCACCCTAAATGGAATCTTAAACAAGTAGAGATAGTAATTAGGAATACTAGAAAGACAAGAATTGATAAGAGTAATTCTACCCCCAAGGGAGAAATAAGCCCCCCTTCCACCTCTCTTGGACACCTTGCGAATGACATAGTCCCAAAAAGAAATAAGATGAGGATCCTCCAAGGGGAAGACCTTAATATGTTAAGGGGGATCTAGAACAAGGCAACTAGCCAAAGACGAGTGATTAATTAAAAGATGATTTATCCACATTAAGCCCAACAACACTGCTCTTAGATATATTGACTTTGAGACCCGAAATATGTTCGAAGACTTGAAAAGGTACAACACATTTGTGAAACTGTCGAGATTCTCCTCAAGAAAGAAAGTTGTGTCGTCCTGCAACCAAAGATGGGAAACAATCACATTTTCGGAACCCACCTACATGCCATGAACCAAACCTCGATCAACAGCTCTAGAAATCATTATGCTCAATAATAAAGGCAAGAGAAGATCCCTTGATGAAGCCCTCTAGATCCAAGGAACCAAGAACGGGGTTTACCATTAACAACAACAGAGAATTCTTCTAAGGAAAGACACCCATGAATCCACTTCCTCCACCTAGACCCAAAGCCCTTCCTTGCCACAACCTTATCCAGAAAAGACCAACTAACTCTATCATAAGATTTCTCAATGTCAATAATAACAACAACACCTTGTTTTCCCATATGCTTATACTCTTTTCACCACCTCATTGGTAACAAGTTCAACATCCAAGATCTGTCCACCCCAAAGCACTTTGAAAGACCGATATAGTCTCCCCTAACACTACAGACAACCTATTTTAGACAAGACTTTAGCCAAAATCTTATACACTATAGTAACTAAACTGATAGGTTTGAAATCCCAAATTTTAATAGAACAATCTTTTGTAGGGTCCTGAGCAATAAAAGTTGAGTTCATACTCTTGCAAACTATCCCGTTGTCAAAAAAACACTAAGTGAAAATGATAAAAAAAAAATTAAAAAAATTAAAAAAATTAAAAAAATTAAAAAAATTAAAAAAATTAAAAAAATTAAAAAATTAAAAAAATTAAAAAAATTAAAAAATTAAAAAAATTAAAAAAATTAAAAAATTAAAAAAATTAAAAAAATTAAAAAAAGAAAAAGAAAAAGAAAAAGAAAAAAAAGAAAGAGAGATAATCCTTAACAAGATCCCAAAAAAAATGAAAAAGATTCTTATAGGAGACACCACCTAAACCCTCAATCATCGGCCCAAACATATCTTCTTCTGTGATAAGATTCTTATAAAAATCAGTAACCTCAGCAACAAAAATATTAGGATCAAAAACCAAACTTCCATTATCCAATTCCAGCTCCTTAATATTTGGTGTAGCCTATTTAATATTTTTAGTATTTCTTTTGTTTTTCTAGGCTCTTTGCATTATCTTTTGTTGACACAATACCGAGGTTCTGAAGGAGTATGGATGTTTAGTGTTTGTGGAGTTGTGCTTTCTTTGAAAGTATTTAGGGTGAGTGGTTGAAACCTACAATGAGGAATTTTTGTGATTTTAGTCCCCATGACATCTTCGTTGGGATAAAATTGTATTTCTCACTTCCCCTTAGTGCACTGCATCAGGAGTGTTTTAGGGTGTTTCTTTAGTTGACGTGCAATGTAATTGACTAACCCTTTGTTTTAAGCTTGTCTTCTTCTTTTCAATTTTTTTCTTGTCCTCCACCTTGTATTTCTCTCTCCTAATAAGATTTCTTTTTCTATCAAAAAAAAAAAAAAAAAAAAAAAAAACAGGATTTGCAGAAGTTTTGTTGTTTTTTCTTGCTCCTAATAACCTTGATAAATTCAAATAAAAGTCAATGTTTATAAATTTTGTTCTACTTAACCACATTAGCTAGGATGCAACTGCTTGCAAACTTACAATTAGAGGGATAATTCCCACAATTCAATTAGAGGCAAAGTATCACATATGCAATAACTTAAGGGGCACAAGAATAACTTATGGTTTTTACAAAGTGACATGAAGAATATACATTGTACTAATGGATAAAAATATTGTTCACACCAAATATAGGTAATGTTCACCTTGTATGTAGAACACTCGGTATCTCTTTTAAAAGCAAGTGTCGCCATGACCCGCTGCAATTCTTTCATGTGGGTGGCTCCCCATGGCGCAAGGTACTTTCGAGCATAAGTGATGGCCCGCAAATTGTTCTCAGCTCGTACTAACTCTATAAATTCTTGAAGTCTCAACTGAAATTCCAATTTGCTCTGTCATCAACAAAACCATTCAGCATGAAAAACTTAAAAGAACTCCAAATGTGATGCATAATATTTTTCACTTTCCAATAAGTAGCATGTAATATAACAATAGACGCAGAACATGAAACAATATACTCGCGAAAAGACAATATGTATCATTGACACATTCAAGAACAAGTGTGATAATGAAAAGATTTCTAAGATTACAAAAACTATGTATGTAAAAAGTCAAAAAGAAGGAAGGCAAAATACTTATACTGCAAACATTCTCTTGCTCCAAATTTAAATATCACCAACTTTGAATGGGTTCAACTTTCTCGACATGTCTTCACTCCACTCTCTCTTCAATTAGCATAAACATACATGCTGGCAGGATAAAGAGGCATGATTGTATACCCTATATTTCTAAATCTCAGAAGGGGAATGAATACGTGCTGTCAGCCTTGAAGGTCATTGGCATGTTTTAATGTGCACGAGCAAGGTAACAGAAACCACGTTTAGGTGCAATTATAGACAAAGTTCATTGGCCAAGAAGAGTTAACAAGGCATGGTATTGTTCAGGAGCCTTTTCCTGGAATGCAAATACCACAAGCAGAAAGAGAGTGGAAATGAAGCAGACGGACAAATTAAAGCTTCTCTAATAGAAGATGCAGAAAAGGATGAAGAGTATAACGAAACAAGGGAAAGATAGGTTGCAGTATTGTACAATCTAACCTGAATGAAATTTAATTTACTCAAATCTATCAAACCTTTTGTGCAACAGAGAGAACTAATGCCTTGTTGGAGGAAAACATGGAACAAAAATTAAATGTTTAGTGATGTTACAATCAGAATATCTTTTAAGATAAACCCCTAAATGGTTATAAGGTCAGCACATGATGTTACCCATGAACATGGCTCCTGTAGGAAAAAATCTAATTGTATCTACTATCTCAAAAAATCTGCCCTTTAACAATTTCAGCAAACTATTTACCATAACCATACTGGAAATATTTGACTAATACAAATCAACTATTTTATGTATCCTTATTTTGTTGACATTGCAATTATGTCATAGTTGAATTATTACCATCATCATTAACATTGGAGGGTGTAAATGTAAACTCAGGAAAATGGGACAACCATATAAAGGAGGTCCTAACTTTTAACACCAGAGTTGTTTGATGATCTCCTTTCTCCTAATACTAAAAAAGAATACTACTGTTTTGTCGCCAAAACTAGCACAAACTTTATAGTCCAAATTGGTTTTGAGTACCGGGTATATCTCGAACTGGTCTAAAGCAGATTTCCTATCTGTAAAAAGCCCCTTAAATATTTTATTTTTTCATTTTCCTTTGTGTGTCTGTATGTGCTGTATGAATTGCCCCCAGGATAGATTCAGCAAGGAGTTCATCAATTAAAGTATTTCAGTATGAGTGAAGCTCCTATTCTATTTTGTGGGTGAATAGCCCATGTCATAATTGCACAAGTGATAAAAATGTGACATCTTCATTTGAGGAAAAGTAAATAAAAAGAAAGCAAAAGGGAAAAAAATAAAAAATAAAAAACCAGAATGTAAAAGTACTAAAAAGGTAATCTACATTAATAAGCTCAAATAGTAGTATACACCTTGGACTTCTTCAACCTTGATCTGTTATCAGCACACCATGCTAGAGCAGGTGCAACGTCCTTACTCTGTAGAGCATCAATAACTTTTTTTGCTTCTTGGAATACGTCAATGTCAACAAGATCCTGGTACATGGACCAATCGAGTTACCAAGAGATATGAGGGTATGCAAGACATCATAAAACAAAACATTTAAAAAGAATAAATAAAATCATGTTCATATGGCACAGAGAAGGGCCCTCAAATTTGCAATATTTACATAATATCATGTTCATACAAGTGCAACTCAAGCTTTGTCTTAAGTATGGTAGTTAGGAAATGAAAAAAGGAAAAAGAAAAAAAAAAAAAAAAAAAAAAAAAAGAGAGAACAAAGAAAAAAAAAGAAAAAAGAAAAACAATAGTGCTTGTTATATACTTGCTAGGTTAATTATTTCTTCCTTTCTTCCCCCAATTGTGATAAAGATTGAATTAATGTCACCACATTGTGGTCAGAAAACTTAACTTAACTAGAGGTTGTACATTATCTTTACTGTCAAGTGAATGGAACAAATCAACATGCACACCACATCTCTAATGCGCTTACAATTTACATGCATATTCAGACTACATCAACCTTCAATTTATAACACAAGTGTTTGAAAAATAATGTAGAGCTAAGGTAAGCTTATCCATAAGGTAAAATATTGGAATGACATCACCAATAAACATTCAGGGAACAAAGAATTACACCCCTATGGATGAAGTGGATCAGGGGGTACTTCTTAAGTAATCTCCATTGTTATCAATGGTAAACCACGTTCTTGGCTCTTTGGTTCTAGAGGAGTCTGCCAAGGAGACCCACCGTCAGTCTGTCACCTTTTCTTTTTTTCAATGGTAGCTAATGTTCTTAGTAGAATGTAGAGGGGTTGAGAGGGTGAAATTCAGCTTATGAAAATCGGTTGTGATGATATGACGGTCTCCCATCTTCATTTTGGTGATGATACTATTCTCTTTCTTGAGAAAAATAGAGATTGCTTCAAAAATGTCCTATAGCTTCTTCAAATTTTTAAACTTATTTCTGAACTCCAAGTTAACCTAACTAAGAGCAGCATAGCTGGGGATAATTTGGATAGTCATTTGTTGTGCAATTACTTGTCCCATTCAAAACCTCCCTTTGACTTATTTAGGCATTCCACTTAGTGGAAACCATCCCTCTATTTCATTATGGAATTCTGTCGTTCGTAAGGTTTCTAATAGTCTTGATGTGTGGAAGGGTGCCTTTTTTTTCTCTAGGGGTGGGATTACTCTTCTTAATTCCTGATGCACTTCGGCATATGGTGATTAAGAGCCAGTTCAGCCTTCATTGGAATTGGAATTGGCCGGATACCAAAATTTGTGCAGGTATTTCTTGTGCTAACCCTTGGGTTTATCTCCCAAGTATTCCCGCTTTTTTCTTCTCTTCTTTATTTTAAAGAAGGTAATGGTACTCGAATTCATTTCTAGAAGGATGTTTGGATAGGGGATAAGGAATGAGTCTTTTTTTGTCACTTTATTGTCTTTAAACATTTCATTTGCTCTGATTTCCTCCTTTTATGTCTTGGAAGGAGAAGACATTACATGGGATTTTCATTTTTTATTTTTAGAGGTTGAAATGATAGGGAAGTTTCTGATCTTACAAACTTGCTACACATGCTTGCTCCTACTCGCTTCCATAATACATATGATACTTGGATTTGATCGCTTGATGTTTCATAATATTTCTCTTGTAAATCATATTATAATTTTCTTGTTCATGGCCCTAATATTTTCTTTTTCCTACTTCGTAAATTAATCTAGAAGGCTAAGGTTCCATCTAAGATTAAGGCTTTTGTTTGGACAACAGAACTTAATGGAGTCAACACTAATAACTTGTTGCAGATGAGGAGACCATCAAATGCACTATCACCTGATATTTGTGTGATGTGTTCATAAGATTGTGAGACTATGAGCACCCCTTTATTCATTGCCCTTTTATTTGGAACATTTAGTATAGACTATATGATATTCTCAATATTTGTTGGGTTTGTTTAGGATCTTTAAAGATAATTTGATGATTCATTACCAGTACTTTAGCGCAAATAAAGGCATCAAAAGTCTTTGGAGATGTGTTTTCTTTGTGGGGAGTTTGGTTGGAGTGTAATGCACGAGCTTCAGTAATCGTTGTCTACCAAGACAATTTATATAGGATAAGGTTGTTTTTCTAACTTCACTTTGGTTTAATTCTTCAGGACCTTTTGAGTATTCCTCTAGTAGATTTACAACGTGGTTGGAGAGCTTTAATGCTTTAAGCTTGTACTTATCTCCTGTATTTTTTTTCTTTTCTTTTCCTTTGAGGACTTAGTGTTCTCCTTTGTACTCCTCTTTCTCAATAAAATCTTCTTTTCTTATCAAAAAGAATTACATCCCTAGCCTAACTCACAATGAAATGGGAAGAGAATTTTCTCCCAACATACCTAGCAAAACAAAATCTAGGTCTTACAAATGATAGCATGATGTAAGTAATTTGGATGATGATGAAACCATTTTATTTTTATTTTTTTTATAATTCGAGGATATTGATCATCTTATTATCTTTGTCAAAATATCTCAAAGCCCCAACCCAATCATAAATACTCTTAAAACAATTAGAGATCAATCAATCAATCAGATGCAACTAGAAAGTAACCAATCAAATTCTAAACAGAAGGGTTGATCCGAGACATGCAAACAGGATTACCAGTATATTGCTGCATTCAGCAAGCTTCACAGCAGTGTCATAATATGACATTCGCAACATGTAGTCCACAAGAATTCGTTTCAAGCGTGTGTTATTCCATTCCAACAAGTTTTCTGCATCAGCTGACTCCAAGTGATCAAGCCTAGCCCGGCACCTCTGAACTTGTAAATGCTCTGTACGACTTCCCTCTTCCAACTTAAAAATCATATATAATGATCATCAAAAAAAAAAAAGTGAATGAAGGTGATTATAAGTTTGTTATTCGACCACCCAATAATGAATACTTTAAATATTTCAACTTTAAACTGACAGCGGATTCAGAAATGGCATTGAATGTTTAACATACTGTAAAATCCTATTTGGCATTTTAGACAATTGAAACAATGAAATTCATTATTAGAATATCTTTCGTTTCATAACCAAGAAAAGAATTATGCAAGAAGATAAGGACAGTCCAACTTCTCACATCTTCTAAACCTCAACCGCGTAATTCAGATCATATATTTCTTCTCACTTAACCATAACCAAACACACAATAATTTAGGCCTTTCAATTACCTTCCTCTTAAGCCCTTGTAGCCTCGAGACAAGTGAGTTAAGGTGGTTAACGGCATCGTCACGAGACAAGTCACCATCGGAAGCCTCGCTGACGCCGGAGATAACAGCGGACATCTCTTTCTCGACGACACGATGATTAGCCCGGATCGTCTTCTTGTAGTGCTCAAAGGGGACCCTCAAAAACTGATGCTCGAGCTTTAGACTATCGTTCAGTTGGGTCAGTTTTGAGGATGGAGGAGCTGTTGTATTGACGGTGGTAGTAGTGGGAGTCGTATTTGCAGCTATGGTGGCAGAGGCCGTGGTGTTGCCGTTGGGGAGGGAATCCATTTCCATTGGGAAGAAAAGGAAAAATAAAACAGAATAGGATTTCAGAACAGAAGGAAGTCAGTTTCGGGAGAAATTTATGGAATTTTTATTTTATTTTTTAATTTTTAATTTTTGTTTTTAACAAGGATCAGCAAAGCCAATTAATTTTATTTTATTTTTAATAAAGTAATAATTTTAAGTGTTTGAGTTACATTTAAAAGATAAAATATGAGTTATGGTGTGAGTTGATGTGAAATGGGGAGTTACCAAGAAGTGAAATTTTTTTAATTTAAATTAAAAAATTTAAATTTATGTTAGTGGGTAAAAGAATAAATAGTTATTAAGAGAGAAAATAAATTTATTTAAAATTTATTTTTAAATAAATTTATCTATACTTATTCTAAATAACAGTTTTCTAATTTTTAAAATAATTAGCATCCTTCTATACGTTCTCATGCTTGCTCAAATTATTTTCTTTTTTAGAAGGTATAAAATTATTTTTGGTGCATATTTTTGTATCATATTAAGTTATTCTCCAGATGCACTCCTCTAGCAGGATATAAGTTTACACCCGCACTCGTCCTCTATTAATATATAAAATTTTAGACACGATAAACTTTTCATGTGACAAGTACTATTATATAAACAATTAAGAGTTTGTCGATACTAAAATTTTACACAAATAAGTTAGTGCACGGGTGTGAACTCACACCTTGCTAGAAGAGTATGTCACGAGAATAACTTAATACTTTGTTACAGGATTATGTGCCGAAAAGAATTTTACACATTTTCTTTTAAAAAAAAAAACATCTGAGCATCTGCAAAGAGTGTGCGATGATGCTAGTATATTAAGAGAACTTTACAAATTTTATCCTAAATAAAAAAGTATTTGAGCACGTATGAGAATGCTAGTATAAAAGAATTCAAATATTTTTTCTAAGAAAAAATTTGAATACACGTGAGAGCACATGCGAGTATGCTAATTTTATAAATTCAAAAAAAAAAAAAATTACATATGTCTCCTAAAATAGAAAAATATATGAGGTTTTGATTATTAAAAACAAATTTGAAATTAAGATAATTAAATTATTTTTTCCATTTGCGTCCACATTATGATTATCTGCGTTTTTCATATGCAGATGCATATAAACTTCCAAAAATATATATATATATTGCGTCCGATTTTCTGAGTCTAGACAACAAATGTAGTTATATCTGCATTTGGGTTTCAATGCCTATATTCGAGACTCAGATACATGACAAGCAATTATTAGCGTCTACATACTATATCTTCCTCACAGACATAAAAAATAGTATATGAGTCTAGGCTTATTGCCTATGTTTTTCTGTATCTGTGAGCAAATGCAAATAAGTATTTCGTTTGTAATATAACCTTTTGCGTCTGTATTTGGCAGAAATAGACAATGACATTTCTTGTAGTGAATTACACTTATAAAATGTTGAGAACTTCCATTGGCACGTACATGATTTATAGTGTTTGAACAATTCAATATACTTGTTCAACTAACAAGTACCCAGTATGTCTGTCTTAGCATTTCTATACTTGTAGTTTATGAGATCACTGCTCTCATTATAAGAGAATGACACAACATATGCTAGTCTTAAAAAATTATCAATATCTCTATTATTGATGATTCATTGATCAGGAATATTTTTATAATAATACTTTATGTATGTTATATCTCACAATTATGATTAACATCATAATTATGCATACAAAATATTTATTATAGGGATTTTATATATCATTGTACTTAAATTTCATTCAAACAATATAATAAAGAATGCCTAATTAATATTATTACATGCATTAAATACAAATAAATTATAATTACAATTAACCATTGATTGACTCTTTGAGACTAATACTAATAATCTCTTACTTGACCTAGAGCTAATCACTATGATATCTAAGCGATGATCGTGCTTTTCCTATGGCAAAGGCTTCGTAAGAGGTTCTGTCACATTCTCATCAGTAGGAATGTGCTATATCTTTATTTCCCTTCTATGAATGATATCTTTAATTAGGTAATACTGCCTTTAATTTCTTTACTTGTGCAATAGCTCCATTGTTATCACAATATAACTCTTGGTTTAACATGTCAGGAACAACCCCAAGTTTAGCTAAGAACTTCTTTATCCAAACAGCCTCCTTAGCTATTTCGGAGGCAGCTATGTACTCAGCTTCAGTTGTAAAGTCCACCATTGTTTCCTAGTTTGAACTCTTCCAGTTAACACCTCCTCCATTAAAAGTAAATAAGAATCTAGACTATTATTTATAATTATCTCTATCGGTTTGAAAGCTCGTATTGGCATATCCTAGAACTTTTAACTCTTTGGCTCCTCTATATATTAAGAATGCATTCTTAGTCCTTCTTAAGTACTTAAACATTTTCTTGACTGTCTTCTAATGCTGCCTAGAAGAACCTGGCATTTACTTGTATCACTTAAAGCATACAATATATTAAGGCACGTACATAACATGGCATACATGATTGAACCAACTACATAAGCATATGGTATTTCATTCATGAGTCTCTTTCCAGTTCTGTCTCGGGAGACATACTTTTGAAAAGATGCACCAAGTCACATGGGCAAAAACCTTTTCGTTGACCCATCCATGCAAAATCTCTTAAGCATCTTTTCAATGTATATAGAATGTGATAATCCAAGCAATTATTTAAATCTATCTCTATAGATCCTTATACCCAATATATAGGTTGTTTCACTCATATCTTTCATAGAGAAATTTTAGGATGACCAAAGTTTGACCCATCACAACATAGGTACATCGTTACCTAGTAGAAATATGTCATTTACATACAGTACCAAGAATGTTATTGCGCTCATACTAATTTTCATGTACACATATGGTTCATCTTCATTTTTAATGAAATTATAAGCTTTTATGGTTTCATAAAAAAAAAAAGTTCCAACTTCTTGAACCTTACTTAAGTCCATAAAATAGACTTTTGTAGCTTGCATAATTTATTATGATGACCTTTGGAGAGTCTATTTAAGATTTTGTAGTTGTGTATGACTTGATTTTAGCTAACATGTTCTTTAAGAAATGAGTGTCGCACTTAAGTCACCTTAATAGTAAGCCGAATAAGAGCCAAATAGATTTTGTTCTGACTAGGAGGGTTGATAGAGCGGTTTGTAAGGATTGTAAAGTTATGTCTGGCAAGTGTTTAGTATCTCAGCACAAATTATAGTTGTGAATGTTGGTGTTAAGTGTTGGAAGCAAAAACATAGAAGTAATAGGTGTAGTAGGATTAGATGGTGGATTTTGAATGGAGGAAAGATGGCTCTTTTAAAGAAAAATGTTACCGGGTGATCCATGGAGGGTGGAAGGTGAGCCTAATATAATTTAGGATGAGATGATGAGTTGTATTAGGAATATGGTTATAAAGGTGTTAGGAGAAAGTAGAGAATGTGAACCTCCTAAGGAGACATGGTGGTGGAATGAAGAAGTTCAACAAGCTACTAAAGTTAAAAAAGAGTGTTATAAAAGATTACATGAGTGTAGAAATGAAAATAATTATAAGTGTTTTAGATAAGCTAGAGGCAAGGCTTGTGAAGGACTTTACAAAAAAGTAGAGACAAAGGATGGAGAGAAGGATATTTATAGTATTACCAAGCAAAGGGAAAGATGAACTAAGGACTTAAATCGTATTAAGTGCATTAAGGATGAGGCTGGTAAGGTTTTAGTTAAGGAATATGAGATTAATGAGAGATGACAAACTTATTTCGATACTTTATTTAATGAAGATTCAAGGCTGATATTGAGGAACTCGATGAAGCCTTCGATGATATGAACCGCCAATTTGTTTGTCGAATTATAGCACATGAGGTTAAAGAAACTATTCATAAGATGAAGAATGGTAAGGTAATGGGCCCAGATGATATACCAATAGAAGTTTGGAGATGTCTAGGGGATATTGGAGTAACTTGGCTTACAAATCTAGTAACCAAGAAAATACCAGATGAATGGAGGAAGAGTATGTTAATCATTATTTATAAGAATAAAGGAGATATTCAAAGTTTTACAAATTATCGAGGAATAAAACTTATAAGTCATACAATGAAGCTGTGGGAGAGGGTGATTAAGCATAGGCTTAGGAATGAGACTTTAGTTTCTGAGAATTAATTTGGCTTTATGCCAGGGAAGATATACAATGGAGGCTATTTTCTTACTTAGGAGATTAATAGAGAAATATAGAGAAAAGAAAAAGGATTTTCACATGGACTTTTATTGATTTAGAAAAAGCATATGATAGAGTACCAAGACAAGTCTTGTGGTGGGTACTCGAGAAAAAGAAGGTTCCAACTAAATATGTAGAAGTTATTAAAGATATGTATGTTGAAGTAATGATTAGGGTGCAGACTGTAGATAGTATGATTGGAGAGTTCCCAATCACGATAGGTGTTCACCAAGATTCATCCTTAAGCCCTTACCTATTTGCTTTAGTCATAGATGAACTTACTTATAATATTCAAGATAGGGCTCCGTGGTACATGTTGTTTGCCGATGATATTGTGTTGGTAAATGAAACTAGAGAAGGTTTAAATTCTAAACTAGAAATGTGGAGGAACGAGTAAGAATCTAAAGGTCTTAGATTATCGAACAAAAACTGAGTATATGGAATGCGATTTCAAAAAAACTAAAGGAGGCCTGAATGAAATAATTTTGAATGGTCAGCCAATCCTTACAAAGGACGTGTTTAAGTATTTAGTTTCATTTATACAAAAAGATGGCGCAATTGAGCATGATGTAAACTATAGGATCAAGGCAGGGTGGACGAAGTGCTTCGGGAGTTTTATGTGATCCTAAAATCCTGAATAGATTGAAAAGAAAATTTTACAAGATGGTTATGAGACCAGCTATGCTGTATGGTACCGAATGTTAGGAAGTTAAAAAGCAACACTTGCATAAGATAAGAGTAGCTAAAATGAGAATGTTGAGATAGATGACAGGACATACAAGAAAGGATAGAATAAGGAATGAGAAAATTCATAAGAAGGTGGAAGTAGAACCTATTGAGGAGAAAATGAGAGAGAATCGCCTACGTTGGTTTGGACATATCCAACATTCGCCATTAGATGCATTAGTTAAGAAATGTGACTTAGTACAGGTGTCAGGTGTTAGATGTGATAGGGGGAGACCGTAACTTGCATGGGGGCAGTCATCGAGAAATATATCGTTGCTCTAGGGATTACTAAAAATGTTGTCTTGGATCGATGTGAATAGAGGAAAAGGATTCATATAGTTGACCCTAACTAGTTTAGGATTTAAGGCTTAGTTGAGTTGAGTATATTAAATACAAATAAAGTGTCATTACAACTAACCATTGATTGACTCTTGGACACTAATACTAACTTGAGAAGTACTTAAGGTTGACTTTGGAATTGCTGAAGGAAAACCATTTGTATGCCAAAGTTGAAGGAAGTCCATTTCTTAGGTCATGTAGTAAGTGTTGAAAGGCTAACTATACCTCTAAGAAAGTTGACATAGCATTATCAAGGGAAACATCTAGAATGTAATAGAAGTTAGAAACTTTTTGGGATTGGTAAGGTAATATGAGATCTGTTAAGGGATTTTCTCAATTAGTTTTGTCACTCATAAGACTAACTAGAAAATGAGTGAAAATGGAAGTGGATAGCTTGATGTGAGCAAAGTTTTCAAGAGTTAAAAACAAAATTAACCACTACACTTGTATTAATCCTTCCAACCCTATATGAGAGATTCATTATACATAGTGATGCTACTAGAAGAGGGATAGGGTGTGTTCTTATGTAGCAAGGGAGAGCAATAGCTTATGCCTCTAGGCAATTGAGAACAAATGAAGAAAACTACCCTACACATGATCTAGAGTTAGCTGCTATGGTGTTTGCATTGAAGATTTGGAGACATTATCTGTTTGGGGAAAAGTTTGAAGTGTACACTGATCATAAAAGCCTTAGATACCTATTTAACTAGAAGGAATTGAATATGAGGCTGAGGAAATGGATAGAATTCCTAAAGATTATGACCATGAGTTGAAATATCACCCAAGTAAGGCTAATGTAGTAGCATATGCCTTAAGTAGGAAGACAAGTACATGACAGCTATAATGGTGAAGAAACATGATTTGTTGGAAGAATTTAAAGACTTAAACTTTAAGGTGCTAGAATGGATGTCCAAGATGATGTAATTGTCTAGCATTAAAGTCCAACCAGATCTTAGATAGAGGATAAAGGAAGCCTTACCAAATGATGTAGACCTAATGAAAGTTAGACAAAGGTTGATAAAAAGAAAAGTTGTTAGCCAAACGGAAGACGGCCTACTTAAGTTTCAAGGAAGAATTTGTGTTCTTTCAAATGCATTGTTAGGAAATTGATTTTAGATGTAGCCTATAAAAGTAAATATTCAACACACCCTGGAGCTACCAAATGTATAGAGGCTTGAAGAAATTGTTCTGGTGGAATGGGATGAAAAAGGACATTGCAGTGTATGTGTCTAAATGTTTAATTTGCTAAAACAATAAAAATTGAACACCAAAGACCTGATGGTTTACTCCAACCCTTAGAAATACCAAAGTGGAAATGGGATAATATGTATATGAATTTTAATAGTAAGGTTACCAAGAACTTCTAGTGACCATGATACAATTTGGGTAATAATGGACATATTTGACTAATTCTACACACTTTCTACCAATACAGACTACTTATCCATTAGACAAATTAGCTTAGTTATATGTTGAAGAAATGGTGAGACTACATGGGGTACCAACAAGTATAATTTCAGACAGGAAACCTAAGTTTACTTCAAAATTTCCACAAGCCTCGCAAACTACTATGGGAACCAAACTATGTTCAGCGCTACCTATCATCCTCAATCTGATGCCTAAATAGAAAAAACTATCCAAAGCCTATAAGACATGTTAGGGGCTAGTATTCTAGATCACAAAGGGAATTAGGACAACTATTTGTCTTTAGCTTAATTTTCCTATAATAACATCTACCACCACAGTCTACAAATGACTTCATATGAAGTCTTGTATGGTAGAAAGTGTAGATCACCTTTATGCTAGAAAGAAGAAGGGGAAAGAAGTATATTAGGGCCTCAACTAGTACAACAAACCTTAGCAAGGATTAGGCAGAACCTTCTGGCTGCTCAAAGCAAGCAAAAAGTTATGCAAGCTAAAGAATGAGACTTTTGAGCTGTGAAATTGGAGATCACGTCTTTTTGAAAGTTAAACCTGTCACTAGTTTTTCCAAAGCAAAGACTAGTAGGAAACGTAGTCCTGGGTACATAGGTCCATATGAAGTATTGGACAAAGTAAGGTTAGTGGCTTACAGAATTGCTTTGCCACCAAACCTATCCAATTTACATGATGTCTATCATGTATCTCAACTTAGAAAATATAAACCAATCAGGACATATTATTTTGTATGAACCAATAAAGGTTAAGGATAACCAAGAAGTAGAAGCCTAACCAAAAGAGATCTTAGCCATAAAGGTTCAACATACCAAAAATCAGAGTGTACCTTTAGTCAAAGTAGCTTGGAAATGATACTTAGACAGAGATGCAACATGGTAAAAAGAATAGGACATGAGGAATACTTATCCATATTTGTTTTGAAAAGGTTAGTGAATTTTGGGAACAAAATTCCTAAATTAATAGGGGAGTAATGTAACATCCCTAGAACTGCTTACCTTATATATATATATATATATAGTCATATTGTATATGTATACATGTTTTCAAAGTTAAATTGATAAATTTTATATGATATACCTGTTTGTGTCAACATGCATCTCTACATGATTTTCAATGTAGCATATATGAAAAGTGAAGGAAATATTCTTAGCAACAGATGAAATTATTATCATACTTAGTTATGATACCATATTGTTAACCCAGGGTTCTAATTTAATTATAAATATCTTTGGAGTTGATTATAATAATACCTCACTTAACCAATTCACTATGTCTCTATGAGAATTGAGTTAGGTAAGATTCATTAAGATTAGACCCAATTGGGCTATACAAAGTATAAAGATATATATCTATCCTGGATATGAATCAAACCCATCTGTCTTGGTAATGAATTCAAACAAGTGCTATAAACCAAGCTACATGTTAAGTTCCATTGTAATCCTTGAGAATGAATTAGTTAATGCTATCTAGTGTAGACATAAACTTAACTAAATTCACCATCAAAGTAAATACAAAAACAAATAAAAGAGAGGGTGAAATAAGAGAAAACTAGAGGTTGTCAATCTTCAATTAATATTCATCCAAGCTCCTCTTGTCTTCTTGCACCCTTGATAGCTTCCTTTTCTTTACAGAAACTTAGTTTAACTATTTTCTTTGAATTCCCAAGCTAATCCCTCTTTTATAAACTTTAAAAACCCTCAATTCGAGTTCAATTTGGACAAGGAATTGGGTCAACGCCACATCACTGAAAATCAGATGAAGCACTATGTTAGGAGCTACGACTCTGGTTGCTACTGTTTGGCATCGCAGACTTAGCCCTGATCTTGGTAGCAAACACTGTTTTGCAATTTTTGACTGTTTTGAGCTCAAATTTGACTTCTAATGGGACTCCTTTAAGTGTTAAACCTTCAAAACTCATAAACAAAGTTAATATAAGTTAGAACTCATTAAAAACCTAAATCCTAGTCATAATCAACTAGGATTCAATATCCTAATACGACAAAGACTCAACTAGAACTAAACAAAATCAAATTAAAACTCAAGAATATATATAAATTAATTAATCAAAATGATATCAAATAAGTCTAATTCAAAGACTTATCAGGCTGTCCAATTGAATAGCTTACTAAACATTGATCGATTTTGTGTGTTTGATCAGGAGTATTGCTTTTATTGATTCGTGGAAGTACTTAAAACATCCCTGCCAAACAAGCAAACTAGGTGCATCGAGAAAACTTCAAGATATTTGTTTTAATCTTTAGCTTTTAATATATATAATTATTTGAATAGTCTATGTCTTGGTTTATGAATTTTTAATATTTCGTTGCATGTGCATAGGATACATGACCCTTAATTCCCAACAATTTTCTCATTTGGAGGATGATTAACCTTATGATTATTAGAGTGGTGACACTAAAGCAAAATGTGTAGGTGCTTATTAATAGAATAAAATGGGCACACACATAAGAATACCCAGTTGGACTTGTATATATGTCAATGGATGTTATTACCATTATAATATACATGTGATCCATAGATTTGAGACACCACAGATATCTTATGTCTGGCTCATCATACTTTGATATAACTTGTCTGATGGTCTAGTCATGACTACCAAAAAGGGGATTTACTGCTTTTAGTACAGTGAGAGATGCTCTTTGTAATGTTTCTAAAATGGACTTAGGAAATCATTGGCCAAGGTAGATGTAAAGTTAGAATGAGATCTAATGTTCACTATAAGTCATTTTTAAAGATCGAGACACATCCATTGAGTATTAGGGTTTGATGTCATCCATGTCCCTAGAATTAATTAGGAGTATAGGATGACAAAAGGATTGAATTGCATAGTAATCTGTAATTGGAAAGGTTCTTTCTATGTGTAAGGTTCTCAAATGTCTTCTTTACAATATGGGTAGTTATAGCCTATGACTAGACGATAACCCTTACTTGTGGGACCCTGGATGTTCACTTATCTCTATAGGAAAATTGGAAAGAGTTCTAATTCTTAGTTAATTAGAATGTCTTCTAATTAATTGGATAAGATCTAATACCGGGTATAAGATATCACCCACGACAATCCCAGTAGAGAATCTAAAGAGGTCCACCAATACTAGAGTTATTTCAAAACATGTTTACCATGATGATAAATTCATATGTATATTTAAATATGGATTTAATTGATAATAAATAAAGTGTCTATTTATTTATTATATTTTAGTATTAGGAATAAGAGAGAAAAATTAATTTACATTAAATAGAATGTCTATTTAATTGTAATAATTTAATATTTGAATAATTTCTACAAAAGCAATGTACTTGATTAGATAAATGGTTTATACAAGAAATGCATCTTGAATTAGGTATAAAGGACTACTTTCTAAGATTCTTGATTGCATAAATGGTTTATTTAAGAAGAACATCTTGAAAAAGCATAAATAATCTTATAGGAATATTCTAAAGAAAAGCAAGGTACTTGTTTGGATGAGTGCAAAATCAAACATGGGATTAGAGATGATTGTCATATCATCAAAATAATGGGCTGACACTATAAAAGGAGAACAATCTTCTATTGGCTAGAGCTTTTGCTAAAATATTCAAAAGATGTCCTCTCTCATATTCTCTCAAAATACATATGCGATTTATGTTTTTTGCATACTTACATATAGACTCATCTCTCCTAATTATCTTCTACACTTTGAGGGTTGCTTGTGAGACTTTAGGGTGAATCACTCTTAGAACCTTCACACTTAGGGAGCTAAAGAGTTCATCAAAAAACAAAAGAAAAATTAAATAAAAATAAAATAAATCTCTTTCTTGGTTTTTGTTGAAAGCAAGCTAGACCTTCTAACTTATATCTGGTTCATGTATAAACAGGCCAAAACTTGCTTGTGTGGGTTCTTGGAGAACCTTTGGAGCATATCAATTGGAGAGGAAAACTCAAGTTGAAGAGCAAATTCATTGATGTACAAAGCAAGAGGAATTTCAACTATTCCTGGAGTCTATAGGCAGGCAAATGTGAAACTCTTGCTATCTCTTATATGGTCAAAAATTTTATGTTTACTGCTGCTAACTCAGACTAAAAACCTTCATAGACACCTAATCTTTCGCCCAGAGGTCTAACTATTTTCAAAATGTTTTCCCAAAGTTTTCAAAATTTGTGGTAATTTTAAATATTTTGATATAGAGGTTTTCATAGGTTTGAAAATTATTTTGATCTAATCTATCAAAAAATTTATAAAAATTTAAAATGCGACAAAATGAACTGAAATGAACAAAACAACTAAATTTTAGGTAAAGAGCCAACGCGGTGCAAAGCTGTGCCATGTGACACTAACCTTTGATGTTGGCCTCTTATGCTACCTTACTTAACCTTGTTCTAAATTTAATCCTAATCATTGATCAAACCCTTCTTTCAATATATGAAGAGCACTAGACATAAGTGAAACAATCCTCAATGTTGTAACCTCTTTGCTTTTTCTTTCACGTATTGCGTGAATTCCAAGCATCGATAGTTTATTTTCAAAAGGTTAATAGTCACTTTTGGAAGTTCTCGAGTTTTTACTCTTAAACATTTTTTTTTTCTTATTTGTATAAGAGCAATAAATAGATTTATATCGTTCTATCAAAATAGAATATATTATTCCATTTAAAAATGAGATATGTATCACAAGAAGTAAATGAAATTGAGTGGTTCGATCAAAATGATAAATAAAAAATTCATTTATTCTTAATTAGTTTTGTTTCTTATTCGCATTCGACAGTTTTATTTCTTTTTCTTCAAATTCTTGGAGAGTTAGTGTTGTTTTGTTGCTGGAGTGAAGATCAAGATTGGCAGAGAAAAGATAAAAGCGACAAATGCATGAGTTTGTTTTAAAAATCTTCTGTAGACCTTCTACTCCATAAGACTATCTTCAAGTTATGACTTTATGTGCTTAATCTAGTTGAATCTTGAAATCGTGAACTTACATGCTTTTCTGTCTTAAAACATGCTAATCTATGGTTAAAATTGAAATTTGCCTTGTTGAATTAAATTCAAAAACCCAAAAACATAAGTTTACTAGACAGATTGAGAGATCATAACTCTAATTACTTTGAATTACGAAATGAGTCTTATATTCTTTATAATTTTATTGGCTTAGCTTTCTGTAGCGTCTAACTTTACTCGATTTGGAGTTTTATAACTTCATATATAGTTATTTTATTGATTGTTGCACAAACACTTATATTTTCCCGATTAAAAAAAAAAAAATTTGGGCTATAGTCAATATCAAACCTTTAAACTTGTTTCAGAATTATTTTTCTTATTTTTCATAAAATTTATATTTTTTATAGCCTACTTTCATGTTTCTTGATTTTCAAGTTATTCTTGCATGCTTAGATTAGGATTTAAAATTTATAAATCTGATCCTAATTGTTTAAATATATTATTTGAGTTCTTGATTATTTTATGTTTTTATTTTCATGGTATTGGTCTTAGCCTTTTTTCTTTTTTCTTTTTCTTTTCTTTTTTCCTTCCATCAAAATGGCATCATTGATGTTCTAGTTTTCCAAGTAATTTTGTATGTTTAGATTAGAATAACACGATTAATATTATGGAGATTTAGATTTATTTTTAGTTTGCATTTTATTCCTCTTTCCTTTTATGAATATTTTACACATTGAACTTTTTGGTCTAATTTTTTGGGAAACTCGTCTAATTGTTTATTTCATATTTTATTATAATTGTCACTAGCATTTTAGTTATGTTAGCAGTTAATAATTGATACACTCTAGTATAAGAGACCAATCGTGTGTTGTGCAAGATGGGTGTTTCCACCAAATTTTTTTATACTTGTAACCTTGTCCGCTTTCTTAGTTCCAGACATAGACTTGTTTGCAAACATTTTTTATTGGCAATGAAAGTCACATAAAGGATAAAAAACATTAATTTTCTTTTTAATCATATTTTTTGTTTCTATTGAAAAGTAAGGTACCGACTCTGTTAAGTCTAGATTTGACCAGGCTGAGGTGTCTCTTATGTAACAATCTGAACTGCAATATGTGGAGAGGGCAGTCCTCTAGACCTTAAAAAAACTTCGATGCCAAAGTCAGTATAATCAAAGTAAATAAACTAAAAAGCTATAATAGTATGAGTTGTAAAAAACAACATTTTTTCTTTTGAGGTTTTGAGCCTCTTTATATAGGAGTTGTCTTAATCACAATAGTTATGACATCTGTTACAATAATAATGACTGTGTCACAACATATTATTATTGGATGGATATTTTCTTATGTTAACAGACTCCATTTTCTTTTAAAAAACCATGTAAATTGTTCCTAACTTGATGGAGAATGCTTAACACCATTCTCCAAAAATAGGTTTTGGAAAGGTTTATTTGGTTGATTGGAGTTTGTTTGATTGGTTGGAGTACGGTGGGTGTGAAAGTTTGGTTGATGGGCGATCGAAGCTTCTATTACTATTTCAAGAAGTTATTTTCAGCCTAAAGACAGCCTAATTGTTGCCCATAAGTTTGTCTCCAACAATAAGTCATGAAATTCAATTAAAAATTACCAAAAACTTAGCTCAAACAATTGACATATATTCCCTACCCTCTAGTACTGAATTTGAGAACTACTCATTGATCTACAAATGGAATAACTCTCGGTTGCACAACAAAATGACACAGCAGTACCAAACATCAAATCCAAGGATAGAAACCATCAATTGAAGAATTACAAGAGATTGAATAAATCTATAGATAGTGGACCACAAAACACAACATTTGTTTCCTTCAATATCCTACACTGGGCATTCACCCGTATAAACTTACGGGATTTAATACTTCTCCCGTGAAGGCACACGTGGTCACAGAGAATATGCGCCGAATGCATGCTTCACTTGCAGATACTTCGTTGTAGACCTTAATAACTTCGCGTGCTGATCCAAGATTTCAATTTTTACTGTTAACAAATAAAAGTAGCATAAACCAAAAAGAGTAGGAAACAATTTATATCAAACGGTTCATGACATATAATCGTCACACGAGGAGAAAGTACCTGCTTGAAAGAATAAAAAAAATTAATATCTAATATTTCTGTGATGCTAATGTACAGGATACAGGAAACATTAGATGTATGATCTACCCTCTTTCACTTGTAGCTTCTTAAATCTGTACAGTATTCAAATCTTGTGCTTTTCTTTACAGTTCTCGACTATTGCCATTGACAATCAGGAAGGAGAAAACAGAAGCAACTGTTACGGAAAAGGTCAGAGAAGACTCCAGGGAAAATATTAGAAAGTTAAGCTTGCCTAATTCTGCTTCCATTGCTATTCCGCTAGTTAAACTGTTGCATCTGATTTTACATCTGTAACTCTTCTGTAAAAAAGAACATAAGCAGAAGAAGTCCTTATCATTTCCTCGTTGACGGGAACAACCCTGCCATCATCAAACTCATACCACATGTCTGAATCATGCTGCAGAGGGAATGGTAATTGGTATAATAAGCATTTTATACACAGCACATGCAGCTAGTCATGCAAGTAAGATATACCCAAGTGACAGATTGAAATTGAAAAATAACCACAGAAATAGAATGTAACATCTATGAGGCAAAAGGGGATTGAATAAAATAACCATCATCATGTCAAGAAATTCAGAATCTCTATTAATACTCAAAAGCCTGGAGTACTGCTTACATATTTCAATTTCCGAAGGGTAGAAGTAATAAGTTTAGACTTAGTTGGAAATTGATCTCCAGTTGAAACTTGATATAAAATCAGAACAAATTCAATAAATCAGACTAAGCTGCCTGAGTTCTAGTCTTATAGTTGATTTATCATGACTTAGCATTAAAGGAAGTTTTGGTTAAATGATAGGAAGCTACCCATTCAACATGACTTGTCCAGGAAAAAGGCTCCTTGCAACTAACTTCTGAACAAAAACATAATTACCCGTGTCAGTATTCCCCAGAAACCCACTCCATTATGGTCAATACATCTCTTAACTTTGCAAGACAACGTAAAATTTGAACTAGCCATTCTTCATAAATATAGAAACTGAAACTTATTAAAATTAGAAAAAGATAAGAAGAGAAAAACAACATATAGTCATCTTTTCTTTAGGGTGCATGTATTTAGATGTTTTTCTTCCATATCTAAAATATATCATAAAACATGTCAACAAAGAAGGAATGATCTATATGCAATTTTCACTAAACCTGGTTCATCTTTGTTGGAACTGGCCAGTTCACCATGCCTACAAGTATTCAAAACCCTTAGTTCTATATAAGAAAGTGCAACTTACAAAAATGAAGGCTGTATAATGACCTCCTCCCAGGCCTCCATAGTGACAAACTATTGCATACAAAATGTATTGGTTAGAAGAAAGATTAGCCTTGTGGGAAATATATGATGAGAAATCCAGATCATTGACTGGGAAGTCAACAATTGTTGTCAGCTTGTTCTTTAAGTATCGGCTGTATGAGAACCTCTTCAAATGTATAACAAGAATCTCCGGCAATCTCCAAAGATCTAATTTTTTAGAAGCTTGTTGAGGCTTCTTGCAACTAGGGCAGTACCTATATGATATTAAATTGCATTCAGTCTTTAGAGTTCAGAAAGGCTGCATAAAAATCGAACATTTATTTTTTATTTCAATAATTTTTGCAAAAAAATTCGATATATTTTTATTATGAGAATTGAGTCTTGCCAAATTATGTCAATATATCATCAGCTACCAGGCAAGATAAATATTCAAAAATAGAATAAAACACTTCAAACAAGATACATACTAAAATACTAACCACATGTCTTCTGGTCCAAGAGGCTCCTCTTTCAAGAAGGCTTCCAGACACTTGGAAAGAGAAACTGATTCTTCTGGCCTCCTGGTAAACAATTGGGGCTTGAAAACCTCGTGCAATGAGTTGAGAAGATATGAATCATACTTTTGGATCATATTATCTGACCAGAAAACAACCATATTCATCTTTTCAGGCAATCCTGAAACTATCACTGGTTTGTCCATCTTTATACAAATTTCTTCCCCTGCAGCTAACAAGTAAAATTTGAAAGCCATATCCCAAACGTGTGTCATCCCCTGTTCCACTATCTGAACCTGCATCACTATCTAAAGCTATAGGACTACAGGGGCCATTCATTTCAGAATCTTCACTAGATATACTATCCACATCATCGTCATCCTTATATAATTGATCTTCAGTAGGCATCAGAAACGGATTAATTAATTTCAGAAACTCCTGATGAATATCAGATCCACAAGAAAGATTGGACATCCTTGCTACAACAGGAATGCCAAACAACCTATACTCAGAAGAGAGAATGAGCAAAAACCCATATCATCAATTCTCAAATTTAAAGGAGAGAATTTCAAACAACATGGAGCAATCTACTTAGAAGATCAATTAACAAGGAATAGAATAATAATATAGTAGAACAGACACAAAAACTTGTTACATATGTAATTATTTTCTGAGAGATATAATTTCTTTATCTCTATCTCAGAAAAAAACAATGAAAAAGACAAACCAATTGAAGATGTAAACCCTATGTCTAGAATGACAATGAAGCTTGGCCATTGCCCTTCCTAAAAGAATTTGCAAGCAAGCAGATCCCATGTTCAAAAGAAAAGAAGCAAATATTATCTAAGGGATTGTTAAGATAAGGAGCCTAGTTCGCTGCTACTTAAAATCAAACTTCATGAATTTCCAAAACTAAATTAAGCTGCATATCTTACTAGTTGGTTCTGGCACCAATAATCAAGTGTCAAAGCAAAATGATACAGATGTCCTCGTGAATTTCAAGATATATGTAGACATACATTGTTTTGTATGTACTATAGAGATAATACCTCACTGCTTGCTAGATCCTTTTTATTTATAGTGTGTTAAGTTTCCACAGAGAAAAACTAGCATACCCTCCCTTCTCACCAATGTTAGGACTATATATCAATGGGAACTCAGGAAATATAGATACTTCCAAACAAATATAATGTGTAAGATGCAGCAATTGAATCCAATTTAACATAATTTTAATGAAATTTGAAAGACTTCATTTCTTAAAGTTACAAGTTTACGAATCTCTCTCAGTACATCTTCCCTCATTTCCTTAAAATACATTAAGATATCCATACATATACAGTATATCAGGGATCAGCATTACAATCGTAGCATAATGGAGATTGACAATTATGCAAGTGGAGCATACGATGTCACCTACTTAAGCCCTTGATCCTCAATACCATTCAGAAATTTCCCAAATCATTAAATTATAATAGCTATTTTTATCTTCATTTACAGTTTAAGAAGCAATTAGAATAGAGCATTACAAAAAATATCACACGTGCTTATTAACTCCAGTTGATATGCAAGAGACTCATCAAAATAAATACTGAAGACAGACTAGAAGAAATTGTAATCACTACAGATTTTATGATTGCTCCATAAGTGTTGTAACTCAATAAGTTTCTTAAGGAATGGGTGAGACATAGAGAACTGAGTATAACAATTAAATTGAGATCAATTTAGTTAATTAGATTAAAGTGAAAATTTACCCTTCTAACTTTTTATGCATGAACACAACCAAAGGGAATTCCTTGCTTGCTTTTTTTAAACGATAAGCAACAAGTTTGTCCTCATCTCTAATCAAAGCCAACGAATCAGATGGTTCTTCGAGCAGCCTGAAGATTCTATTCTTGTATATCTACAAATAACACCATGAGTAAGTCCCAAATTAGAATATACTAACCTAAAAAGATCATTCATAAAATAAAACAAATTGGAATGTTAAAGCATTTCCGATTTCAAGTCACCAAATCCAACAAACCTATGATGAAAAAATCCTTGAAGCAACATACCTCAGCCACCAACAGAGTTTCATCATCTTTTAAGGAACAAGTTGCACTTAAGGCGTCAATAAGATCCTTTAACCTTCCATATTTGGGCACTGTTAAGGTATAAGTAGAAGGCAACGTAACCCCATCAGTGCTCAACACAGTCAAGGTCATGCTCCGCATGGTTGTTGAAGGCAATGGTAAAGAGAGGTACATAAAAGGATCAAATGTGATCGAAACTTTATGGCAGACAGGGCAAACCAGTGTCGATCGAAACTGACCCTACAAATTAAAATCAACAAATAACAATTACATGAAAAAGAAATATATTTAACAAAAGATGAATTTCACCCGTTATGCAAGTATCCAAATGCTGGTGATATGCTAGCGTCCAAATTTAATCAATTCAATTGAATAGAGATAGAACAAACTCCTACCAATGTCCCAAATCATCTTAACCAAACTCTCTGCCTACACCAAAGGCTAGTAGAGTATGATAATCTTTAAATCATGACATTTTTTTTTCAAGAAAATGATTTTGAAAGTTTTATTACCAAAAGATAGTACTTATCGGGTAATTACTCCAATAAATACAGAAATAGTCCATCAGTAGCCAGTAGCCAGTAGCCAGGCCTGTTTGTTATTGTAATGTGTCCAAGCGACGTGAATCTATCTTCAATAGTGGTCTTTCAAATTAAAGTTTTTTCTCAGGATATATAAATCTTTGGAGTCATTTCTAACAGTACTCCTAGGGTTTTAAATTGCAAAGTGAAGATTTATTATCTGAAATTCAAAAGCAAAATTATACATGTGAATGATTCACGACTTTCATTCCACACTAAAGGAAAATATTGTTTAAATTCAAGTCACCTGGAACAAATCAACTATAATGGAGTCATTACGGGCAAGGTGATTCCTCCAATACTCTTCTGCCACTTCTTCAACTGGACGACCCTCTGCATCCTTAACTTCATTATATGGCTTGCATTTCACGCGATTTAGGTCCTCATGGAGTCCATCCAACAAAAATGCAAGAAGTTCCTAAATACCACCACTAGACAATTTAGCCTAATATCAAATTCTTTCCCAGTGCAACAAAAGTTTAAATGTAATTGGTAATAAATATACAGGAGAATTACAATTATTTCCACAATCTGCAAATTCAATAAAAATAAATAAAAACTAACATGAGAATCGTGCTGATTGTAGCCGCTAAATTGGGGAGCAAAATGAGAAAGTTTCATCTTAAACATTCTCGGGGCAACAGGCCTTGCTCCTGGAACCCATAGCTTTCTTACTAAATCTCCAAAAGTTAAAGCAAGCTCCCCCTAATAGCAAGAAAAAACAGAACGAGGTTAGGAGTACAAAAATAAATAACCTTGATTGTTTAAAGAGAACCTACATTCATCCCCAATGGATTTTCATAATTTATCTCGTTTTGGTAGTCTCCAAGAAAATAATCAACGATTTCTGGAGTATGCACCAAGCACTGTAAGGCACTGTTCATGAAACAAGTATTCCCCAGATTTTGTAACCCTGTCAAGCCCATATAACCAGCTCTTCTATAGGCACTACTTTGTAAGGAGTTGGCCAGTGGTATATTTGGGTTCACATTGTCAATGCTGCCATTCATCACAACATACCCACTGTGAGAACAACTTTCCATCCGAGACTCATCTTGAGTCATTTCACTAATTCTCTCCCGTCTATCCCTCGCAGAACCTGAAAGTCCATGAACTTGCAATTGCAAAAGACTCTGCATGGAAAACAATTAACTGAGGTGCAAATAAACAGACCAAACAACTGGACCCCATTAACGGAAAACTATCATTAGATTTCAAAACATGGATCTAAATTTAACAATTCAATGGAATTAAAAAACTGCATTATCAGTATTCGTGCGCGGCACACTGCTGTGCTCGGCACACTGCTGTGCTCATGAAATCAGTTTTAGATTCTTTAGAACCCTTTACATTTTGACTTCATGGATAATCAATGCCAAACTCTGCAGGTTGATCATTTAGAAATAATTCTTACTAGAGAAATCTTTCATCTTTATGGAATTGACTCTAAAGATAGCCCCAAGGTCAACAACCTCGCTAATGTTTTAGTCTATTTCAAACTCTGTAGGGAATTGTTCAAAATAACTTGCCATAGTTCTATATATGGGCAAATACATTGTCTGAGGTATCACATATACGTATGCAACAATTACCTTTAATAACATTACAATATCAAAAATAAAGTAGAAGCTGGCATAGAGGAATTAAGGGAGGTTAACTCCCCCAGGCTTGACTTTTAGTATAATAAAACACATGGGAGGAAACAGGAAAACAATTCAAAAAGGATGCTGTTGTGCAAACCGTTGATGCCCATTCCAGATTCCAAGGCCACAATAATAAGAACATAAATGTAAACGGTCAATGCATTTCACTTCAAAAAAGCTATGTCCAACAACCACTCCTTTCCAATTACCCAATTGCACTTGCAGATGATCTAACTAATTGCTGGACCAACCACACTACAATAAAATTTGGTTCACAAATAAAAAAACCAAAAATCAACTACTAACCAATTTCCCAGGTTGACCAGGAGAATCATTAGGCAAACTAACTTTATCATTAATGAAAAACTGAGTCGTCTTCCCTGAGAAGTCCCAAATGTAAAACTGCATAATTTATACATGGTATGGATAACATCAGCAGGATACAAACAATATTTAAATGAAATATTAATTAATAGTTGGTAAACTTACTTCCTTGGATGCCAAAAGGAAAATTTTGCAAGCCTTCTTGTATGAATCAGCCACATTATCCTGAATCATGGATTCCATTGTCAATTACAAATCCTGAGTTCGTTTGAATTATGTCTTTGTGAGAGTGTGCGCTCACGTGTGCTCACGTGTGTATGTGGTGCCGGAGAGATCAATCTGACTATGACAAAATGGTAAAGTAATGGGTATGTGGTATGAAGCAAGAACTGTACCAACCAAAACTAATTAACAATTAACATTGTATGCTGCAAAAGTGCATGTAACAACACTCAATATTGTAATGTAACAAAATTTGAGTATTAATGCTTGTGTGCTACTCATAGTGCCAAGAACATTGAACATAGAGAAAAAGTGCTTTGATAATGAAAATATGACGGCACTTAAATTAAAAGAGAAAGAATAAAAACATCATAACAAATAAATTTGAGAAATTCTCATAATAGTTTCTATATTCTTCCTCCAAAAAAATCAGTTCAAAAAAGTAATTCCTACGGTAATTCCTGCAGAATTACTTGAGATAATGGGAACCATTTGCAGACCAATTTCCACACACAAACACAAATATACATAAATGTGCGTGTGTATCTGTGTGTAGAGAGAGGTGGATGACAACTATGACCTTTTGGCTTATCTTTACTAGCAGTGAATTTGTTTCCCGTGAAACTGATAACCTAATTTGCAACGGAAACACATCCACTCCATGATCTTCTGCATGGGAAACACTGCCAATATTCTTCACCGCTAAATTGAAATCATTAAGCCTACAGGAATAAATGAAACAATTATTTATTCATTATACATCCCATCATCAAGAATAATCTATAATACTCTCACCGTTGAAGCTATAATACCCTTATTGGGAATAAATGAAACAATTCTTTGTTTGCGGATGAAACCCTCTTATTTTGTTAAGATAATAGTGAGCAGTTGAAGCTACTAAGGTTTCCTTTTCAGTTTCCAAGTTGTCTCTGGGAGTGAGGCTGCTCTAGTGGGGGAAGTTGACAATGTTTCAGAGTTGGCAGGCATATTGGGTTACAAAGTCTCTTCCCTCCCTATGTCTTATTTGGGGTTACCACTTGGGTCATCCTTCAAAGCTGTAAAGGTTTAGGATTCCAACATTGAAAGAACTGAAAACATTTGGCTGAATGGAAAAGGTTGTACTTGTCAAATGCGGGCAGAGTTTTTTTTTTTTTTTTTTTTCCTGATATGGTGAAACAAAATTTCTTGACAAACGGAAAGCGATAGAATATAAGAAGGATGATAAGTAATCACCCTAAACAGAAAAGAAAGGGAAAGAAAAAAGAAGAAAAAGCGGTCAAACAATGTTGAATATCCAAGAAATAAAATGCTAAGAGTTTGAAGCATAAGGTATCAAAGGATTCTTCCAGAATGATAATCATTGGATCATGCTCGAACCAAATATACCAAGCTATTGAAACATGGTATACATATAAGGTATCAAAACCCTTCATGGGGCCTCACCTAAAAGCTTATACTTGGTTCTTTGAAATGGTATGAAAGCCTCTAAGACCAATTGATCAAAAGTTCGATCCTTGCCATCACCTAAATTTCATCACAAGATAAGGGAGGGCATGTACATTCTCCATGCTGACAAGTCAAATGGGCTAGTAGTTGTGAGGGCATGTAAGAGATTAAAATCTATTCCTAGGACCTCACTTAACAACTTAAGCTCTTGGCTCTTGGATGAAATAGTTCTTTAATCATATTGCATATTCTAATGAGGAATCCATGTGCGTCCTCCCCGCTGACAAATTCAAATGGCCTTTAGCTTATGGGTGTAAGAGATCAAAACCCATTATAGGGGTGTCACCTAATACAAGTTTTTGAGTGGTAGTTCTTTGACAAACATCCAAAGTAGCCTCCCATCTTTCCACTTCTAAATCCTTAGGAAAGAACCATCCAGAAATCTTTTAGATTTGGTGTACAGATCAAATAGAGATGAAAGATACAAAAATGTCATGATCCATCCAACAGGTCAATTAAAAAAATACATGGGCTTTATTCTCATAGCTAAGAAACACATAAAACAAAGCTTTGAGGGGAAAACCCTATTCATAGAAAACAATTCATAATTTGGGACTATTCAAAATTGTCAGTGTATCCATTTTGAGGAATTTCTTAGGAAGGAAAATATATAACATCTAACAAAAATAGAACCTTTTAAGAGCTCGTAACCACATCCCCTCAGGAACCAATGCATATTGAGGGCCTGAAAACCCTACGTCTGCATTTTCACTTTTTCCGTAATCCTCTTTCTTCCTCAAGTCCAGTACAATTTCCAATTCAGCATCATAGTCTGATAATACGGTGTATAAAACACCTTCTATCTGATCAACAGCACCATGTACCTCCTTCCACCACCTGCAGTTCAATATTAATACAGACAAACAGAAGTAGAGCACTGTTGAATTTAAACCCCACCCAAATTCCATATCCATTAACCACACAGCAAAAACCTCAAGCCTCAATAATTAGAAACAGAAGCAAACTCACAACTTATAACAAAAGGACTCAAATTTTCATATTCAACAGCCAAGTAGTGCAATTAGTATTTAGTACTTCCAAATCCCAGTTGCTTAACACAGAAGAACAAGAGCAAAACACGCATTTAAAAGTACTACTTGTTTTCCTCGGAAACCCAAAAAGGGCTTAAAATGTGGAACTGAGGGACTGACCCGTAGGAAACCAAATAGACCTTCTCATTCTGAAAGTCACTGTCTTCTTCATCAAGGAAACGACGTTGAGGGCGAAAGCCAGAACGCATATCGAGGTCCCACAAGTAATCTCCGCCGTCGGCAATGAAATCTTCCATACTGAAGAGTGTTACAGTCCTTGAGGCTAATTTGCGAAGAAGGAACTTGCAGAGACGAAGAGTAGAGACAGAGAGGTGAGTAATCTTGAGAGAGAGAAAACGACCTGGTTTGACGGCGACAGAGGAGAGACGGAGCTTTTCTGATACACGCGTCATAGCCCTTAAACTTCCTTTGGGTCGAGGAGCGTGTGTTGGAAATGCAAAAGAAAATAATTTAGTAAAGTAATTTCGGGCGGGGCAACGATCCTCGATCTATTTTTTCTATACTACATATCAATATTTATATCAAATTATATATTTATACTATATATATATATTTATATATTATTAATAGTTTTACTCATGTAGATGCTTAGATACTTTTTTTTTTTTTTTTTTTTTAATATAAATGTGTAAAAAAAATTTCGAGACATATATTACATATCATATTTTATTCAGATACACTTTTCTATTTATATGTAAGTTTTTATCTCTCGTATATTCACTATTAACGTGTAAAATTTTGAAGACATCAAATTCTTAATTATTTATATAATTATGCCTGTTACATTAAAAATTTGTGGTCACTAGAAATTTAAACACTAATAATAAATATGCGTAAGATTGAAAAACTTACACTCTGTTAGAAAAATACATTCTAAATAGAATATAATCTGCTAGTACGTAAATATATATTTCGAGAAGAATTGTACAAATTTATCATATAGGAACGCTCAGAGAGGAGCGTGTACAAGGATACTATATAATATTTTGGGTACCAATCAAATTAAATTTTTATGTTAAGTAAAACTTTTTTTTTTTTCCTAATTGAATCAACTATGTTTGTAGCTAAGGCTGTCATTTTTTTTCTAATTTGATCATTTTTTTTTTCCAATTATTACTCATGTGATAATTATTCTGATATGTAAAATTGTATATAATCATAGAATAATACATCATTAAAATACTTGCACGTTATCTATAAAAAAAAATAATAATAAAAAATTGATCCCATGTGCAATGAGTCTAGTTTCGTCTTGGTAAATAGCTAATATTTAATTTTGTACAGATAAATTATTAAAAATAATAAATAGAAATGCAGAGATATATAGAAATCATCTTTTTTTTTTATCTTTTTTTAATTTAGATAATACTCGATGTCATAAGGTGGAAATTGAGCGCATCTATCATGTATCACAAAAGAAATAAGGTGGAAATTGTCCAAAACAACATTGAAGGGAGGACATTCAGCTTGCGGGAGAAGAAAAAGTATGCAAAGGAAGAACTTGAAAGAAGGCTAAAAATAATTTAAGGTCCATAAGCTTGAAAGGTCTCTATGAACTCCTAGGTTTGTGAGTTTGTTTCACTATCTAGATAATATAGATGTAAATGTTTACAAGTTTCATTTAGCTGTTAATGTGCATGTAGATCCCAATAGTCAATTGCTCGGAAAAGGAGTTGTAAATTATTTTAGAGGAGATCAATCAATTGTTCATTAATTACACTAATTCAATAAGTGTAAGCTTTTATTAAATTTTAATAAATTGTTTAATTGTCTCTGAGTTTCTTTTTTTTTTTTAATTATGTCATTATGCTTTTTTTTTTTTAAAAAATTTCTTTTTCATGAAGGAAACCTTAGAAGAAAATTGTAATTTGTTCATTACTTATACTAATTTAATCCTTGTAAGTTTTTATTAAATTTCAATTAATTATTTTCATTAAATTATATTAAAATTTCTTATTAGCTAACTTTGAATTATACTAATTCAATCTGTGTAAGTTTTTTAATTAAAAAATTGTAATTTGTTCATTAATTTTTTTTCCCTGTTAGAATAGATTTCTTTAACATCTATTATGATAGGTCAAACTCTAACTTTAAGGCTATGTTAATTTACTTAAATACTGATGTTCCTTAAATTAATTATTTTATGTCATTTTTTTTTTTATCCATTTCATTTTGTGGCTTATTATAAAATTTTTATGTTTTTTTTATTTTAGTAATTTTAAAGATTTTGTATAACAACATTTAATGAATAATTTTGATTACATATATACTTGGAATTTTTTGGTCCAATAGCATGAGAATTATTTCTCTCAAATATTTTGACAGTGAATCTTCTTTAATTTGGATAAACTTTTACACTCTTTCACTCTAACAAATGTAAGAGTATCAATTGAATGTATCTAAAGAAAGATATAAAAAAAAAATATAAATTTTTCAATAAGGTATAAAATTAAGAAATTATTGTATGTACATTTGAAGTTTATTAGAGTAATATGATTTTATAAGTATACATTTATTGGAGGAATATGGTATATATTTGAAAAATATTCAATTTTCTATTATGTTCTAAATGACTTCCTCTGTTTGTTGTAAGAATTTTAAAGATAATTATTTTTTTCCATTATTGTTAAGGTATATTTAATTTTTATAAATAAAATTAAGGATAATTCTTTTTTATCTTTTGTCAAAATCTATTTTTAGTTAAAAAAGAAAGAAAAAAGTTGAACAATTCCTTTCTCATCTCATGTAACATACCGAAAGTGTAAGATACATTTCTTTTAAATAATAAGACATAGTGCATTGGATATAACCATACATCATTATTGACTGCAAATCTCATTCACTAAACAAACAAAAAAATAACATTAAGCAATACGACATCAAGTATTACCAAAAATAAAAAAGAGATCATTGAAAAATAACAAAGATGAATCATATATAACTCTGTATTTTTATTTATATTGATCATAATAATAGATTTTTCTTTAATAATTTAACTTTACAAAATTAAATCTTTCACTTAATATAACGTGATTAGGTTTATACATTATCTCAGGGCTATCGGGAAGCTAAAATGTGTGCGGATCATCTTGCATGTATGAGTCATTTTACAACAGTTGGTGCTACAATTTGGGGCTCTCCTTCTTGTTGGCTCCATCAGAGTTGCTTTCCTTCGTTAGTTTTTCATTTTGTAGTTTTTTTTTTTCAATAAAATAAAGACATTGAGCACTGGATATAGTTGTGCATCATTTTTTAACCACAACTCTCATTCACTAAACTAATGAAAAATAATATAAAGCCATATGACATCAATTATTACCGAAAATAAAAAAGAGGTCATTAAATATAACAAATATGATTTATGTATACCTCTGTAGTTCTATTTATTTTGATACAAATAATATATATATTTTTTAATAATTTTCTTTACAAAATTAAATCTTAGCTATTTGTGAAGACATTCATGGAAACTAGGCTCATTGCATGTGAGGTCAAAACGTTTTTCTATTTTATTTTTATTTTTTATAGATAATGTGTAAGTTTTTTAATGATAATTCTATCATTATGTAAATTTTACATATCACAATAATTGTCACAATAATTCCTGATCAAAGCTAATATTCTATTATTTCACACAACTCACAGCACAACCATTACGTGTCATCGTATCTAAACAAACACAAACGAATCAATGCGCATTTATCATATAAGCCCAAAGATGATATGTTAGAGAATCATAACTTGAAGTTTTAGGATGAATTAGAACAAATCATTAAGTCCACATATGCCTCGGGTGACGTACACAAACAAAGCAACAACTTACTATATTTGCAATCATAGATCTCTAAACCTAAGCTTTGATACCAACTTGTCACACCCTACATGGAGGCATGATTAGTCAGGAGAAATAGGTAACTAAACCTCCGTAACCCTAACTTTAAAACAATGAAACAAATATGACTCTTGACTAATGCAATGTATAAAATAATTATAGAAAACACAAGTGTAAATATTTATTTACTGAAATATATAATAATTTACTAAAAATTTTGGTAGAGGTTCCTTGTATACTGGAACATGCCCAAAATATAAGCCTATAATTCTTGGTTAATTTAACCAGTTTACACAACATCAATATCTCTGCTCCAATTCTAATCACAACAACAAATAACTAAACTATTACACAACAGAAAATCAAACACCTCACAGTTTTAGTGTGATTGCAAACTTTCATCATTGACTTCAAGTATGAGATTTTAAAAAAATACCTTACAGCACGCTATTGACAAGTCACGAGCTCGGCGATGAAATATACTGAAATCTTATTATTAAAAAAAAAAAAATCAACAGAAGAGTGGTGAGTCTTACAGACTCAGTGAATGGAAAAATGTAGCCAAATGGTAATAGCATCACTCAACACATGTATATAATATATAGTAAATTAATATCAACATATTATAAATTTCAAAACAACTAAGGTTACACGTACGTACACAATTACGAAAAACATAAAACTTAACAAGCACAGTTCAAGTAGTATTATGTATAATCCAATCAAAACAATCAAAGCACATAAAGGGCTAATAGAGTAACTAAGCCCTACAAAATAGATATCTTCCCCCATCTGGCATTTTCGCACCTACACAACAAATTATATTCTCCATACACAATCCATCCCACTGAGGATGAGTACTCAGTTATTTTAAAACACTTATCAGAATCAGATTATCTCAGAATATCCAAGGTGCACTGGAATTTTATTTCAGAAGTAAAAATTCATTTCAGAAAGAAAAACACTTTTATTGGCCCTTGTCAACTGCAAACAATTTCAAATATCAAATATAATTCAAATAACTCAATGAAACACTACACATGTTTATTTTTCTATATAACACATATATTCAAATACACATACAATTACACATAATAATCTAGTAAACAAAAAGCATGTAATCCACTCACCATTTACTGATCTTACTCCTCACTCCTCACTCATTCTTGCATTCGCATGTGTCATTGGCTTAACAATACATTTCGGATTGCAATTAAAATTTTCAAGTGTTGTTTAGTTTGTTAATTCCCAAGTTATAACCTTTTAATTTCAAAAATCTATAGGTACTAAGTTTCATGCATATATATTTGAAGTTAATTCCTTTTAGCCATTTTTATAATCAACTTAGAGATATGTTTGATTTTAACTTACATATCTAACCAATTTCAACAAAACCAAGTTCAAATATTATTTATAATATTTATCTATCTTTCTTATTTAGAAACTTCTCCTAAAATTAGTCTTGAACCCACTTAAATCCTCACACGTATGCAAACAGGGCACATACAAATTTATAGTTATCAAAACTGGGTTCTAGTGCTTATAAAATTCTCATACTTGAGAATTAAATTAGGAAACTTTTCAGTATAATTTATCAAGATGTTAAGAACATTTCATCTTTAGCACTTCACTTCTAAATCATCTTTTAAGACTGCCTAACATCTGTTACATCAAAATAGGTTCAATCAGGGCCCGAAAATCTCAATTATAACTTCCAGCACCTCCAAAATACACACAACATGAAATTAAAACCTTCAAAGCTCTAGATTTGTCCATCAATATGTTAGGAATAATTCTTATTAAGAAGGCCTAAATAATTCAAACCACAACCCCTGACAAAGTCCTCCGGACTAACTAAAGCTCATCTAGAATCCTATACAAATCTAATTGCAGTCCAATGACTCTTACACTAAATATACCTGAAATCAGTTTATGAAAATTTCCAAATGTAATTCCAAGACTATAAGCTACACTTTCTCTTTAGAAATCTTAATTTAATTCAGTTCAAAGAACATTCAAAATACCCAATTTCTCTAACTTATAAAATCTACCCTTGCTTCCCTTTCATTAACCACTCAAACCACAATCCATCACTCTACCTACATTAATCACCCTTTGTTCACACTCACTACTCACTATCACTTTCATTAACTCCTTAACTTATAACATTGACCAACTATTCTTTACTCTTTTTTATGAGATTTTTATTCGAATTCAAATAACAGCTAATCACCAGGAATTAAATCTATCAAGTTTTACTCATAAAGTTATAACTAGTTTCTTGTAAACATTTTATCAAACATCTTGAGTGCATAAATTACTTCCATTGATGTATGTATATTTATATAAATACATATATTCCATATTTTAACATTTAATAAGTCATGGCAATAATCATTTTGGCTTTGGTGATGAGGCTTCCCTTTTACTAAATACAAGACCCATAAAGGTGTACATCTTTTGATAGCCAACCAACCTAAAATTGAAAACAAAAGAAAAAAGGAAAGAGAGGTGAATGAATCTAATCAAATAGATGGCTGCAAGTATCTTGTTTTCTCTAGAGAAAATAAAAATAAAAATTAGATTATGCTAACAAAACAAACGTGAGGAAATGCGTATGAAAGTATTAGATAGTGAACATATGATATGTGTCAGTGTGCGGTTTTGAGGTGTGTTAATTTAGTGTTATTGCAGATGGCTATATAATACTTTAACATGTATATGCTATTAAACTATAACCTCAGACGGTCGGATCTTTGAATGCACTTTCTCAACAAAGTTTCAAGTTTTTGATTTCATGTTTTCAAATTTCAAAAATATTTTCCACTTTGTTTTTGGTTCTTTACCAATTCATCTTGATCAAGGAAAGTTTATTAGGGTCAATTCTTAATCGCTGCCTTGCCAAGTTATATCCATGGTTAATAAAGGATAACGCAGCATCAAGAACCCATTGAAGCTGCTGGTTCCTCAAGGAAATCTGCCATACCAATTTAGAGGAAACAAAAAAGGTACTAATAGCGAGGCAAAAAAGAAGGCTGCAACCCTTAAAACACTACCTGAATAAGGGCCTCAAGCTTCTACTGAAGACTTTGCTTCTTTTCATTAGCTTCCTTGACTGCAGAAGATAGACTTCACAACCTGACAAGCTCCTACTAAAATTCCTACCATTCTTCCAAAAAAATCGTACACGCTATCCATCTTCATCTTGATCATCATAGCCTCTATGGATTCCTTTGAAGCTGGCGGTTGCCCATAATTGGTACCCAATTCATGAAGCAGAGTTTCCAAGCTAGAAGTTCCTGTAATCATGACCATAACTTGAACTTAATTGGAACAAGAGAAAACTAGGGATTTCTAGACTAAAGATTAGGAGGCAGGGAATTGATGATCTTTTGGTAGAACAGGGACTCGGCAACGCTTAAGGTGGTGAGGTGGTGCACCATTGTGTGGAAGGAAAGAAGGACAAATAAAATAAATAAAAATAAAGTACATAGTCAAAGGTCAAATGTAAGTTTGTGGTATATATATATACACCCTAGTTTCCAGATTTTTCTTTTATTTACACATTATTATTGTTTGTTACTACAATTTATACAATTAAATTTCAAGTTTCATGCCAACCAATAATGCGGTAACAAAATTTTAATTCTTATATTAACATGAATATATATCTATACATACAAATATTTATCTAAATTTTAATTTATTCACCTAATCACACTACATTATGCACAACCATTCTAAATTGCACATAAAATATCGGGTTATAACACTTTTTTACTAAATCTTCTTAATATTAATAAATCTTTAATTATATATTATATCTATACTTCTACTATATATAAAAGAGTCTTAGAGGCATAAATATTTTATTTCCTTTTATACTCTTAAATTTTTTAAAATTTCATCCTTATCTTCTGTTTCCCTAAATGCCCCTTATCTCCTTTTTCATTTTTCTAGTTTGTCCTAGATTGAACTATTACCCCTTGCCACCATGTTTGAGAGTTCTAATGTCAATTAATTTCTTTATCAAGATGATTATCAACAGCATGCTAACCCATTCATGAACTGCTTTATTTGTTTTTGTTGTCAATCTAGGTATGTTCTTGATTTTTTTTATTTTTTTATTTTTTTTATTTTTAATGTTTTTCTGTTTTAGAGTTTCTTTGTTCTTGTAGCAAGTAAATTTTTGATATTCTTAGGCTTCTCTAAATTTTGTATAAACGAAAGATGATTATAGATTTTGAATCACCTTTTTTAGCCATAGGCTACATTGATTCTTTCATGTTCACAATAGGCTCTTGTGTTGCTTCATTTAACTTTCCATGATGTGATTGTAATAGAAAAAAACACATTACCTGTGATATATATATTCTTCAAAGAGTTGGTTATATTATAATTCCTAAAGCTGGAATGCTATTGACAAATCTTTCATGAATAAGATTCTTCTAGAATAAATTCTTACAGACATTGGTTTGATTAGGTGTCTGGTCATCATCTATTTTCCCACAGGTTGAGTGGTTTTGTAGTAGAATAAGCTGATTTCAAAATTTTAGATAGTTTTGTAATCCCTATTTATTTCATGGGTTGCTGGGGTTGGATGTTTTGACCGATTTGTATCATTTGATTATTGTGCTTTGGTTATATCATAATTCCTGAAGCTGGAATGCTATTGACGAATATTTCATGAATAAGATTCTTCTACAATAACTTTTTATAGACATGGATTTTACTAGGTGTCTGTTCATCATTTATATTCCAGTGGGATGAGTGAGTTGGTAGTAGAATAAGATAAATTTTGGAATTTTAGATAGTTTTGTGATGCCTATTATGTTTTGTGGGTCAGGTGCTTTGATCAATTTGTATGATTTAATTATTGTGCTATGCCTAGGCAAAGTGCAAAAGAAAAGTCTCCTACCCACTAGAAGTAAAATAAGCAGTAGATAGAGATGCATTATATGAGTAGACATATTGGTTAATGTATGCATAATTTTAAAATATAAAAATAATTTGTTCATCCAATTATTTGTTAAGACTGAAATTCAAGTGTTTTGTGTATCTTAATGTGAATAGTAATATTCTAATTCTTTTTTTTTTGTAAATACGGGATAAGCAGAAACAAGGAAAGACAGTTTAGCTAACAGTATATCTAAGCAAGTAAAAAGTCTCTCCCATGGACTAGAGAAATGCATTGTTTTTTTTATTCTCTCTTCCTTTGTTTGGGGAATGTCCTGCTAATCTAATATAATTTCATTTAGATAAACATATTGAATAATTTCATTGTTTTTGTCATTTAGGTTAGTTAAGAAGTTTCCTACATACTCCAAAAGTGTTAGTTAAAGCAAGTGAGAAAAACAAAAGCAAACATCCATACACAAAAAATGTAGGATGCGAAAAAGTATTGCTTACTAAAAGGTATTTCCTTTTAATTAATTCATGCAATATTTATGGAGTTGTTTTGGTTTTAACTGCTTTAAGTGATTGGTTTTGTATTTATCAATTTATAAGTATTTTTTTTTTGTGTGAAAAAATGTTAATTTTTGTTGGTTCTATATGAATTATTGGTAATCTTTTTTCCCTTTTGTAGATTTTTATTATTGTATGTCGGTTATATTTATATGCTGAGTTTTTTTGTTGTCTTCCTTGCAGCACTTTTCACTAAAGAAAATGCTTGTGTAAATATATATATATATATAGTTTGACTCTTTTTCAGGAGTAGCCTTTAAATAGCTTTCTTTTATTGTAGAGTTTTCTAGTAGCCTTTATTGTGATTATTGAACTGTTTTTCCAGTTGTTTGATCTTGACAACATATAGTTTACTGGTAGTATGGAAAAGAAAGTGTTTTTCTAACTGAAATGAGTTATTTAATATGTCTTATACTTCAAAAAAGCTTTTGAAACTCTAAACTTTGTTCAGTTGTCATATAGTTTTCATTTTGCATAAGCACATTGCTCTATCTTGTTTGTTTGTTTTTATTTATTTATTTATTTATTTTATCAAATTGATTTATCTAAAGCTAAGTTGTGTTCCAATATGTTTGTTTGTTTGTTTTTTTTTTGGCCATCTTATCTATTTAAATGTAATGATTACCTAGTTTGTGTCCAAATCTTATAACTTGATTGACCATATTGTATACTTGTCTTTGCCTCTTGTTTGATCTCTTCAAGGTGTGTGGCTTTACCCCATAACATCACTTGTAAACCAACAAACACAACAAGAGCACCTACAAAGCTAAAAAGTGCAAAATTGAATCAGATTGGCAACAATAGACTAGAAACATATGTAAGGGTAGGGCATGACATATTATGGATGTACTACATAATTCAAGCGATTAACAATTTATGTCTTCCAGAATATATGTCCTTTTTATCATTTGTTTTACCAAAAATAAAATAAAATGAAAGTTTATCATGAAATGCTAATGAAAGACATTATGTGTAAATACTAGTAAACAGATACAAGTAGTTATGTGCTATTGTAACATAGATTCAATTTAAAGTAGAATTAATGGTGTTTAAACGCATGCATATATATATATGATAAATCTCACAATATAAGTACATATTTCTTCTCAATCTACTAACTTCATCCCTAAGCCACTCAAACTTTCTAATTATTTCAATAGCCATAGCCAAGATCATGAACAAACTTGCCACCATCTTGATCCTGTCATTTGCTATTAATATTGTAGCAAAAGTCGTGGTGGCACAACCAGCACAATCGCCTTAAAACATGAGCTTCATTAAGAGATGTTCATACCAATTGGAGAAAAAATGTACCCTATAAGTGTTTGGTTATGTATTCCAAAATTTAACATCCATCTCATCAGAATGTTGTCATGAGCTTATGTATCCACTAGGATGGGAATGTCATGATGATTGGGTTCAATATAGTATTACAAGGCCTTTGTTCAATGGAAATGCATTTGATGCTTTGAGTAAGAGTAGACAAGTTTGGGATATTTGTGTTACCGTTGCTAGCCCGGCTCCATCACCAACAACCTATTGAAGACTTTAATTTAAACCAAATTTTATAATTGGGTTTTGGTTTTAATAAATTGTCTAGTATCATGTATAATTAGTATCGCAATATTAATAGTATATCTCTCAAGAAAAAAAGGAAATAAAATAAAGTTACTAAAAAATGAAACTTTATTCAAATTACTTCTTTTTCATGTTTCTTATAATTAATTTATTTCAACATGACATAAAAAGTTTATTCATAGTCCATAAATTATAAATTGAGTAAATTACACTTTACCTCATGAACTACCACTTCCTTTGCAATAGTCCCTATAAACTATTGAATTTGGCATATACTACCTTATTTGAGGAAAAATTAACAAATAACCTTTAATCATTCAAATTAGTTATTAAATATAACAAATTAGCTCAAAAAAGACTAAACTATCATAGTTATAAGTTTTTCTTTTATGTTTTTCACTTTCTATCTCTTGTTTCTTATTTTATCTTTTTTAGCAATTAAACTCTCCATATTTATTTAATTTTAACATATTTTTTAATAATTGCAATACAATAGTAAGGGATTTTTTTTTTAATGAAAATATTATTATTAAAACACATATTGAAATAACAACTTATATGATTTCTATAAATGTGGAAATAATATTAGCAAATATATTGATAATTTTAATATTACGATTAGAAAATAAAAATCATAAAGGATTCAACTATAGTTTATGCTAAAATTGAATCAATATAAAATTTAATTTTAAAAAAAATAAGGAAAAAAAGATGTAGAAATGAGAATAGATAAAAAAAAAAAATTATAATAAGGGTAATTTAGTCTTTTTATTGAGTTAATTAGTTAGATTTAATGATTAATTTGGGTGGTTGTATTCAAAGTGTATGAGGGTTATTGCAAAATAAGTTTTAGGTCATGAGGTAAAATGCAATTAACTCAAAATATGTTATATATATATAATAAATAAATAGATTTGGTTTAATATTTTTGTATTAATTTTCTTTTAGTAACTTAGATGGTAAAGTCATTAACTATTAATTCAATTGGTCAATATATCGAAGTTAATAATTCTTGGAGCTGGAATGCTATTAACGAATCTTTCATGAATAAGATTCTTTTGGATTTTTTTGTTCACAAACATGGGTTTTACTGGGTGTTTGTTTATCTTTTATTTTCCTATAAGTTGAGATGGTTAGTAGTAGAATGAGCTGATTTTTGAAATTTTAGATAGTTTTGTGATGCCTATTTTTTTTCCTGTGTTGTTGAAGGTTGGGTGCTTTGATTGATTTGTATAATTTGATTATTATGCTCTGGCTATATTATATTTCATGAAGCTGGTAAGCTATTGATGAATTTTTCATGATTAAGATTGTTCTGGAATAAATTTTTACAGACATAGGTTTACTGGGTTTTGTTCATCATCTATTATGAGCTGAATTTGAGAATTTTAGACAAGTTTTTTTCTGTCTATTTTTTTTTTGGTTAGGTTGCTTTGATCGATTTGTATGATTTGATTATTGTCCTTTGGCTAGGCAGAGTGCAAATGAGAAGTATCCTACCCATTAGCAGTAAAATTAGTAGACAGAGATGCATTGGGATACATATAGTAGTAGACATATTGGTTATATATGCTTAATGTAAAATGTAAAAAGGACATATTCTACCAATTATTTGTTTAGACTGAAATTCAAGTGTTTTATGTATCTTAATATGAATATATAGCAATATTCTAATTCTTTTTGTTTTGCAAATAAGAGATAAGTAGAAACGAGGAAACACTTCAACCAACAATATATCTAAGCAAGTAAGAAATCTATCTCTGTCATTGTTTTTTTATTCTCTCCTCCTTTGTTTGGGGGGTGGGGTGCATTTTTGTTCTTGCTATTCTAATATAATTTTTGTAGAATGAATAATTTTGTGCCTATATTAAACTGCCATATGGCACCTACAAAGCATCAAAATTATAAATTATAAAATGCCATGCATCACATCAAAATTTTCATGTACAATAATGATGATCAATGAGAATATAACATGTGACGTTAAATGAAAAAAATCACAAGATGGTATTTAAAATAAGACTAAATTACACTTTTGGCCCATGTAATTTTCTTGGATTTCACTTTAGTCATTATCATTCATTTTGTTACAATTGAGTCCTTAAAATTTTAAAATTGTTCCAATTGGGTCCTTACTATCACCTTCCATCCAAATTAACTTTGACAGAAGTGACGTGGATGGATGAAAAATTATGTGATTGATGACATGATTAAGTGACGAATAACAATTTGACAAGTGAATTTTTATAAATAAAAAAAAAAAAAAAATCTTATAAAATTAATAAAACTAAACAATCCTTTTGCCTCTTTAACTTTCCATTCCCCAAACTTTCTGCAAAATCAAATTTCAAATTGTTTAATTGAATATTAATTATTGAATTTTTTGAGGAACTTGAGAGTCTAGTTCTTCGATCTTCAAATTTGGATCTTCTCCTTCATTTTGTAGATGAGTCCATACCCAATAACACATTCTCAAAAGTGTTAATGAAGACATTTTGCAGACGTTTCTCTGAAAGTAAAATGGGCAGATCCATATCTTGGCTTTGAAATCGACAATAGAGAAGGGATTGAGAACAGCATGGCAAATGCAATAGGCTTGAGACCTAAAACATATTTTAGAAAAGCTTTATTAAGTTATGTCAGTTTGGGTTCTAATAAAATATCTATTTGGACATCATGACTAAAAGCAGGTGGGAGTGACAACAATGTGACTGGAATAAGAAAAGCTACATATATTTGATATATATACATTAAATACATAGAAGCAACTTCAAACATGGGAGAGAAGGAGATTAATTATACACATAAATTGCTAACGAGTAATGACAATATTTAAAAATAGAGGAAAATCAAGAGAAATATCAAATATTTATCGTTTATCCAGTTGGCTTTTTGTGACTCCTTATATGATTGAAAATGTAATTGCTATGTTCATACTTTAGTCATTCTAACAACAATCACATAAGAGCAATACAACTAACATCTTTTATATATATTTTTTAAAGGAATTTAGGTATTGTTTGATTGGCAAGATTTATTTAACAAGAAGTCTAATAGAGAAGGAGCTGGTACGTTTTTATATTTTAGTTTAAATTTAAGCTATTATTTTTACCTTGTATTATTTAGCTCTATGTCTATTAATAGTATATTTTCTTTTATGTTTTAGCATAATAAAAGTACATTCATAATATATTTTACTATTAAATGATGAAGTATTTTGACATCCATATATAATTAATATTTCTATGAAATAAAGCAACTTATGTTGATGCCAAAAGAAAAAAGGCAAGTCGTAAAAGAAAAAAATTATGCTGAATTAAGATTTGAATAGAGAAGGGACATAATAAAAAGATGCAGTACTTCAAATTGAATTAGAGCATCTTTAAGTTCTAAAAGACAAAAAACTAATTGGTTAAGTAAAGCTCTGTCAAATGCTTATATGGACAAATGTACGTGCTATTGGTGAAAAATATATAAACGAATTTTTTATGGCATATTTTTTTAGATATACAAATTTGAGATGATATTATCATTAATAAATTTTAAATTTCTTTTAGATGATACAGCTTTTTATCCTACCTACTCAAATTTACATGAATTAGTGAAGGTATCTTATTGTGTACAATGCGGTGCCATGAGATTTGAATATGAGCTGACACTTTTTACTGTAGAAAGGAGGAAAAAACTTGCTCCTCCCAGTACACCACTTGAAATACTAGACTTATTTACGTCTCATACGAAGGAAGCGAAGCATTTATTGAAGAACATCTAAGCATATAATAGTATTTTGTCATTTACATTATTTGAAGTTCACTTTGATAAGGAGCTTACTTCGTCAAGGCAAGGTGTTTATACATTTCGAGCTCAAGGTCAAGTGTATCATATTCTTCCATCCTTCGTACCAATATGAGAAACTCCATTTTATTTTTAGTTGTATTTTTATGACATTGAAAATGAACTACAAAACCAAATGAATGTGTTGCTTAATGCCGACCTTAGTGAGATATTATCACAATTTTCTTGTAGGCCATGAAAAAAAACCCATATACTCAAGTATTGTGCAGAATAAAAAATTGTGATTCTTTCAAAAATATTCAAATTCATATATTAGCCAATGTGAAGCTAGACCAATGAGTTTATAATTTACTTTCAGCTGATCAAGTTGCTACTATTTGGATTGAAGAGAATAATTCTCACGCACCTATAGAGAGAGAAATAATTATACATGCTTAATCTGGTCTAATACATAGAGTTAAACACTTCTTCAGCTGTTGCGATCTGTTGCAATATCCTCTATTACTTCCTCGAGGAGATGTTGGATGGCAATAAGATATCAAAATAAGCAATCCTAATATGAATAAACATATTTATTCTAATATGACAATTTTTTGCTCTGTAGAAGACATGCTTGATTGTGAATATCAAGATATTCTATATCAAATCCTAATTTTTTAATTTTTTTAATTATATTTGATTAAGAAATAAATTAGTCAAATATTTTCAATGTAGATGTACGATGTGGAAGTGTAGCCAGAGTCTTATGTCGGGAATATTATTATCATAAGTTTCAAATTAAAGAACTTGACAACATACAACTAAGAAGACTATTGCAACAGTTTGTAGTAGCCATGTACATAAAACTCAAAACAATAAGATTTGAATATTACAGGAGAAACCAATAAAAAATTAGAGATGAATTTTACCAAGTAATTAATGACAACATTAAGGTTGGAAAGAAAAAAGGAAATCGAGTAGGCCAAAGATTTGTGCTTCATGCTTCTTTTATTGGAAGACCGAGAGATATGAGACATCATTATATGGATGCTATGTGTTTAGTACAAATATTAGAAAAACCGGATCTCTTTATCACAATGATATATAATCCAGAGTGGAAGGAAATGAAGGAGAATCTATTCTCTGGGCAGCAGCCTCAAGATAGACTTGATCTTACTACTAGAGTTTTTTTGGGAAAAATTGCAAGATCTCAAGGATCAATTTTTCAAGAAAGAAAATTTTGGTAAAATTGTAGCACATGTTCATGTGGTTGATTTTAAAAAATGGGGTCTTCTGCATGCTCATATTTTGCTAATATTGAAACCAGAATCTAAAATCTTGAACCCAAATCAATATGATAGATTTATTTGTGTAGAGTTTTCAAATAAAGATAAGCATCCTGTACTTCATGAGATGGTGGCAAAGCATATAATGCATGGACCTTGAAGAGAGATGAACAAAAAAAAAAAAAAAAAAAATCTTTGTATGGTCAATGAGAAATTCAAAAGTCGTTATCCAAGGCTATTCTCCTAAAAAAATAGAAAATATTATTTACTATTTTCTTGAGTTTTAGTTTGATTATTGCTTAGTTGAGTTATTCGTATTAAGGTGTTGAATTCTAGTTGAGTATGATTATGATTTACCCTTTAATTATGGATTTCATTCGTTCTTAACTTAGTTTGTGTGCTTTGAAGGATAAATGCTAAAAGGAGACCCTTTTGAAGTCAAATTGGATGCAAACAAGGATTTTCTACCCGTTAAGCACCACAACCACATAAAATGGGTACCACAATGCCCAAAATCATGAAAAAAAGGAACCAAGCAGAGGCAACTAGTGCCTAGGCTCCAGAAAGCTGGCACCATGGTGCCTACAATGATGACTTCATCTAAATTTTAGTGCTACAGTGTTAGAAAAGAGTGGCTGCGGCACTGGCTCGATTCCTAGTCCAAATTAAACCCAAATCGAGTGATTTAAAGCATATTTAAAGAGGATTAGCTTAGGGATTCAACATACACAAGTTAGCTAAGAAGTTCAGATTAAAAGACGATCAAGAGTGCAAGTAAAAAGAGAAGCTTGGATGATTGAAGATTGAAGCTTGAAAACCTATCAACTTTCTTCATTCTACTTTTTACTTTCCTTGTATTTAGTTGATGTTTTCTTTATATGAGTCCATGTTTATACTAAAAAGCATTGAGTAGTTTTTTTTTTTTTTGTTTTTTTTGTTTTTTCTAGGATTGCAACGAAACTCAACTTGAAGCTTGGTTTTATGTTATAATTTGAGTGCTTATAGTTTGATACATGAGTTATTTATCTTATTCTATGCTTAATGCTTATAATTGATTGGTCATCTTTTAGATTGATGTGGTAGCTTAGAATAAGATAGCACTTGTTTGAATTCATTCACATGCTTGTTTGAGTTCATTCACCTACTTGTTTGAATTTGATTTCTATGTAGGATAGAAATATACCTCCATATCTTTTGTAGCCATGTTAGTTCTATTCTTAATGAGTTTTGCTTAACTCAATTCTCATAGAATTATGGTGAATTAGTTAAGGGAGATATTATTATAAGCAACTCAAAAGATACTTCTAGGTTAGCAGTTCAGTATCATAACTAAGAATGATAATATAATAACAATCCTAGTGAAGTGTTGAGATAAGTTGTAATTTAATGTTTTCTCCATTACATTCCTAAGTTTACTTGCTTTAGTTTAGTCTAGATATAAATGTTAAAGTTTCACTTGTTTGGATAAAGTTAGGGATGATTAATTTTAGTACTTAAAGGTTGTTAAACATAATTTCGAGCCTTTTTTTATGCTCTTCCCGGGGGCCTGGACAAAATTACAATCAATAGGATTTTCCTAATCTTCCCTTTAAAAAGGAAGAATGTCTTTTTCTTCCATATCAATATCAGGCATATTCGAAGAACTAAAATAGGTTTTCCTCGTGGGAATGATCTCTTCTTATCACTTTATTGCTTGTTAACAATACGTGTGCTTGTGTTAGTGAAGTTCATAACAAGTTTTTGGCATTGTTGCAGGGGAATTAGTCTAACATTGTTAATATTAATACCAGTCAGTTCTAGCTTTAATTCAAATATTTTTTCCTTTTTTCCTTTTTGTCTTTTATCTTTTTAATTTTAATTTTTTTGTTTGTTTTGTGAGGTACATTGAAGATGTATACTGGATATTTTAATCTCATATGTTTCATTCAATATGACTTGAAATCATTCTAAGATGTTTGGGAGAGGTTCAACTATCTGCTGAGCATATGTCCAAATCATGACCTACCAAAATGACTTCAGCTTCATATATTTTACAATGGTTTGCGTGAGAGGATATGAAAAGTGGTTAATAGACTACCTGGTGAAGACTTCATGGATCTAAGTGTGAGGATTTTACTGGTGTACTTGTTTTTCTTAGGTTTAGTTAGTCAAGATGTTATTATTCTTTTATAACTAAATCCCTTCATTCTATGATAATATGTTAGTTTTTAAGTGATCTTTGACATTCATGTTAAATTCTTGAGTAAGTGGCATTGTAGGGGTGTGATTTTCAACTTATATTATTCACTTGATCTTTTTCTTGGGATTATTTTGCTTATTTAGAGACCGTTTATGTTTAGGAAGTTCATACTTAGTTAGGAACCTTATAATTTGTTTGGTTATCTCTTGAGGAGAAATTTTAGTTAAAACTAAGTTAGGAACATGATTTAGGCCATCTTTGGACCATTTGATCATTTTTAAACTTATCGTATTTTATATTATACCATTACTTACCTAATTGAGCCTAATATTGCATTTTCTTTATCATATACAAAATTATTGCCAAATTTTTTTTATTTTTTATTTTTTATTTTCAATTTTGAACCTTTACTTTTAGGTATGTTGATCATTCTGGGAATATATTGAGCTATGCTAAGAAAATGATGAAAGGTTGGAATTTCTAGTGAAAAAAAGAAGAAGAAGAAAAGTATATGGTTGTGCCTCATGATCACCCCTGTATTCATAATAAAAAGAAATAAGTTTTGGGATGGGATAAGAGTTAGGCAAAAAGAGAAAAAACAAAAAGAAAAATACATGAAATGGTGAAAAGGAAAGAGTATGCCAAGTGGGTATTACTAGGGTTATGGAAAGAAAAAAATCTTCAAGGGTTTAGAGTGATCTATGTGCTTAGGGTAATTTGAGCCTTAAAATTTCCTTTATCATACTGTTACCTTAACCTACATTAGCAAGCTTATAAAGACCTATTGATCCTTAACTTAGTAGTGATCTATATTAATGGAGAGAGAGTTGAAAAGCAAACAAATGGGGTTTAAGTGCTAAGTCGGATTTTAGATAGGCATAAACCTATCCGGATTGTATGCATTCCTTTGCAAAAGATCATACACACACACATTAGAAATCCATTTGAATTTGTTGTTTGCTCTTGAATTGAAAAATGAATTTGAGTGATACTTATGGTTGATATTTAGTCAAAGACCATGTAAAACTTTTGAGAGCATGTTGAGGATATCATTGTTCTAGTGTAATGCATCTTTGGCTATTCGTTTTCATTTGTGTTTTAGTTTTTCTTTTACTCACGAACTAGTAAAACCTTAATTTTAGGAGTGTGAAAGTGTAACACCTTTAAAATTGGCAAGCCTTATATAGTTCTTATACGTCTCATTTTAGTGAAACATTGACTTCCTTGTGCTAGTATTAAGTGCAATTAAATTTTTGCCCTCTAACACTTTAAGTTGTAATGTATTTGCTTTGTACTAACTTCCAATTTATGACTTGTAAAGTTTTCAAGATGTAAAGGGATGGACAATCCATAAAGTTCAATTTCTCTATGAAAATACTAGACTTACTATAATTTAGATTTCTATTAGGGAATCGTTAAGTTATAATTAAGAGTAGAATGAATAAAGAATCTGTTTTCATGCAAATATAGGAATGTGGTGCTTCTTTTAGCCAGATTTCTAAGCGTTTATTTTATCAATTTCTTGTTTATATCCTCAATTTACATTCTTAATAAATCCACACTGAGGACTCTACCTCAAGTCACTTTGATTAATATTTGTTGTTGAAAAATACTTTGCAAGTGCATGTATTGTTTAAATAAGTAATAAATGGTAAGTTAAGTATCGTTCCCACAAGGAATTAATTCTATTAAGCCAAGTACTAAAATTTACCAACTGTAACTTTATCCAGACAATTGAAAATTTGAGATTGTTAACTATGACTAAACTAAAGCAAGTAAATAAAACAACTGAATTTAAGTTTATGTAGAGAAAACCTAAGTTTATAATTTCCCTCACACTTCACTTAATTTGCTTTTATCCAATTATGATTAGTTATGATATTATGTATTAACCTAGGGTTCCAAGTTAATTATAAGTATCTTTCGAATTGCTTATTATTCTTACCTTAGTTAATCAATTCACTATATGTCTATGAGAATTGAATTAAGCAAGATTTAATAAGAACAAACCTAATTTGGCTCCACAAGGTATATAGGTATATGTTTATCCTATATATGAATCACATTCAAATGACTAGGTGAATGAATTCAAACATGTGTAATATCATTCAACGCTAACCTAGATTTCCTTTATCAAGGATTCTTCTAGATTACCGAATCTATCTAATTGGTAATCAAGCAATTAGAAGCAAAGAACATAGAATGACATAAATAACAATAAGATCAAACCCAAAGCAATTCATTGATAAAATTAAATTAAACTACATGGGAGTTCCATCATAATCCTAGAAAAATGATTTAATTCATGCTACTAGATGTAAACTTGACTATAGCTAAGCAAATCATGAAGAACATGCAAAGAAACTAAAAGGAATGAAGAAAATAGAAAAAAACTAAGAAGATGTTGGTCTCGAAGCTCTTCAAAATTCCTTGCTCCTCTAGCTTCAAGCACTCTCAATCAACTTTATATCTCCAGAAATCCCTTGCTCAATTGTGTGTTTTGATTCCCTAATATAAACCTCTTTAAATAGCTCCAAAACCCTTAAAAAGAAGTTAATTCGGACTAGGAATTGATCTGGTGCCCTAGAACTAAAGTTCTAGCTCCTTAGCACTGAAAATCGGATTTCGGGATCACGTTGGGCATCTAGGTTGCAGCTTTCTGGTGCCTAGGCGCTAGCTGCCACTATCTTTGGCACCCTAACGCTAGATTCCTGGTGCCTAGGCGCCAATGCTCTCTGCCTGGTTTGTATGTTTTGAATGCTATGGCACCCGACGCGTAAAAAATTCTTATTTGACTTCAAAGGATATCCTTTATGCATGAAACCTTCAAAACATACAAAGTAAGTTAAGAATCAATGAAATTCCTAATTAAATACTAAATCCTAAGCATACTTAATTAGAATTCAATACCTTAAAACAAATGACTCAACCAAGCAACAATCAAAAACTAGGATATGTAATAAGGCTATTTCATAGACTTATCACACCCACAAACTTAAAGTTTTGTCAGTCCTCGAGCAGAAGAAAAACTAAAGCATAAACGAAAATGACTAGCTAAGAATGCATCATACTAGTATAATGATATCCTCAACAAGCTCTCAAAAATTTCACATGACCTTTAACTAAATGTCAACCATATGTATCATTCAACTTTATATTTCAATTCAAAAGCAAGCAACAAATTCAAATGGATTTCCAATGTGTGTGTATGTTCGATCTTTTTAACAAAGGAATGCATGCAATCCATATAAGTTTATGTCTAAGAAAAATCCAACTTAGTACTCAAACCCCATTCGTTTGCTTTTCAACTCTTTTTCCACTAATGTAGACTCCACTAAGTCAAGGATCAATAGGTCTTTATCAAGCTTGTAATGTAGGCTAAGGATATGATAAAGGAAATTTTAAGGCTCAAATTATCTTAAGCATAAAGATCACTCTAGTCCTTTGAAGAATTCTTTTCAACACCCAAGTATTAACCATTTGGGATATTCTTTTCTTTTCCATCACTTCATGTCTTTTTCTACTTTGATAGGCTTTTTCTTTGCTTTTTTTTTTTTAAACTCTTGTCACACCCCAAACTTATTTCTTTTTATTATGAATATAAGGCTGATCAAAAGTTACAAAGATATATTAGTTTTTTTTTTTTTTTAATAACTCCAACCTTTCTTCCTTTTATTAGTATAGCTCAATATATTCAAAGAATGATCAATATATCTAAGAATAAGGGTTCAAAACTAGAAATTTAAAAGAATAATAGGCAAAAATTTTGTGAGTGTCAAAGAAAAGGAAATATAGGCTCAAAAGGGATAACTAAGGATATAATATAAAACACTGGTAAGCTTAAAAAGGCTCAAATGGTCCAAAGATGGCCTAAATCATGTCCCTAACTTAATCTTATCTAGGATTTCGTCTCAAGAGAGAATCAAACAAATTATAAGGTTCCTAACTAAATATGAACTTCCTAACATAAACGGTCTCTAGATAAGCAAAACTATCCCAAGAAAAAGATCAAGTCCATAATATGTGTTGGAAATCAAATCCTACAATGCTACTAAATCAAGAATTTAACATGAATGTCAAGATCATATGAAAACTAAAATATTATCATCGGATGTGGAGATTTCATCATAAAAGCATAATACATCATGACTAACAAACTACCTAAAAACACAAACACACCAATAAAAGCCTCCCCAAAACTTAAGACTAACATTGTCCCTAATGTGTAAAATGATAAAAGGAAAAGGATAGAAAGACTCACTGGCATTGAAGAATATGGAAAGCTCACTAATGCTTGGCCTTGTTAATAGCGCCTAAGTTCTTAGGAGGTAAAAATTGAAATACTTGTACAAAAAATAAACAACAATTAATAAAAACTAAAACATAACAATACTAGTCTTGGCTAACTCATTCATCCCATTTGACTTGTCCTTTGATTGCTTTGACCTCTCTACTTGACAACCTACTTGTTGATTGAGCTTTTGGTCTTCATTGGTGGTTTCTTAGCAATTGAAGTGTGTTTTAATATCAAGGATTGATCAAGAAGAATACTCAACCCTTGATTTCCTTCTTTGGTGGCTCCATGCACCACCTTAATTGCATAACACTCATCAGGTTCAGAAGGGAGCTTCATAGCTTTGAAGACATGGAACTTCACCTCTTAGTCTTGAACTTTCATAGTAAGTTCTCATTTTTTGCACATCTATAAGAGTTTTACTAGTTGCAAGGATTAGTCTCCCCAATATTGTGGGATTTTCCTTGTCTTCCTCCATGTCTAGGATGAAGAAATCAGTTGAAAACATAAGCTTATCCACCTTAACTAGAACATATTCAATTATGCCACTTGGATAAGTTTGAGACTGATCCGCAAGTTACAAGGTCACCTTGGTGGGTTTAATTTTCCCCTTTTTAAGAACAAGCTTATGAAAATGGAATAAGGCATCAAGTTGATGCTTGCTCCTAAATCACATAAATCTTTCCCACAAAATGTATTGCCAATAGAAATTGGGATATTGAAACTACCCGAATCTTTAAGTTTTAGTGGTAGTTTCTTTTGGAAGATAGCACTACATTCTTCGGTCAAGACAATTGTCTTATTATCCTATATCCTTCACTTCTTAGACAAGATGTCCTTCATGAACTTGACATAATTGATCATTTGTTCAAGAGCTTCAGTGAGTAGAATGTTCATGTGAAGCTTCTTGAATATCTCTAGAAAATTCTTGAATTGTATGTCAAGTTTTGGCCTTTTAAAGTGTTGAGGAAAAGGTAGAGGTAGATGTGAATGAACCTTGTCTTTTGAAGCTTGGTCATCTTTTTTTTTTTTTCATTCATAATTTCCCTTTCAACTTGCTTAGAAGGATTTTCAGCTTGCTTAGGAGGTACTTCCAGCTCTTTACCACTCCTTAAAGTGATGACTTTACATTGCTCTAAAGTTGGATCTCATCCTCATGGATTTTGCACTCTATCACTAGGTAGAGCACCTTCAGGATAATTTGTAAGTGCATTAGCCAGCGGGCCTATTTGAGTTTCAAAGGTCCTTAGTGATGCTGCTTAACTTTGAATTACGGAGTCTGTTTTAGACATGTATTGCAACATGTTTGGCTTCTTTTAGGGGGCAGCCACTCTTTGTTGTGCTTGAAAACTCGATGGATAAGTGGGTTTTGCTTCATGAGATTACCTTTAATTGTTCCAAAAAAAATTTGGGTGGTTTCTCTATCCTGGATTATAGTTGTTAGAGTAAGGGTTGTTGTTGGGTTACCTATTATGATTGCCCAAATAATTTATTGATTCAAGATTTCTTGGGCATATGTTGCTTGTATGACCATCCCCACAAATCTCACAAGCTATGACTTGGCTTTTGATTAGTTGCACCTTAAGAGTGTTAATCTTCTTAGATAAGAAAGCCATTTATGTTGTTAAGGCAGTGAGGGCATCTAAATCATATACCCCAGCTACTTTTTGAGTTGCAAGTCGCTTAGTTGACCATTAATAATTATTCGAAGCCATTGCTTCTAACAACTTATACTTCATTAATGGACTTTCTCGTTAATACACTGCCAGCTTCAGCATCAATGGTGGGGGTACTGCCTCAATAAGTCTTTTTATCTTTCTCAAACTTCATAAAGATTCTTGGTCTTGTTGCATAAAAGAGGTGATTCCATTCCGCAACTTTGTTATTTTGGCTGGTAGAAATAATTTTACTAAGAATTTTTTAGCCAAGTCTATATATGTAGTGATGGAGTAGGATGGCAAGGAGTACAACCAACTTGTCGCCTTATCTCGAAATGAGAAAGGAAAAAGCTTTAAATGAATGGCATCATCAGAAATGTCAATGTACTTTAAAGTGTCACACAACTCTATCACCAGATGGGCATTTCGAATTATCATTTGGAAGGCTAGCAAATTGCGCCATTTGTTAGATCATTTAAATAGGGCCGGGCTTAATTTCAAGTTATTAGCTTGAATTACTACCTGTTTAATGCTTGAATGAAGGCCTTCCACTAAGGGGACAATATAGTCCTTTAAAGCCTTAGGCTCTTATTCATTAGCAATTGTTGGATTTTTCAAAGTAGCTTGTTGGTTCTCCTTTCGAAGTCTTCGAACTATTTTTTTGATCTCGGGATCAAAAGAAACGACTTCTAAGCTATGAGTTCTTCTCATAAACTTGAAACAAAAAAGAAAAAATCTAAAATTAAAACTAGAACTGGCTGGTTTTAATATTAACAAGAATAGAATAATTCCCTAGCAATGACGTCAAAAACTTATTGTTAAAAAATACTACGCAAGCGCATTTATCGTTTAAACAAGTACTAAAGGGTAAGTTGAATATCGATCCAAGGAGAAATTAATTCTATCAAGCCAAGTACTAAAATTTACCAACTCCAACTTTATCTAAACAATTGAAAATTTGAGATTGTTAAATATCACTAAACTAAAGCAATTAAATAAAACAACTGAACTTAAGTTTATGTAGAGAAAACCTAGGATTATAATTTCCCTCACACATCACTTGATTTGCCTTTATCATGTCATGCTTAGTTATGGTATTATGTTATTAACCTAGGGTTCCAAGTTAATTATAAGTATCTTTAGAATTGCTTATAATCCATACCTTAATTAATCAATTCACTATATATCTATGAGAATTGAATTAAGCAAGGTTCATTAAGAACAAACCTAATTTGGCTAGACAAGATATATAGGTATATGTCTATCCTATATACGAATCAAATTCAAATAACTATGTGAATGAATTCAAACATGTGTTATATCATTCAAGGCTAACCTAGATTTCCCTTGTCAAGGTTCCTCTAGATTACCGAATATATCTAATTGGTGATCAAGCAATTAAAGGCAATGAACACAGAATGACATTAATAACAATAATATCAAACCCTAAGCAATCCATAGATAAAATTAAATCAAACTATATGTGGGTTCCATCATAATCCTAGAAAAAGGATTTAGTTCATGCTACTAGATGTAAACATGACTATAGCTAAGAAAATCTTGAAGAACATGGAAAGAAACTAAAAGGAATGAAGGAAGTAGAAAAAAGCTAAGAAGATGTCGATCTCCAAGCTCTTCAAAATCCCTTGTTCCTCTAGCTCCAAGCATTTTCAATCAACTCTATATCTCTAGAAATCCCTTGCTCAATTGTGTGTTTTGATTGCCAAACATAAACCTCTTTAAATAGGCTTCAAAACCCTTAAAAAAAAGTTAATTCGGAATAAGAATCAATCCGGCGCCCCAGCACTGAAGTTTCGGCCCCTCAACATTGAAAATCTAATTTAAGGATCATGTTGGGCACCTAGGCTGCAGCTTTCTGGTGCTTAGGCACTGGCTAGCACTATCTTTGGCACCCCAGTGCCAGCTTCCCAGCACTTAGGCACCAATGCTCTCTGCTTGGTTGGTGTTTTGCATGATTTTGGGTGCTCTGGCGCCTGACGCATAGGAAATACTTATTTAACTTCAAAGGTGTTTCCTTCAAGTATTAAACCTTCAAAACATACAAAGTAAGTTAAGAATCAATGGAATTCCTAATAAAAGGCTAAATCCTAAGCATACTCAATAAGAATTCAACACCTTAAAGCAAACGACTCAACTAAGCAACAATCAAACTAAAACTCAATAGCATAGCAAATAATATGAATAAAAAGGACATGTAATAAGGCTATTTCACAAACTTATTAATATTCACATAGTGACATATATGTGCATCATGATTTCTCAAGGACTTGCCTTGGCCTTATACATCAAGAGGAATTTTACAAAAGAGAATACATAGTCTAGGAAAATAAGACTTACATTAACAAAATTTAATTCCATAGTTATATTTACAACCCAAAAATATTAAAACTAAGGAATCTATCTATTCTTTCATGTAGTCTTCTAGATCCTCATCCTCATATTCTCTTCCCTAAGTATACCAATATTCATTGATGCACATGCAGTCATAGTACTCCACACAACACACATAATACACAAAATAGGACTGGATGTACAAAGTCATCACTTCCAAGCTTGACCAATAAAATAATCAATCTATAATACCACAAGGTATAAAAAGGTGAGACAGAAATCTTAGTACTGCAATACAAACCAATTTCGATAAAATAAGTAGTTGTGCTCAGTTTGTTAAATAGAATGCAATAAAACTTTTAGAATCAGAAGTACATGGATTCCAATAAGAAGCTCCCTAGCCATCTAATTATGGCTTTCCTGTAAGTTAACTCCAGGGAGGTTTTCCTCTATTGTTTAGGTCTAAACAACATATAGTTCAAACTCTTCTAGGCCTAAAAATTTCTAAGTCTTAATCCAAGACTTAATTCATACAACATGCAAAATATGTAGTTTTTACTTCCAACAACACATTTTCTAGCAATTTAGAATTTAGTAGGAAACATAAACACCATATGATTACCACATGTAGAATTTTAAGAATCAAATGAACCTAAATATTTATCATTTAATTAAAACAGAGAATTAAAGGAGCATGTATTGCATACTCTTCCTCCTAGGAACCAGCTACTTAGTACAAACTGCTTTCTACAATCTCTTCCTAACTTCCCAAGTTAAATTCCTTCTGAATTCCCCCTTAAATAGCTCCTCTTCCAAGCTTAATTCACCACAATTCAGTCTTGGAAATTTGTTCCCTTCAAAGTATCCAGAACTGACTTGTGACCTAAACAACTAAATCTTCCAAGTTTGCTGAGTTAAATGGCAGTTCCCAATTTACAATTGAGGTTGATTTAATCCACCATGTATGTCATTCTCTTTCTAAGTTCTCTGTTTTCTCTCTCTTGGCTATAACTAGCAGATTTTGTGATTAATGGAGGTTGAAGATAACAACGAAGGTTAATATAAGGTAGAGGTAAAATGTCTCATGTGCCCCTCCACTAATACACCTAATTGGAATGTTTTAATACTCCACTTCTTTTATCTTTGTACCTAGATATGCTAACCATAGCCAAACATAGCTTATACCTCCACTCATATATATATATATATATATGTATATATATATATATATTATATAGAATTTCCCATTCACTTAGTTATACATGTATATAAAATTATGTTATGTTTTCAAACAATTTCATTTCCATTAACATCTAATAAAATCAATTGTACACCTTACCATGCATAGTCTACTAAAGCACTTAATTCACCATTTTACCAAGTCTTGGTGTATGCCTCTTTAACAATGTATTAGATTTATCAACTTATGCTTGTCCATTTCTCCTTTTACCTTAGAATGGTTCGCAAGTTTCTATTATATTCTACCTCAATTTATACTTATTATGTAAATAAATTTCCACTTGGTAGATTGACATAGCAAGCATCCAAAAATGTAAATAATATCCTTGCAATTCATTTTGTCCACTTATATTTAGTTATCCCTTTCTTATTTACAACTTCTCTTATTAGTCTTTTCTGATCATTTAAGCAATGTATATGTGCATGTTAAAGTATTAAAGTGTAACATTCCTACACTCATAGTCATGTCTAGTTCCTTTTAACTGCCTAATTCAGTGTCAAGGTGTGTGCTTGTGAGCATGCTTACAAGTGGGGTAATACATACTCTCGTCCTTACAAAAATTTTGTCCTTAAAATGTAAAGTACCTCTTCAAACAACCAAGGGTAACCTGCCCTCATGTTTGCTTCTTTTTCCCAAGTAGCATCACCCTCAACAAAACCTTTCCAAGCAACTTTAACTAAAGAAATTGCCTGTCCTTCAACAAACTACATCTTTATAGCAACAACTCTAGGTAATTTTGCCTTGGTCTCTAAGTTGTCTTCTATCCTTACTGGTTCATACTCCACATGAGTCATGTCAGACTTATACTCCACAAGTTGTGATATATGGAAGATATTGTGTAGATTGGACATATGAGGTGGTACTGCCAATCTATAAGCTATGCTACCAACTCTTTCTGTACTTTATATGGCCCTATGTATCTAGGTCCCAACTTTCCTCCTTCTTTAGTCTTGTTGAATCCTATAACAATGGAGGCTGATTAAGGTAGAGATAAAAATGTCTCATGTGCCCCTCAACTAATACACCTAATTAGAATATTTTAATACTCAACTGCTTTTATCTTTGTATCCGGATATACTAACCCTAGCTAAACACCCCTTATGCCTCCACATATATGTATATTATATAGTATTTCCCACTCACCTAGTTATACATGTATATAAAATTATGTTAAATTATGTTTTCATACAATTTTATTTTCATTAAAATCAATAGTACTAACCTTACCGTGCTTAGTCTACCAAAGAACTTAATTCACCATTTTACCAAGTCTTGGTGTATGCTTCTTTAACAATGTATTAATCCTATTTTAGATTTATTAACTTATACTTGTCTATTAATCTTTTTACCTTAGAATGGTTCACAAGTTTCTACTATATTCTACCTCCATTTCTACTTATTATGAAGATAAATTTCCACTTGGTAGATTCATAGAGCAATCATGCTACTAGCAAAACATGTAGATCCTTCCAATCCATTTTGCCCACTTATATTCAGTTATCCTTTTCATATCTAAAACTTCTCTTATTAGTCTTTTCCAATCACTTAAACAGTGTATAGGTGCATGTTAAAGTATTAAAGTCACATTCCTACACTATGTACACATAGTCGTGTCTAATTCCTTTAACTACCTAATTCAATGTTATGGTGTGTGCTTGTGAGCATGCTTACAGGTGAAATGTTGCAATAATTCTATGAAATAGACTTATTACATGTCCTTTTGATTCATATTATTTGCTATGTTCTTGAATTTTAGATTGATTGTTGCTTAGTTGAGTCATTCTTATTAAGGTGTTGAATCCTATTTAAGTATGCTTAGTATTTAGCCATTACTTATGAATTTCATTCAATCTTAACTTAATTTGTGTATTCTGAAGGTTAAATATTTAAAGGAGACCCCTTTGTAGACAAATTGGAGGTAAACGAGGATTTTGTACGCTTCAGGCACCACATCCATAGAAAAGGGGCTCCATAGCACCTAAAATCGTCCAGAAAAAGAACCAGGCAAAGACACTTGGAGCCATAAAGCTAGCACCTATGCTCTAGAAAGCTAGCGCCATAGCGCCCATCGTGATGGCATCCTTCAAATTTCAATGATGCTATGTCAAAAAAGCGTGGCTGCGGCTCAATTATGTGTTTTAAAGCCTATTTAAGGACGATTAGCTAGGGGATTCAACACATACAAGTTAGCTAAGAAGTTTTGGAGATTCTTATATAGGATAGAAATATACATCCATACTTTGTGTAGCCATGTTAGGGATATTCTTAATGAGTCTTGCTTAACTCAATTCTTATAGAAATGTAGTGAATTGGTTAAGTGAGATATTATTATAAGCAACTGAAAAGATACTTATAATTGAATAAGAACCCTAGGTTAGTAATTCGGTATCATAACTAAGCATGATAAGAGAATAATAATCTAAGTGAAGTGTTGAGAGGGAAGTTGTAATTCTACGTTTTCTCCACTATATTCCTAAGTTTACTTGCTTTAGTTTAGTCTAGCTATAAATCTCAAAGTTTCACACATTTGGATAAAGTTAGGGTTGATTAATTTTAGTACTTAATGATTGTTAGACATAATTCATTATGGGAACGATCTCTACTTATCACTTTTTTACTTGTTAAGGATACGTGCGCTTGCATTTGTAAAGTTCATAACACTAAACATCCAAGTGCAAAGGAATTTTTATACAGGAAATTTCTAGAACATTATGTTTAGGACAATACAAGAAAATGTTGGTTACCTCAAAAAAGAGGCCAAGTTATTAGATGAGTGAATGCCACGAATCCTTTTGAAGGGGAAAGATATTACTAGAGACTATAGTTAAGTCATGTTAGAGGGATGAAGTATTTTAAAGATTTGATTATTGTTGATGATGTATGTTACTGACTTTTAAAGAAGTAACAAATAAAAAGAGATTATTAAGATCAAATGTAAGTATATCAGAATGCCTAAGTGAGGCGGTCTCGCTCAAAATGCCAAATTCATTCTCAAGGTTCTTTGCAACCATTATGCTTTATTATGAGCCGACATATGTTAGAAAATTAGGGAATTATCCTTTGAGCCTTTGTCAGATGATTTTAGAAAAATGCATGAAGATTGTTTGCAAAACCAAATAGATTTCACTCTTGAAAGTATGGGAAAAAATATTAGAGATTATGACTTACATTTAATATCTCCAAACTCCATTCCAACTGTATGCTCATTGTGTAAGGAGATTATTGATGAAATGAATGTAGAAATTCTAAAAGAATGTTATAATCGCATTGTCAAAATTGAATCTAGAACAAAAAGATGGTTATAATGCTATAGTGACATCTATGAATCTTGGAAAAAGTGTAATATTCTTTGTAGATGAGCCGACATTTCTTTATCAAGCATTACTTGCAAATTTAGGATCAAAAGGAATGATTGCTCTCGTAACTACAACATCAGATGTAGCATCATTTATTATGCCTGATTCTATGGAACTTATGCTTTAAGAAAGCATAAGTTCCATAGAATCATCAATGTCCAATATTTCTAAACAAAGTGGCATTGTTGAATTACTAATGTGCATATTAAAATTAATTATATGGGATAAAGTACCAATAACAAAATGTTTTGTAATTGAAACAGTGGATAAGAGCCAGAGAAACTTAATGAGATGCAGAGTTATTTAATGGAAAGGTAATAGTGTTTGGTGGAGATTTTAGGCAAGTATTACTACAAGAAACTGTTGAAGGAAGACTTGTGAAGTCATACCTATAGAAAAAAAAAATTGATGAAAATGAGTTTGAAACAGAATATGGGAGCAAAAACATATTCTAATTTTAGTGAGTTCTTACTAAGATTAGGAAATGGAGATGAACTTCATGAGCAGTGACATTATAATTCTTCCAGAAGATATGGTTGTAAGGTACGAAAATGATGATATTTCATAAAAGGCATTAATTGATGCCATCTACCCAATTCTTAACGAAAATACTGCATCAACTGAATACATGACAAAACGAGCCATTTTAGCAACAACAAATGAATGTGTTGATAAACTTAATGAGAAATTAATCTCATTGTTTCCTAGTGACAATAAAATATTTTTTTTAGTTTTGATGAAGTAGTTGATGATACCAATAACTATTACCAGGATGAGTTTTTAAATACATTATTATCAAATGGTCGTTTACCCCCGTAAATTAGTACTTAAAATAAATTGCCTAGTTATAATTCTTAGAAATCTGGATCCATTTAATAGGTTGTACAATAGAACAAGAATGGCATGCATATGGTTTGAACGTAATATAATTCGTGCAGAAATAACAGTTGGACAACATGTTGGAAAAGAAATATTTCTTCCTATAACTTTTCTTTCACCTACTAAAAATGAAGCTTATCCATTACATTTCAAAACAAAGCAATTTTCAATACACTTATGTTTTGCAATGATAATCAATAAGGCACAAGGATAAACAATACCCTATGTAGGAGTGTACCTACCTTAAGATGTATTCTCACATGGACAATTGTATGTCGCTTTATCAAGTGGAATTTTTATGTCTACTACAAAAGTGTTAGTTAAACCAAGTGAGCATAACAGAAGTAAACATACATATACAAAAATGTAGTATACAAAGAAGTATTGCTTACTAAAAAGTATTTTCTTTTAATTCAATTCCTACAATATTTATGGAACGTTTTTGTTTCAACTGAAATAAGTCATTGGTTTTGGATTTATCAGTTTCTATGTATTATTTTCATGTGAAAAAATGTTAATTTTTGTTAGTTCTACATGAATTATTGGTAATCTTTTTTCCCTTTTGTAGGTTTTAATTATTGTAAGTTAGTTATATTTATATGTTTAGTTTTTTTAGTTGTCTTTCTTGTAACACTTTTTAGTTATATTTATATGTTTAGCTTTTGATCTATAATTAAAACAATGATAGGTCAAAACTTTTCCATAATCTCTCACTTATTCTAAAACTATCTATAATTATACTCTTGTCGTGATGCCTAATTGACATTATAGAAAAATTCTCATAACATCAATTATACATTCTCCATTAGTTTCTGCATCATGCCTTTTAGTTCGCTTAAGTTGGATTTCATACTCAGTTTCCAAATCCAAATTTTATGGTTTTGATCATTTGAGAAATTTCTCAGGTAAGTCTATGACTTTGTTAGTGTTTTGAATAAACCATCAATTTTTATCTCTCTATTTGTGCATTCTCAAAATGGGACTAGGTTGGTTGTTTTCTTTGTTTCAAAGGTATTTTCGATAAAGATGGGGTCATAATGCTTGTAGTAGTGATTTTATTTTGATTTATTTGATTTCCTGCAACATGTCAGATCACATATAAGGTGAAAAGTAAGATTTAGGTACTAATTATTATGTTTTATGACAATTATCACATGGGAATTTAGTGCCTTATTACTACTTATGCATAAATATAGTAATTCTTTTTGTCCTTTAATTTCTTGTAAATATACAAGCATGTCAATGTGCATGCTATCATATACTTATGATATGTTTGCCATGTCGTCTTTGGTCTCATCTATCTTAATTTTACAAATGACCATGACTAGAGTTGAAATTGCATCCAATAGACTATAGAACAATGTGTCAATTTCTTTATGACAGTGATTATGTCTTGGACCTTGTAGAGACTCAGATTAGGAGTAGCCTTTAAATAGATTACTTTTATCGTAGAGTTTTCCAATAGCCTTTATTATGATTATTCGAACTATTTTTCCAGTTGTTTGACTCTTGACAATTTATAGTTTATTATTCATGTGGAAAAGGAGCTTTTTTCCAAACTGAAAGGAGTCATTTAATTTGTCTTATACTTCAAAAGAGATGTTGAAGCTCAAAACTTTGTTCAGTTGTTAAATAGTTTTCATTTTGCATAAGCACATTAGTCTATCTTGTTTGTTTCCTTATAAAATTGGTTTATCTAATACTAAGTTGCGTCCAATCTTTGTTTTTTTATCCATCTTAGCTACTTAAATGTAATAAATATCCTTATAATTAACAATGTATGCCTTCTAGAATATGTGTCTCCTTTTATTGTTTATTTTACAAAAAACAAAAGTTTCTCATGAAATGCTAAGGGAAGACATTACGTGTAGCTGCTAGCAAATGAATAAAAGTAGTTTTGTTGTATTGTACCATATTCAATTTAAAGCAAAATTAATGGTAGTTAAATGCATGTGTATATAACAAAACTCACACTATAAATACATATTCTTCTCTCTACTAACTTCATCCCTAAGCCACTAAAACTTTTCTTATTATTTCAATGGATATAGCCAAGATCATGAACAAAGTTGTCACCATCTTGATCCTGTCATTTGCTATTAAAATTGCAGCAAGAGTTATGGTGGCACAACCGGCATAATCATCTTCAGACATGAGTTTCATCAAGAGATGTTCATACTAATTGGAGAAAAAAATGTGTCCTACAAGTGTTTGATTATGTATTCCAAAATTTAACATCCCAGAATATTGTCGGGAGCTTGTGTACTCACTGGGATGAGAATGTCATGATGACTGGGTTCAATATAGTATTACAAAGCTTTCATTCAATGTAAATGCATTAGATACTCTGACTAAGAGTGGATAAGTTTGGGAAATCTGTGTTACAACAGTTGGCCTAGCTCCATCACCAATAACCTATTGAAAACTTTAATTTAGACCAGCTTTTATAATTAGGTTTTGGTTTTAATTGATTTTCTAGTATCATGTAATTAGAGTCACAATATTAATACTAGATTTCTCAAGCAAAAATGAAAATAAAATAAAGTTACTAAGAAATGAAACTTTATTCGAATTACTTCTTTTTTATATTTCTTATGATTAAATTATTTCAACATGAAATAAAAAGTTTTATATATAGTCCCCTATGAACTACCACATGTTTTGCAATAATTCATACAAACTATCGAATTAGGCATATAACACTCTTATTTGAGCAATAATTAGCAAATAAACCTTAATTATTCAAACTAGCTATTAAATATAATAAATTAACTCAAAAAAGACTAAATTATCCTATTTATAAGTTTTTTATTTTTTTTAGTTTATGTTTTCACTTTCTATCTCTTGTTTCTTATTTTATCTTTTTTTAGCGATTAAACTCTTCAAATTTATCTAATTTTAACATATATTTTTAATAATTGCAATACAATAATAAGAAAAAAATTTCTGATGAAAATATTATTATAAAAACATAAATTGAAACAATAACTTATATAAGCTTCATTTTAGAATTTTAAATAGTTTTATGATACTTATTTTGTTTTGTGGGTTGCTGGGGAATTGGTACTTTGATCAATTTATATGATTTGATTATTGTGCTCTGGTTATATCATAATTCTTGAAGCTAGAATGCTATTGACAAACAAGACTGAAATTCAAGTGTTTTGCATATCTTAATGTGAATAGTAATATGCTAATTCATTTTATTTTGTAAATAAAGGATAAGCAGAAACGAGGAAAGAGTTCAGCCAATAGTATATCTAAGCAAGTAGGAAGTCTCTCTCATGGACTAGAGAAATGCATTGTTTTTTTATTTTCTTTTCCTTTGTGGGGGGAATGCAATGTCATTTTATTTATGCTAATCTAATGTAATTTTATTTGGATAAACATATTGAATAATCTCAATATTAGAAAATTAAGAAGAAAAAAAGGTAAATATCCACATTATACATGTAGAATATGCTTCTCAAGAGAAAAGATGTGAAGCACAAAGCACATGAAATTGTTTAAGCTCTTCAAATAAATGTCATTTTGATATGACTTTACTTGAAGTAATTATTATAGTCATGTAAGTAAAAGAAAAAAAAAAAATATACACTAGCAGCTTTAGATGTGAAACATATCTTAGAAAAGCTTTGTTGATTTATGTCAGTATGGGTTTGACACAGATTTTACAAACACAAGTGCACGTGTTGTCTTCAAGTAATAAAGTGATAAATAAAGATCATTCAACGAGAAGGTTTTCAAATATTATGTTAAGTATTGAAACTAGTAATTCCAATTTTATTCAACAACTAATTTATTAGGTTGAATATGAATTAATTATAAAAAAGCAAATTAACACAAGAAAATACTAGAAATAAGCCTAGAATTACAACTTCTCTCTACACAAATCAAACTTAACAACATGTGTTGAATTCAATCAAATGCTAATTCATTCAAGGCTAACCTAATTTACTTTTCCAAGTAAGTTTCCTAATTCAATCTAAAGGATGGCCAATCAATCAGAAGCATGAAGCATAGAATGAACTAAATAAATCATATGCCAAAACCTAAGCAATCCATACATAACATAATATTAAGCTACATATTTAGTTCCAGGTGCAATTCTTTCTAGAAAGGAAACTACTCCTTGCTACTTAGTGTAAACATGGTTTCAACAATAATAAACAAAAAATAAAATGAAAGTAAAGAATGAGTAGAAATTAAGAAAGCTATGAAGGTTATTGGTCTTCAAGCTTCAATAATCCTTGCTCCTCTTGCTTCCTTGTACCCTTGACAAGCTCTAATACTCTAAAAAATCTTAGCTAAGTTATGCCTTCTAAGTCCCCTTTTATAGGCTTAAAAATCCTCAATTTTCACTTCAATGCAGACTAGGAATCGTGCCAGCACCGTGGTTATAGCTTCCTTACACCACGGCACCAATGTCTTGGCGGTCCAATGCCTAGCTCTGGGTGCGTAGGCGCTAGCCTCTTGGGTAACACTCCTTGTCTTGCGCATTTGGAGTGGTTTAGCCTCCAATTTGACCTCCGATGGGACTCTTTCTTGTATTAGACCTTCAAAACATAAGGATTAAGTTAGTACAAGTTAGAACTCCTATAAAATACCTAAATCTTAATACTAAAACAACTAGGAATCAACATCCTAACATGGACTCAACTAGGAATTCAATTAAAACTAAGCAAAAACCAACTAAAGCTTTAGAACATAGCTAAATTAATATGAGTAAAATAATGTAAAATAACTTTATTTTCAAGAGTTATCACACCCCTAAACTTACGGTTTTGCTAGTCCTTGGGCAAAAGAAAACTAAAAACATAAACAAAAATTAATAGCCAAAGATGAATCACACTAACATAACATAATTCAAACATGCTTTCAAAAGTTTCACATGAACTTAACTAAATGTCAACCATAAGTATCACTCAAATTCATGATTCAATTTAAAAGCAAATACTAGCTTCAAATGGATTTCTAGTTTGTGTATGGACTGATCTTTTAACGTAGGAATGCTTGCAATTCGGATAAGTTTATGTCTAAGTAAAATAATATTTAGCATTCAAACCTATAAGTATGCTTTTCAACTATCTCTCCACTAATGTAGACTCCATTAAGTCAAAAATCAATTGGTCTTTATTAAACTTATAATATAGGTTAGGGTAACGGCTTAATAAAGAAAATTTTAAGGCTCAAGTTACCCTAAGCACATAAATCACTCTAGACCCTTAAAAAGCTTTTTCACAACTCACAAACTCCCTCATATCTGGTTTTTTCTTTTCATCACTTTCACATGTACATATATGTATATTTTTTCTTGTTATCTTTTCTTATTCTTTTGCCCAACTCTTGTCACACCCCATACTTATTTCTTTTGATTATGAATATAGGGATGAACAAGAGGTACAAACTTATATATATTTTTATATATGTAGCTCCAACCTTTCCTCCTTTTTCTTAGCATAGCTCAATATATTCATAGAATGATCAACTAAGAGTAAGGATTCAAAACTAAAAATTTAGAATGGCTAGGCAAAAAATTTGTGGATGTCAAAGAAAAGACAATATTAGGCTCAATGGGGTAACTAAGGATATGCAATAAAACAAGGTAACCTTAAAAAGGCTTAAACGGTTCAAAGATGGTCTAAATCATGTCCCTAACTTAGTTTTGTCTAGGATTTCACCTCAAGAGAGAATCAAACACATTATAAGATTCCTAACTAAATATGAACTTCCTAAAACATAGACGGTCTCTAAATAGGCAACACACTCTTAAGAAAAAGATTTAAGTGCATAAACGTGTTGGAAATCACATCCTACAATGCTACTAACTTAAGCTTTTGACATGAATGTCAAGAGTATGTGAAAACTAACATATTATCATAGGATGAGGGATTTCATCATAAAAGCATCATAATATCTTGACTAACTAAGAAACTACTAGCATCAAACATCAAAATAAACAAAACAACTAAAAACCAAACACCCCCAAACTTAAGACAAACATTGTCCTCAATGTAATAGATATGCAAAATGAATAAGGATAGAAATACTCCCTAGCATTTAAGTAAGATATAAAAGAACATAATTCCTTATCCAAGTTGTAGTTGAAGCATCCAAGCTTGAAAGAGAGCTGAAAGGGGTTAAGAGGGCAAAATGGGGCTGCTAGGTGCTGCGAGGCGCCATAGTAACAACACTTTGGCGGCCAGATGCCCTAGCCTCAGGTTGAATTCACTGGTGCTAGCCTTTCTGCCTGTTTGTAATTTTTAGCGTTGCAGTGCTAATTTCTTGGTGCCTGAGCACCTGACACCTAGTTTTTTGTCCCCTTAAGCCATGTTAATTGTCTACTATACCTACAACAAAAACATGAACACTAATTAAAAATACTTTAAACAAATTAAAAACCATGGATGTAAAGTTAAAGAGCTTGGGTTGCCTCTTAAGTTGAGCTAGATTTATAATCGTCCACTTGACTTTTGCATGCTTAACCTTTTTTAGTCTTAGCAATGTAGGCTTCAGGAAGATGGCTTTCCTTAAAGTTCATAAACCTCTTCCTAGTCCTTTTTTATTTGCGCCTTATGCTTGCATTAGCTATGGCATGATCTCTATTAGGAATTTCCTTCAAGAGTAATGGTTTTCTAATATTTTATCCCACCATTTGATAACTTCCCCTTGATTGAGCTTTTATTCTTCAAGAGTGGTGGCCTAGAAATTGAAGTACATTTTAAAGGTAAGGATGTGTGAAGAGGAATAATCAACTCTTGAACTCCTTCATTTGTCGCTTTATGCACAACTTCAATTGCATAGTACTTATTAGCTTCAAAAGAAAATGTCATACCCTTGAAGATGTTAAACTTCACTTCTTGATCTTGAACTCTCATAATAAGTTCTCCTTTTTGCACATCTATGAGAGTTCTATCAATGGCTAAGAACTATCTCTACAAAATAATAGGGAATTCCTTGTCTTCCTCCATGTCAAGATTGAGAAAGTCCACCGGGAATATTAATTTATCTATTTTGACTAGAACATCTTCAATGATTCCTTTTAGATAAGTTTATGACTAATTTACAAGGTGCAAGATCACTTTAGTTGGCTCGATCTTCATCTTTTTAAAGTCCAAGCTTTTGAAATATGGAAAATAGCCCAAATCACACAAGCTCTACCACTAAAGGACTGGCCAATGGAAATTGGTATGTTGAAACTACTAGGATCTTTAAGCTTTGGTGGTAGTTTCTTTTGGAGGATGGTACTACACTCTTCAGTCAAGGTAACTGTTTCATGGTCTTCTATTTTTCACTTCTTGGACAATATGTCATTCATAAACTTGACATAAGCAGGCATTTGTTCAAAAGATTCCATAAAAGTAATCTTGATGTGAAGCTTCTTGAATACCTAGAAATTTTTTAAATTTCTCATTAAGTTTTGGCTTTTGAAACTATTGAGGGAGATGTAGAGGTAGGTATGTAAGAGTGTTTTCTTTGGGAGCTTGAACCTTAATTTTGTCTCACAATTACCTTATCATCTTGCTTATGTGTAATTTAAGCTTCCTTAAGAGGTTCTTCTACCTTTTTACTAGTCCTTAGAATGATGACTTTGCAATGTCTAAGTTAGGATTCCCTCTCTTGGATTTGGTTTGGTATCATTATGTAGAGCATCTTGAGGATGGCTAGTAATGGCATTGGCCAACTGGCTTCTTTGATTCTAAGGTTCCTAAGTGATGCCGCTTAGCTTTGGATTATGGAATCTGTCTTGGATATGTATTGAAAAAATATATCTCCAATAGGTGGCTTCTTGTTAAGTGAAAAAATTTGTACTTATGACTGAACACCATTTGCATAAGTAGGATTTTCTTTATTGGATTTCCTTTGATTACTTCATTAAAAATTTGGGTGGTTTCTCTACCTCGGATTATAGGTGTTGGAGTGAGGGTTACCTTGCTGCCTATTATAATTACCCAACTAATTTTTCGATTTATGGTTGTTCAAGCACAAATTTCTTACATGTGCATCCCTACAAATCTCACAAGCCATGGCTTGGCTTCTATTTGGTTATCCTCTAAGGGTGTTAATTTTCTTTAACAAGATAGCCACTTGTGTAGTTAATGCACTAATGGCATCCAAATCAAGAATTCCAGCTACTCTTCGAATTGACAACATTTTGGTAGGCTATTGATAATTATCAGCAACAATCTCTTCTAATAATTCAAATGCTTCATCAATGGATTTTCTCATTAAAGCCTTACCGACAATCACATCAATTGTTGTCCTTGTTTGGCTCACCAAGCCATTATAGAAAGTATGAACTTGTAGCCACTTTGGCTCATTGAAACTTTCTCATGCTTTATAGAGAGACTCCGAATCAAGTTGCATGGATGAAGTGATTTCATTTCGCAACTTGGCAGTTTTGGCTAGTGGAAAGAATTTAGTTAAAACCTTTTGGGTCAATTCTTCCCACGTTATAATAGAGTTGTGGGGGGAGCGCAAGCAACTAGATCTTTGCCTTTTCTTGGAGTGAGAAAGGAAAGAGGTGAACCTTAATGTATCATTTGAAACTCCGTTGAGCTTGAAAGTGGCATAAAGCTCAAAAAAAAGGTGGGATTTGGATCATCATTTGAGAATTTAGCTAATTTCACCATTTGTTGAATCATTTGGATTTGGCCAGGCTTGATTTCAAAATCATTGGCTTGGATTGCCAGTCTTAGTATGCTTGAGTGAAGTCCTTGAATAAGAGGGATAACATAGTCCCGCATGAACTTTAATTCTTGATCATTAGCCATTGCTAGAATTTGGTTTGATTGTTGTTGATTCTCCTTTCGAAGTTTTTGATATGTCCTATCAATCTCAAGATCAAAAGGAGCAAGCTCCAAGCTGAGTTCTTTGCAGATATGATCAAGAGTACCTGAAAATTAACCAAAAAAATAATAATTTTGAATTAATACTAGAATTGGTTAGTATTAATAGTAACAAATATAAGAATAACTCTCTGGCAGTGGCGCCAAAACTTGACACAAATTTTACAAATGCAAGCGTATGTATCTCCTCAAGTATTATGTTAAGTATAAAAATTAGCAAGTCCTATTGTATTTAAACAATTGATTTTTAGGTTGAATATGAACTAAATATAAACTAAAAGTAAATTAACACAAGAAAATACTGGATTAAGCCAAGAATTACAACTTTCCTTAACACTTCACTTGAATTATATTATCTTGTCTTGCTTAGTTATGACAAGGAATTGTTAATCTAGGGTTCTTAATCTATTATAAGTATACTCCTATTACTTATAATAATATCTCAATTATTCAATTCACTATATTCCTATGTGAATTATATTAAATAAGATTCTTTAAGACTGGACCTAAATTAGCTACACAAGGCATATATGTATATTCCTATCTTATACACAAATGAAACTCAACAATATATGTTGAATTCAATTCAATTCTAATTCATTCAAGGCTAACCTAACTTTCTTTTCCAAGTAATTTTCCAAATTCAATCTAAGAGATGACTAATCAATTTGAAACATTAGCCATATAATGAACTAAATAAATCATATGTCAAAACCTAAGCAATCCATACATAACATAATATTAAGCTACACGTTAAGTTCTAGTTGCAATTCTAGAAAGGAAACTACTCCATGCTACATGGTATAAACATGGTTTCAACAATAATAAACATCAAAGAATACAATGAAAATAAAGAAAGAGTAGAAATTGAGAAAACTATAAAGGTTGTTGGTTTTCAAGCTTTAACGATCCTTGCTCCTCTTACTTACTTGCACCCTTGATAAGCTCTGATACTTCAGAAAATCTTAGCTTACTTGTGTCTTCTAAGTCCTCAAGCTAGTTCTTTTTTTATAGGCTAAAAAACCCTCAATTTCACTTCAATTTAGACTTGGAATTTCGCCAACACCACGACTGCAGCTTCTCGACACGGCGGCTTCAAAAATTGATGAAACATGGGATCTTGGCAATGGCTCTGGCACTGCGGTACCCATGTCTTGGTGTTGCAGCGCCCACCTTGGTTAGATCTGGTGCCTAGGCGCTAACCTCCAGGGAAGCACTCATTGTCTTGTGGGGTTTGAAAGGTTTGGCCTCTATTTTAACCTCCAATGGGACGCCTTCTTGTATTTGACCTTCAACATCCTATAAAACACCTAAATCCTAATCCTAAAACCAATAGGAATCAACATTCTAATATAATATAGACTTAACTAGAAATTCAATTAAAACTAAGCAAAAACCATCTAAAACTCTAGAACATAGCTAAATTAATATGAGTAAAAGGATCTAATATAACTCTATTTCCAAGAGTTATCAGGGTTCTAATCAAATAGACATCCTATACATCATGATCAAAAGCATATGAGGGGGACAACAATGTGACTGTAATAGAAAAATGTTACTTATAGTCTGTGATATATATATATACATTAAATACATAAAACAACTTCAAACAGGAGAGAGAGACAGAAGGGAGGAAAAACATAAAAAAAAATTGCTAACGAGTAATAACAATATTTAAAATAGAGGAAAATCAGGGGAAAGATTAAATATTTATCATTTATCCAGTTGGCTTTTTGTGACTCCTTATATGCTTGGCAATATCAATGTTATATTCATACTTTAGTCATATTAACAACAGTCATATGAGAGCAATATAATTAACATCTTTATATTTCTTTTAGAAGTTTAGGTATTGTTTGATTAGCAAGATTTATTTAACATGAAGTCTTATAGAGAAGAAGCAGATACATTTTTTTATTTCAGTTTAAATTTAAGTTATTATTTTTGCCTTATATTATGTAGTTCTACATTTATTAATAATATATTTTATTGTATGTTTTGGCATAATAAAAGTACATCATTCATAATCTATTATACTATTAAGTGATGAAGTATTTTGACTTTCATATATAATTAATTGTAATTAATATTTCTATGAAATAAAGAAACATATGTTGATGCCAAAAGAAGAAAAGCATGCCATGAAAGAAAAAAACATATGCTGAATTAAGACTTGAACAAAGAAATGACATAAAAGAAATATGCAGTATTCAAATCGAATTAAAGCATAATCTATTTATAATAATGTAAGAAGTTCTAAAAGACAAAGACCTAATTGGTTGAGTAAAGCTCTATCAAATGCTTATATGGTCAAAGGTACGTGCTCTTGGCGAAAAACATATAAACAAATTTTAGATATGCAAATATGAGATAATATTATCATTAATTAATTTTAAATTTCTTTCAGATGATACAACTTTTGATCCAACGTACTCAAAATTACATGAAGCGAATGTATCTTCTTATGTACATTGTGGTGCTATGAGATTTGAATATGAGCCGCCCACTTTTTGATGTAGTAAAGGAAAGATAAAACTTGCTCTTCCTTGTATCCCACCTGAAATACTAGCCTTATTTATGTCTCATACGGAGGACAAAAAGCATTTCTTAAAGAAAATCCAAGCATATCATAGTATTTTGTCATTTACATTATTTGGAGTTCATTTTGATAAGGAGCTTACTTCATCAAGGTAAGTTTTTATACATTTCAAGCTCAAGGTTAAGTGTATCATAATCTTCCATCCTTCGTACCAATACAAGAAACTCTATGTACTTTCAATTGTATATTTATGAGACTGAAAATGAACAACAAAACCAAATAAATATGCTGCATAATGTCAAGCTCAGTGAGAATATTGTCACAATATTGTTGAAGGCCATGAAAGGATATCCATATGCTCAAGTATTACATAGAGTCAAAGATTGTGATTCTTTCAAAAATATTTAACTTCACATATTAGCCAATGTGAAGCTAGACCAACGAGTTTATAATTCACCTTCAGCTGATCAAGTTACTGCTATTTGGATTGAAAGGAATAATTCTCATGCGCCTATAGGGAGAGAAATAGTTATATATGCTCAATCTAGTCCAACACATAAAGTTAAACACTAATTCAATTGTTAGTGATTTTGTTTTGATGTATTTGATTTCCTTCTACACGTCAGATCACATATGATGTGAAAAGTGAGATTTAGGTACTAATTATTATGTTTTACAACAATTATCACATGGGAATTTAGTGCATTGTTACTACTTATGCATAAACATAATAATTCTTTATGTTCTTTGATTTCTTTTAAATATGAAAGCAAGTCAATGTGCATGCAATCATATACTTATGATCTGTTTGCAATGTCATCTTTATCCTTTGGTATCGTCTACCTTAATTTTACAAATGACCATGACTTGAGTTGAAACTACATCTAGTAGACTGTAGAGCAATGTATCTATTTCTTTGTGGCAGTGATTATGTCTTAGAGCCTACGAAGACTCAAATCTGGAGTAGCCTTTAAATAGATTGCTTTTATTATAGAGTTTCCTAGGAGCTTTTATTGTGATTATTAGGACTGTTTCCCAACTTTATGACTCTTGACAATATATAGTTTATTATTCATGTGGAAATGAAACTATTTTTCTAACTGAAAGAAATCATTTAATCTGTGTAGTACTTCAAAAGAGCTTTAGCATCTCTAAGCTTTGTTCAATTGTCATGTAGTTTCAATTTGCATAAGCATATTGCTCTATCTTGTTTGTTTCCTTATCAAATTGGTTTATCTAAAGCCAAGTTGTGTTCTTTTATTTTTATTTTTATTGTCCATCTTAGCTATTTAAATGTAATGAATGTCTTGTTTGTTTCCAAATCAATCTTATAACTTGATTAATCATACTATATACTTGTCTGTGGCTCTTGGTTGATCTCTTCAAGGTGTTTGGCTTTACCCTATAGCATCACATATAAAACAATAATCACAGCAAGAGAACCTTCAAAAGAGCAAAATTGGGTCAAATTAGCAACAATAGACCAGAAACAAATGGAAGGTTAGGGAATGACATATTATGGATGACTTCCAAATTTTTGATAAATGTATTGCATAATTCAAACGAGTAACAATGTATACCTTCCAAAATTTGCGTCCCATTTTATCATTTGTTTTACAAAAAAACAAAAGTTTCTCATAAAATGCTAATGGAATATATTATGTGTAATTGTAACAAACATATACAAATAGTTATGTGCTATTGTAACATAGATTCAATTTAAAGAGTTAATGGTGGTTAAATGCATGCATATTTATAACAAATCTCACAATATAAATACATATTTCTTCTCAATCTACTAACTTCATTCTTAAGCCAATCAAACTTTTCTAATTACTTCAATAGCCATAGCCTAGATCTTGAAAAAACTTGCCACCATCTCGATCCTATCATTTGCTATTGAAATTGCAGTAATAGTCATGGTGGCACAACCGGCATAGTCTCCTTTAGACATGAGCATCATCAAGAGATGTTCATACCAATTGAAATAAACATGTGCCCTACAAGTGTTTGGTTATGTATTTCAGAATTTAACATCCATCACGCCAGAATCTTGCTGGGAGCTTGTGTACTAACTTGAGTTGGGAATGTCATGATTATTGGGTTCAATATAATATTACAAGGCCATCATTCAATGGAAATGCATCTAATGCTTACTAATAGTGGACAAGTTTGGATATCTATGTTGTCATTGCTGGCTCAACTCCATCACCAACAACCTATTGAAGACTTTAATTTAAAATAACTTTTATAATTGTGTTTTGATTTTAATTAATTATCTAATATCACAATATGAATGCTAGATCTCTCAAGCACAAAAGAAAATATAATAAAGGTACTAAAAAATGAAACTTTTCTAATTACTTCTTTTTTATATTTCTTATGATTAAATTATTCAACGTCACATAAAAACTTTTATATACAATCCATAAATTATAAATTGGGTCAATTGCACTTTACCTGTATGAACTACCACTTGTTTTGTAATATTCTTATAAACTATCGAATTAGGTATATAACACCCTTATTTGAGTAATAATTAGCAAATAACCCTTAATCACCTAAATTAGTGATTAAATATAACAAATTAACTCAAAAAAGACTAAGCTATCGTAGTTATAAGTTTTTATTTTAGCTTTTTCACTTTCTATTTCTTGTTTCTTATTCTATCTTTTTTTAGCAATTAAACTCTCCATATTTATCTAATTTTACCATATTTTTTAATAATTGAAATACAATAATAAGAGAATTTTTTTTTTTTTTTGGTGAAAATAGTATTATCAAATCACAAATTGAAATAATAACTTAAATGATTTCTATGAATGTGAAAAATAATATTAGTAAATATATTGAAAATTTTAATATTACGACAACAAAGTAAATGTTATGAAGGATTAAACTATTGTTTATGTATCTTAAAATTATATTAATATAAAGAGTTTAATTTCAAAAAAAATGAAGAAAAAAAGATGTAGAAATGAGAATACATAAAAGCAAAACTTGTAATAAGGGTAATTTAGTCGTTTGAGTTAATTTGTTAGATTTAATGATTAATTTGGATGATTTGGTATTATTTGCTAATTATGAATTAAATAAGGGGGTTATGTGCCTAATTCAATAATGTATGAGGGTTATTGTAAATTGAGTGTTAGTTCATGGAGTAAGTGCAATATATTGAACCAAAATATGGTCTAATATCAAATAAAAAACAAGTAAATTTGGTTTAATATTTTTGTAGTAATTTTCTTTTAGTAACTTAGTAGATAAAGTCGATTAACTAGTAATTCAATTAGTCAATATATCGAATTTAATAATTCCTGAAGCTAGAATGATATTAGCAAATCTTTCATGAATAAAATGTTTTTGAATTTTTTTTTTTACATACATGGGTTTTACTAGGTGTTTGTTCATCATTTATTTTGTTGTGGGTTAGTAGTAAAATGAGTTGAATTTCAGAATTTTACATAGTGTTTTGGGATGCCTATTATGTTTCATGGGTTGCTAGGGGGTTGGGTGCTTTGCTCGATTTGTATGATTGGATTATTATGCTCTGGTTATATCATAATTCCTGAAGCTGGAATGCTATTCATGAATCTTTCATGAATAAGATTCTTTTGAAATAAATTTTATAGACATAGGTTTTATTAGGTGTCTGTTTATCATTTATTTTGCCCGTGGGTTGGTAGTATAACAAGCTGAATTTCAGAATTTTAGATAGTTTTGTGATGCCTATTTTGTTTCATGGGTTGAGTGTAGTGTTTGATTTATATGATTTGATTATTGTTCGCTGGCTAGAAAAGTGTAAAGGAGATTTCTCCTGTCCACTAGCAGTTTAATAAGTAGTAGATAGAGATGTATTAGTATAAATATAATTGTTGCAAACATATTTGTTATATACACTTAATATTAAAATATAAGAACATATTTCAGCCTATTGTTTATTAAGATTGAAATTCAAGTGTTTTGTGTATTTTAATGTGAATATATTGTAATATTTTAATTCTAATGAGGAAAAACTTTAGCTAATAGTATATCTAAGCAAGTAAGAAGTTTGTGTCATGGACTAGAGAAATGCATTGTTTTTATTTTTATTTTTATTCTCTCTTCTTTAATTTGGGGATTGGGGTATCTTTTTGTTAATGCTAATCTAATATAATTTAAGTAGAATAAATAATTTTTTGCTTATAACAAACTTTCACTTGATACCTACAAGTAACCAAAACCATAAATTACAAAGTGCCATGCATCAGACTGAAGTTCTCTCATGTGTAATAATGATGACCAATGAGAACATAACATGTGGCACTAAATAAACAAATCACAAGATGCCATGTACTTAAAATAATTTACATGTCAATTATATGTAGACAATTTGTGGCCAACAAAATCTCGTCATATGTCAATTATGATATAAAAAAGAAAAATTTCTTAAATAAAGGCATGACACTTCTCATCTAATAAGACTTTTCTATGTGGCATTAAGCTCTCTTCAAAACTTTATAAATAGAGGGCTCACCCACCATTTGAAAAAGGGAGAACAAGAGGAAAAAACAGAGAAGTATCAAAACTCTGCAAAACTCAAATCTCAGGAACTGCAGAACCTACAGTCTGATTCGAGCATTCAATTGTTCATCAAAAGATTATCTCTAAACAAGCACAAGGCCTAGATATTTCAATCCAATCCATGATCAAATTGAACTTGCTCGAGATCAAGCTCCATGAGTCCTCATCTAAGAAATTAACTTCATAACCAAGCTTAAAGTACACAAAGGCCTAATAAATCATCCTAAACCAGCTAGTAATTTCACAACGATAATCCAAATCAACATCATTTCATTCGAGATCAAGCTTTCAATCTCAAATCAAATAAACTTTCAAGGAGATCGAATCAAAGGAATTATAAAGAGCGAGTATTATAAATCTCTATAATTGAAATCTTAAAGCATGCATTGGGAGCTTTTATACATCCTTAAGGGAATTATGCCTTAAGCATTTGAAGAGCTTGCAACTCAAGTGCATGACATAAAGCTAAGCATATCGAGCCATGGAAATTACAAACTTCCCATGCTCAATCAATGAAACAAGTAAAAAATTGTAGAGAAAACATAAGTAAATGAGGGGGCAAGGAAACAAGTTTGTTTATTTCCCATAACTTGAAAAATCATTAAGTCAAATATGACCAACATTCCTGGACATGAGTCCAAATTGTTAATAATTTTCAAAATGGAACACCTAAATAAATTTCCTTAGCATGAAATGAGACAGCTCCAAAACTTCAAAATTCCTCAGCACGAAACAAAACTGCTTTGAAACTGATCCAAATCTTCAAAGTCTATTGTCATGAAGTGAAACTACTTCTAAAGCTTTAAACTTTCTCAGCACTAAAGTGAAATCACTTCAATACTTCAAAATTCCTTAACACAAAATAAAACTTCTCAAAAACTCCAAAAGTCCATAACACAAACTGAACCTGACCCAAAACATCAAGATTCCTTAGCACGAAATAAAACCATTACAAAACTTCAAAATTCCACAACACGAATTGAAACTGCTGCAAATCTTCAAGATTCCTTAGCACGAGCAAAAATTGCTCCAAATCTTCAAACTTCCTTAGCAAGAAAAAAAAAAAAAAAAAAAAAAAAACAGCTTTAAAACTTCAAGAGTTTTAAGAAAGAAGTAAAATAGCTATAAAGCTTCAAAACTCCTCAGCACGAAGTAAAACTATCTTAAAAACTTGATACCTCAGCACAAAGTAAAAGTACATCAAAACTTCAAGGTTCCTCTGTTCGACATCAAACTGTCTCAAATTTTGAAACATTTTCTAAGCACAAACTAAAATTACTTTTTGTTAACATGAGTATAAATTGTGTACGACATGAAATAAATATGTGTCATGAACTACATTTTGATTTGATCCCTTTTTCGGTACGTAGGCAGCTTAGTTATTTACTAGGTTCAGTAACATAAAAAAAACAAAAAAACAAAAGCAAGAGCTTGTTCCGAACTAACCAAGAGCATGCCTATAGACAGTGACCTCAAAGATATGGGCAGAGATGCAAATCTTGGACTAGTAAAGGACTCGTCAATGTTTTCTTAATTTGGTAGAGCAGGCAGCGAAGATAATGATGGTAAGTCCAAGGCTTGGGATAGAAGTACATATCTTAAACTGACCAAGATTGTGTCATAGACAATGAGCTCAAGGATATGGACAGAGATGCAAATCTGGGACCAGCCAAGGACGCATGTGTATACATTTTTTAATTAGAAAAGAAAATCACAAAGATAATAACTATGAGGCCAAGGTTAGGGACAAAAGTTTAGATCCCAAACTGAGTAAGAGAATGCCATAGATAATGAACTCAAGGTCATGGACAAAAAATACAAATTTGGGACCAACTAAGGACGCGTCTATGTTCTCTTAAAGATTGTGATGGTGGGTCCAAGACCAGGAACGAAAATATATATACAAAACCAACCAAGAGCATGCCATAGATAGTGAGCTTAAAGCCTTGGACGAAAATACAAAATCTAGACCAGCTTGGATGCGTTTATAATATATTAAGTAGATGGAAAATTTGAAGCTTTAGGAGCATAATTGGCCATTCAAGATGCAATATGCTTTGAAGTTGTAAAAAGAGAAAAAAGAAAAGAAAAAAAGATCATAGTTCTCAATTTATGTGTAACAATCCTGGTGGTATGGTGCAAAGAACTACCTCTTTGCCTTGTGAAACCTTACTTCACCTCCTATACGTACATGTCATAGCCTTTTCCTCAATCTTACGGTTATATTGAGGCGATGAATATGAATTGGAACCAAGGCTTTGTGACCACTAATTAAAATAATGAGATAAAGCCTAAAATGTTCTTAAATGTTGGAGTGGTTAGCCTTTTTCGCTTCTTAGATGTTCCACAAAAAGAAAAAAGGACAAGAGAGCTACATTGGCCAAAAGCATACATATAGTTGATTGAAAGAAAGCCTAAAATAATAATACCAAAAAAAAAAAAACCTCAAACAAAATGAACTTGAGCCCCAAGTTAGTAACAAGAGCCCAATTGATTAGTAGACCCAAGACTTATACAATAGTTGGGTTTATTTTATTTTTGTTATGAAGTTTGATTTTGCAGGCTTAATGGATGACAAGTTTAAGCCTATGTATATTCATTCAAACCACTTAAAATATTGAAAAAACATATGATTACATGTATGGATGAAGGCTTGTGACAAATGTATCTTGGCAAAATTTAAGCAAGATAATAATAGGCTTGGATCAGAAGAATAATTGACATAAAAAAAAAAAAAAAAAAAATCAAGACTCATCCACTTGCTACATTATGAAATCATGTACATGAAAAAGTCTTGAGGGGGCATTTGTAGAATAAATAATTTTGTGTCAATAATAAATAGCCACGTGGCACCTACAAAACATCAAAACTATAAATTACAAAATACCATGCATCACAATGAAGTTATTGCATGTGCAATAATGATGACCAATAAGAACATAATATGTGGGGCTAAATGAACAAATCACAAGATACCACGTGTTAAAACTAATTTATATGTAGACAATTTGTGGCCAATAAAATCTAGCCACGTGTCAATTATGACAGAGAAAATAAATATTCTCAAATAGGCATGACATGTCTCATCCAACAAGACTTTACCATGTGGCATTAAGCTCCTCAAAACTTTATAAATAGAGGGTTCGCTCACTATTTGTGAAATGTCCATATTATACATGTAGAATATACTTTCTACATGTAGAAATGTCCATATTATACATGTAGAAATGATGCGAATCACAAATCTCATAAACTTGTTCCAGCTCTTCAAATAAATGGAATTTTGAGATGACTTTAATTGAAGTTACTATTATAGTCCTAGAAGTAAAATAAAAAAAATTGTATATAGCAACTGCATGAGATAGGAAACATATTTTACCAAAGCTTTGTTGATTTATGTTAGTATGGGTTCTAATCAAATAAGCATCTTGTACATCATGACCAAAAACATATGTGAGGGACAACAATTTTTTTGTAATACAAAAAATTTACTTTCCTGTGATTATACATTAAATACATAAAATCAGCTTCAACAAGAAAGAGAGGGAAATAGGAAAATCATACACAAAAATTGCTAACAAGTAATGAAAATATTTAAAAATAGATGAAAATCATGGGAAAGATCAAATATTTTTCATTTATCCAATTATCTTTTTGTGACTCTTTATATGCCTGGCAGTGTCATTGCTATGTTTATGCTTTAATGATACTAATAACAATCATTTAAGTGCAATACAACTAACATCTTTATATTTCTTTTAGTAATTTAGGTATTGTTTGATTGACAAGATTTATTTAACATGAAGTCTAATGGAGAATGAGCTGGTATGTCTTTATATTTCAGTTTAAATTTAAGTTATTATTTTTGCCTTATATTATTTAGTTCTATGTCTATTAAAATATATTTTCTTTCATGTTTTAGCATAATTACATAATTCATATTATGTTTTACTATTAAGTGATGAAGTATTTTGACATCCATGTATAATTAATTATAATTAATATTTCAAATAAAGAAATAGATGTTGATGCCTAAAGAAGAAAAGCATGTCTTGAAAGAAAAAAATATGTTGAATTAAGACTTGAATAGAGAGGAGACATAATAGAAAAATGCGTACTTAAAATAGAATTATAGCATCCTCAAGTTCTTATAATGTAACAAAATCTAAAAGAAAAAGAACTAATTTGTTGAGTAAATCTCTATCAAATTCTTATATGAACAAAGGTATGTGCTCTTGGTGAAAGATATACAAATGAATTTTTTGATGGCATATTTTTTTAGATATTTGAATTGAAGGGAATAATTCACCTTCAGATGATCAAGTTTATAATTCACCTTCAGCTGATCAAGTTGCTAGACCAACGAGTTTATATACAAGATTTTGAGTTTATATATTTGGTGAAAATTATAATAGATGAATTTTTTAGATCAACAAGTTTATACATTTGGTGAAAAATATATAAACAAGTTTTAGAAGGCCTGAATTAATGAAGCTAGATCAATGAGTTTATAATTCACCTTCACCTGATCAAGTTGCTGCTATTTGGATTAAAGGGAATAATTCTCATACTCCTATAGAGAGAGAAATGATTGTACATGTTCAATGTAGTCCAACACATAGAGCAAAACACTACTTCAGTTGTTATGATCCATTGTAATGTCCTCTATCTATTGCTTTCCCTAGAAGATGTTGGATGTCACCAAGATATCAAGAGAAGTAATCCTAATATGAATAAACGTATCTATTCTGATACAAAAATTTTTAGCTCTATAGAAAGACATGCTTACTCGTGAATGTCTAGGTATACTATATCAAATCCTTAATTTTTTCAATAATTTTAATTATATTTCATTATGAAATAAATTTGTCGAATATTTTCAATGTAGATGTATTTCGTGGAAGTGTACCATAACATTATGTTTAGGATAATACAGGAAAAATTTGGTTATCTCAAAAATAGGCCAAGTAGTTGGACGAGTTAATGAAGCGAATCCTTCTGAAGGGGAAGATCTTACTAGATACTATTGTTGAGTCATGTTAGAAGGCCGAAATCTTTTAGAGATTTGATGACTGTTGATGATGTATGCTATCTGACTTTTAAAGAAACAATAATTAAAAGGGGATTACTAGAATCAATTGTAAGTATATCAAAATGCCTTAGTGAGGCGACTTTATTCAAAATGCAAATTTCATTTCGAATGCTTTTTGCAACAATTATGGTTTACTGCAAGTTGACTTATGTTAGAAAATTATGGGAATTATACTTTGAGTCTTTGTCAGATGATTTCAGAAGAATGTATGAAGATTGTTTGCAAAACCAAAGAGATTGCACTCTTAAAAGAATAATTTACTTTCTTGAAAGTATGGGAAAAAATATTAAAGATTATGACTTACCATCAATTTCCCCAAACGCATTGTCAAAATTGAATCCATAAAAAAAACGATGCTCATAAATGCTATAATGTGTTATAACCCGGTATTAAAGTGGCATATTTTAGTATTTTTTAATGCAACATTTAATAATACAAGAATGTAAATATATGTATATCTAAGATGAATTCGGGTAAATAAAGTTTCTATATATATATATCAAGTAAATTTGGGGGCAACAACTTTCACCTTTTTGACTTTAAGTTTACTTTCAATTTTATTTTTCCTTTTTTTCTTGTATTTCTTTCTTTTATCACCTTTGCTTTGGAACCGATCATTCAGGAATTGAACCTCCACCGACTTTGCCTTCTTTCTTCTCCTTCCTTCCTCTATTTTTCCTTGCTTCAACCGTGAGTCTTGTAGTTGAGATTCTCATCTTTTTCAAGCTCATCTTTTATAAGTCGTGAAGAGCTTCATGAGAGGGATTTTCAAAGCTGCTATTTAGCTCATTTTAGGTAGCCAGAATTTTCGTTAGCCTACGTATTTTCTCCTTAACTGAAACCACCAGACCCCAAACCTTTTTCTTCCTTTGTCATCCTCCCTGTTTTGCTCTTTTTCCTCCCTTTGTCCCTCACTCTCTCTTTATGACCGATTGCTTACAGGCACTAAAATTCTACTTCTCCATCAACATTTAGTCTACATGCGTCTAATAGCTGGTATTGCATAGACTCCTTCAATGGGGTCATACTAAATGGAACCTTTATAATAAGCCTTCATCTTTCTTTAACAACCCATAATGCTCTTGAGCTCAAGGATAGCTAAACATTAGTGTTATTCTAATCAGTTCTGCCTTGGACTAGTTTGCTAATCAAACTGTTAAAAGCAAAACCGAGCCTTGTCGTTTTCCTGACCCACCAACCAAATAGTCTGAAACCAAGAGATCGTTGAACTGGAAAGATGCACAAGGGAGGTGAAGTAGTCTATTACCTTAACTTTTGGATTTGATACTTAAAATTACTTCTTGTCATGAGTTCCATTGGTAACCATTTAGTTTGTAACTTGACCCTTTTATATTCTTGATAATCGAGAATTAGAATTAAGAATTAAGCAAGTATAGGTAAAAGTTTAGGATCTAGGCTAATTATGTGATCATTAGAAAAGGATTTCTTGAAATTTAAAGGTGTAGATATTGATGAATGGTAGATTTCAAGTCTTTGACAAATAATTAATTGAACTTGAAATAAATTTAAGAATAGGAATCATATGGAATTGAGAAGTTCTATTAAAATTTTCATGGGTGTATATACATAAATATATATACACCAATGGAAGTTATATATTTGCCTCCAAATTATTCGATAAAATGTCTAAGAGAAATTATTTATAGTATAATGAACAAAACTTGGTATATTTAAACTTTTGTGGTTAGGGAGTATTTGAATTTGAATAAAAAGTCCATGGACAAAAGTAAATAATTATTGGTTAATGTTTTTATTTAAAGATTTAATGAAAGTGAGTAGTGAGTATGAGCAAATTGAAAAATGAGAGTTAAGAGACTTTTAAATGGGTGTAGAGCCAGATTTATGTGTTAGAAAGATCTTGTGTTTCGAGTGTTTTCAGAGTTGAATTTAATTAAGAGTTCAAAAAAGAAAGTGTATCATAAGGTCTTGAGGTGTTGTCTGCAGTATTTCGTAAATTAGTTCTAATTATATTTTTCAGTGGAGCTACTGGATTACAAGCTAAGTCAATGTAGAATTTTTAGTAAGTTTCAATTGGTTCGGGACACTTTATCATAGGTTGTAGTTTGAATTAGCTAGCACCTATAAATAAAATTTGTTTCTAACATGATAAATAGTAAATCTAGAGTGGTGGAGGTTTCAATTCTTTTTTGTGTGTATTTTAGAGGTATTAGAAGTCATGACTGTGATTTTCAGGTCTTGACTGTATCTATTTTGAAGTAATTAAGACGGATGAATTAGGAGAAGAGTGCTTAAGATGAAATGTTCCTTACATCTTGATAAGCTATACTTGAAAGTTTCATAATTTATTTCTCAAGTATGAGAATTCTACAAGCATTAGAATTCGGTCCGGTAATAGAATTATATGAGTGCCTTATTTTTGTTCATGTGAGGAATCGAGTGAGTTCAAGGCTATTTTTTGAAAAAGTTTCTAAATAAAAAAGATAGATAACTTTAATGTTTCAACTTGGTTTTATTAAATTTGTTAAGTATGTAAGTTGAAAACAAACATATATTCAAGGGGATTGTGAAAATGTCTAAAAAGAGTAAACTTTAAGTAAATATGTGAAACTTAAGAACTCTAGATTTTTGTAATTAAAATGTTATAATTTATAAAATTAATAAACTAAGTAATACTTGAAAAAATGTAATTGTAGCTTCGCAAAGTGTGGTTGAATCAATGATGTGCATGAACTCAAGTGTAAGTAATGAATAAAATTGGTTAAAGGTGAGTGATTAATTATTACCCTTTGGTTGCTAGATTAGTTTATTTGATTGTTTGATATATTTGTGTCTGTGTATTGCTATGATTGTATATATATGTCATATAAAGGTGAATAAGAATTGTATTGCTATGATTGAATTTTGTGGATTGTGTTTGATGTTTGGAATCATTTGTAGTTGATAAGGGCCAACAAAGTAATTTTTCTAAAATGATTTTATTTTAACATCCTGGTAGAAAAATTACTTTAATATTATTACCCAAGGTACACCTTGGGTAATGTTTGCTAAACTTTAAAATTTCATAATTGGATATATGTAACAATATTATTAGTTAATTGGAATATATGATATATTGATCTTAGTTGATTATATATTCTATATATGTGTTAAGTGATGCTAGTACACTTTGGGTAAGCTTTTTCACTCACGGAGTTTGTAGGACTCATCCCTTTGTTGATTTTCTTTTAGTAACAGGATCTTACAAGACAACAATTATCGATACTGGACTTGTCGAGTATTTGGCAACAAGGTAATATTTTAAAATCTCAATCTCGAAGTCAAAGGGTGAAAATTTGTAGTCATACTAGAGCTGTGGGGAGTCTAATCTTATGTAATATAACAGTTTAATTATTTGTTATTGTGATGAGAAATGGAGCCAAGCTCCCTGCTGTCTTTGTTATGTGGTTGTTATTGTATAAAAACAGGAATGTGTGTTTATATTATATAAGCATGTTCCACTTTACGGAGAATCTCTGCCCAAATTTTTAATAAATTGTTATAAATTTCAGTAAACAAATTTATTTTAGTTAACTCATGTTTTATAAACATTTACTTCTACTCTTTAGTTTAGTCAAGAGTTGTATTAGTTTCTTATTTTTGAAGTCAGGGTTACGGAGATTTGGTTATCTATTCCTTCAGGCTAGTTATACCTCAATGAGAGGTCTGACATAATGGCATCTGTGAAACTTAGAAAATGCAATATTCTTTGCAAATGGGCCAACATTTATTTATTGAACATTACTTGCACATGTAAGATTAAAGAAAATGATTGCTTTCGCAACTGCAACATCAGGTATTCCATCATCCATTATGCCTGGTGGTTAGTTTGCTCACTCACGCTTCAAGATACCAATAAGTTCCACATAATCATCAATGTGTAGTATTTCTAAACAAAGTGGCCCCATTGAATTGGTAATTACTATGCATGTCAAAATTAATTATATAGGATGAAGCCCTAATGGCAAAACGTTTTGTACTTGAAACTATGGATAAGAGCTTAAGAGAATTAATGAGTAACAGAGAGTTATTTGGTGGAAAGGTAATAGTGTTTGGTGGAGATTTAGGAAAGTATTACTCATTGTTTCGCATGGCACTAGACAATAAACTATTAAAGCAAGCCTTGTGATGTCATACCTGTGGAAAAAAAATGATGAAAATGAGAGCAAAGACATTTTCTAATTTTAGTGACTTCTTACTAAGATTAGGAAATGGAGATCAACTTTCAATGAGTTATGACATGATAATTATTCCAAAAAATATGGTTTTAAGGTATGAAAATGATGATATTTCAAAAAAGACATTAATCATGCCATCTACCTATCTCTTAACAAAAATACTGCATCAGCTGAATACATGACAAAATAAGCCATTTTAGCAACAATAAATGAATGTGATGATAAACTTAATGAGAAATTAATCTTATTTTTTTCTAGTGGCAATAAAATCTTTTTAATTTTGATGAAACAATTGATGATACCAATAACTACTATCAGGAGGAGTTTTTAAATACACTATTACCAAATGGTATTCTACCCAATAAATTGGCACTTAAAATAAATTGTCTAGTTATACTTCTTAGAAATTTGGATCCATTTAATGGGTTTTGTAATAGAACAAGAATGGTTTATAGATGATTTGAACGTAATATAACTCACACAGAAATAACAATTAGACAGCATGCTGAAAAAAAAGTTTTCCTTCCTAAAACTCCTCTTTCACCTGTTAAAAATGAAGGTTATACATTTCATTTCAAAAGAAAGCAATTTCCAATATGCCTATGTTTTGCAATGACAATTAATAAGGCACAAGGACAAATAATACCCTATGTAGGAGTGTACCTACCTCCTTAAATGTATTTTCACATGGACAATTGTATATCGTTTTATCAAGAGGAATTTCTATCTTCACTACAAAAGTGTTAGTTAAACCAAGGGAGCATAACAGAAGTAAACTTACATATACCAAAAATATAGTATACAAAGAAGTATTGCTTACTAAAAGGTATTTCCTTTTAATTTAATTCATACAATATTTATAGTGTTTTTTGTTTCAATTGCAATAAGTTATTGTTTTTGGATTTATCATTTTATATTTAATATTTTCATATGAAAAATTATGAACTTTTGTTGGTTCTATATGAATTCTTGTTAATCTTTTTTCCCTTTTGTAGGCTTTGGCTATCGTAAGCCAGTTATATTTATATGTTAGGTTTTTTAGTTGTCTTCCTTGAAGCACTTTTCAATAAAGATAATGCTTTTGTTAAAATAATAATAAAAAAAGATAGTGTTATTTTGAGTACCTAGACATATAATTAAAATAATGACAATTCAAAATTTTTCCATAATCTCTTATTTATTTTAATACTATCTATAATTGTACTCTTGCAGTAATACCCAATTGCATTTTACAGAAGAATTATCATAACTTTAGCAATACATCACTGAATAGTTTTGCCATCATGCACTTTAGTTGGCTTAAGTTAGATTTCATACAAAGTTTCTATATTCAATTTAAATGGTTTTGATCATTTGAGAAATTCCTCAGGTAAGTGTCACACTCTGCAAGGTTTCAGAGCTTTCTAGAAGGTTCTAGAAGATTCTACAAGAGCCTGGAAGACTCAAGAATATGAAGAATACTCTAAAATATTGTAGAGAGTCTAGATAATTCTTGTCACATGTAAAATATCTAAGATATTTTGTAGGAGTATTCTAGATGGCTATTATAAGCCGTTGGATGTAATCAATCTCCATCGTCAGTTGAGGAGGTAGAGTAGTATAAATAGGCCTAGGAACTTCATTTGGAAGGCATCCAGAAATTGTAGGCAATTCAAGCATTGTGAGAGCTTTCAATAAAGAAGTTCCTTTCTTTACGATTCTCTTGTGTGCTTTCCTTCTCACTTGTCTCAAGTTTGAGTGAAGATAGGCTGACTTAGCATTCTAGCATGGGGCTTGAGTGACTAAGTGCCGCACGGGAGCGTTGGAATTTCCAAGACCGTGACAGTTGGTATCAGAGCCTGGTTACGAAGGGGACGTAACTGTAATGGCATCTGAGATCACTAACGTGATGGAACATGTCAGAATATGCTTGGTAGTAAAAATAGTTGTACGTAATAAATTTAATTCTAAGAATATAAATTAAATAGAAGAGAAAGGTCAAAAGGTAGAATAAAAGATTGAAAAATTGGTGAACTAATAAGTATATGAAATAGCCTTATTTACATGTCCTTTTGAGTCATATTATTTGATATGTTTTTGAGTAGTTTGATTGTTGCTTAGTTGAGTCATTTGTATTAAGGTGTTGAATCCTAGTTGAGTTTGCTTAGGATTTAGAATTTAATTAGGAATATTAATACATTAATTCTTAACTTAGTATTTGTGTTTTGAAGGTTTAATGCTTAAAGGAAACCTCTTTGAATTCAAACAGGGATTTCCTACACGCCGGGCTCCAGAGTCTTAGAAAAAGGGCATTACAGCGCCAATATTCTTACAAGAAAGCATTAGGCAAAGGAATCTGGCACCACGACTCAAGGGACAGACAAGGCTAGTGTTAGGCGCCAGAAAGTTGGCGCTAGCATGATGCACTCCTCCGGATTTTCAGTGCCACGGTTCTACGTCGCAGCTCAGTTCCTAGTCCAAATTGAAATTTTTTTGAGGTGTTTTAAGAGGTTTATGTTGGAGAATCAAAAGACACAATTGAGCTAAAAAGTTCTAGAGATTAAAAAGCAATCAAGAGTGCAATAAGCAAGAGGAGCTTGGATGGTTGAAGATTGAAGCCTGATAACCTATCGATTTTCTTCTATTCTACTCTTACTTTCCTTGTATTTCTTTGTTGTTTTCATTGTTTAAATCCATATTTACACTAAGTAGCATGGAGTAGTTTCCTTTTTAGGATTGCAACTAAACTCAACATGTAGCTTGGTATTATTTTTATTTATTGATTGCTTATGGTTTGGTCAATGAGTTATTTATTTTATTCTATGATTAATGCTTCTGATTGCTTGATCGCCAATTAGATTAATTTAATAACTTAAAGGAACCTTGACAAAAGAAATCTAGGTTTAGCCTTGAATAAGATAACACTTGTTTGAATTTATTCACATGCTTGTTTGAATTTGATTCATATGTAGGATATAAATATACCTCCATAACTTATGTAGCCATGTTAGGTTTATTCTTAATGAATCTAACTTAACTTAATTCTCATAGAAATATAGTGAATTAGTTAAGTTAAATATTATGATAAGTAACTTGAAAGATACTTATAATTGAATAAGAATCCTAGGTTAATAATTTGGTACCATAACTAAGCATGATAAGATAATAATAATCCAAGTGAGCATTAAGGGAAGTTGTAATTCTAGATCTTCTCTATTAAATTCTTAAGTTTAATTTTTCATTAGTTAGGTTTAGATTAGATTAGTTTTTCAACCCTAATTTGTTTGTTTGAATAAAGTTAGGATTGTGTTAATTTCAGTACTTAGTTAGATATTAGTTGCAATTCCTCATGGGTGCGAAACTCTATTTTTTCACTATATTACTTTTACGATATGTGTACTTGTGTGCTAATATTGACTACATGAACCGATACTAAAATAAATTTTACCTAAGCAACGTTGAGGAACCCTGACAATTAGAGTACCCTCAACTATTAGACATTACACATTTAGCTAGACTATCTTAGATTGGACACTGGACTGGACAATTGGACTCAGTTTGGACTGAGCACTGGAAACATGAACTGTGGGCAAAACTACAATTTGGGTAACACGGTAACAGGTAAATATATGCATATTCCTATCAAATATGATCTTTGGTGCGCGTGAGTTGAAAACTATCATTTTTACTCCTTAAAGCTCCTCTGTATGTATACATTGATCATGAGTGCTATTTTGATGAAAATCAAGATGGAAATTCCATGCCTGATGTTTATGATGAAATTGCATGGCGTGTGATTGGTTTTTCATTATGGAATGTGGGTTGGACTGGTTGGAGTGAACTGCTGAACACGACTAGGTCATTGAATCGCGTGTTTGGGTAGGCAGAGTCAATGCACCTGTGCATGTATGGATCAAATTGTGAATGGTCATCTTGTCTGAGCGTACATAGACTTGTTAAAGGATTTGGTCCTTTGAGTACTCAAGCATTACACAAAATCAAAGATTGTGATTCTTTCAAAAATATTCAAATTCACAAATCAACCAAAGTGAAGCTAGAACAACGAGTTTATAATTCACCTTCAACTGATCAAGTTGCTACTATTTTGATTGAATGGAATAATTCTCATGCGCCTATAGAGAGAGAAATAATTATATGCTCAATCTGGTCCAACACATAAACAATACTTCAATTGTTATGATTTGTTGCAATATCCTATATTACTTCCCCAAAGAGATGTTGGATGGCACCAAGTCATGCAAGACAATAAAGTAAGAGTCAACTATATTTATTGTAATTTTAATAAACATTATTTAAGGATATTTAAATATCTTGAATTTTTTAGGATAATTAGAGTAATTTAGGGAATAATTATAATTATAGGAAAGCCCTATAATATGTTTTACTTGTTGATTAGGTCTATTATAGTTTATTTAAAGGCCTTTTATATAGTATGAAGTCATCTTTGAAATTATCAATAAACGCTTTGCTTAATTTCCTAATTTGGTATGCCAGAATCTTTATTTTCCTTGTGATCAAGGATGTGAGGGTTTGTCGTGAACAATCCATTATTAATCACACTCTAGTCCAGCATTAGTGGAATCAGAGCCTTGGTAGCAATTAAGCCTCATTGATTAGAGATGAAGAATGTCGTCAGCAATGACAACGGCATTTATGGTGGCAACCATCAAGTGACAATGATACACAAGCGGTGGTTTAGATGCATAAGAGTCGAGTATGACCCATAAACTCCGTGAGATATGCAACACGCTCAACAACTTGGGAGTTAATATTAACTTGGGTTTTTGACGATGGTAGGAACAATCAAGTCGGAGATGATGCTCTTGGCCAACCTATCAACTGCAAATCGGTATGTTTTTAATTGTGATGAAATCTCTATTCATGACGTTCTCCAAAAAGGAATTCATCAACTAGTTAGTAGATATTAAGTTTTATTTTGATTACATGAAGATACCTAAAAATCAAAGAATGAAACTTGCATATTATAAACTCGAGTATGATTCTGCGATTGGTTGAATCATCTACAATCTAACAGGGTTCAATAAGGTAAAATGAAAATTCGTTCTTGATCTAGAATCAAAAGGATTATTATTTTGAGATATTGTTCTCATGATTTTGATAATCTTGAAAAATATTGTTACACTTAGTTGACAACAATTGACAAGAATTGATATCTATCCATATTATAATGATGTCAATTTTGCAAGATATACTCAAAATGTGCATACAAAAGATATTTCAAAAGACTTTATGCCTAGTTATAGTCCTATCAGTCAAAGCGTCATCAAGAAAGAGCCAATTAAGAAAGAAAGTAATCAACATGAAGGAATTTTGTGAAAAAAATTCATCAGAGGGGGAAAAAAAAGATTGTTAATTCTAATATTCTTGAACACAAAAAGGATAATTAGAATACTATCAAAAGCTTGTGGATATTGATAATCTTTCAAAGAAAGAAAATCTTCAAGATAAGCCCACAAACCTATAAGTCTGAGAGTTGAAGCATTCCTTTTAAGTGAAATTACATTGTTGGAGATTAAAGTAATTTATGGTGGAACAAAAATATCTATGAAGATTGGACATATGAAAGACAAAATCTACTCCAAATATTTATTCTTGTGGAATGAAAAAGTTTAATTGACCCTGATAACTATTGAAAATATAGTTATTTTATATTCTTTTACTTATATTAATAGCTATGTTCTAGACTTTTAGTTGGTTTTTGCTTAGCTTTAGTCAAATCCTAGTTAAAGTCCTTATCGTATTAGGATGATGAATCCTAGTTGATTTAGGCTTGGATTAGGTGTTTTATATGAGTTCTAACTTACATTAACTTAGTTTGTGTCTTTGGAAAGTTGAATGCTCAAAAAAATCTCATTGGAAGTCAAATTAAAGATGAATTCGAGTTTAAAATCGTAAAAATTGCAAAATAACATGTTGTTGCTAGAAGCACCTACACTGAGGCGCCAGGGGGAGCACTGAGACACCATAAAGATGAGGCCGCAGCGCCAAGCCCACTGTGAGGGTCCAAAACTTGTCGATTTTCTAGGCCGCGGTGCAAGGAAGTTGCACTCGCGGCACTGATTCTATTCCTAGTCCAAATTGAAGTGAAATTAAAAGTTTTTAAGCCTATAAATGAGGGACTACCTTGAGGACTTATATACAGAATTAGAGATACAAGTAAGCAATGTTTTTCTGGAGTACAAGTGCTTGTCAAAGGTGTAAGAAAGTAAGAGGGGCAAGGATCATACGAGCTTGAAGATCAACAACCTTCATAGCTTTCTCTATTTTTACTCATTCTTTACTTTTATTGTATTCCTTTGATGTTTGTTATTGTTAAAACCATGTTTACACTAAGTAGCATGGAGTAATTTCATTTCTATAATTGCAACTAGAACTCAACATGTAGCTTGATAATATTTTATCTATGGATTGCTTAGGTTTTGGTATATGATTTATCTAATTTGTTTTATGCTTAATACTTCTAATTGACTAGCCATCTCTTAGATTGAATTAGGAAACCTAAAGGAAATGAGGAAGGGGAATTTAGGTTAAGTCTTGAATGAATTAGCACTTGTTTGAATTCAAAACATTTTGTTGAGTTTGATTTATGTATATAATAGGAATATACCGATATGCCTTGTGTAGCCAATTTAGGTATGATCTTAATGACTTGTTTAATTTAATTCACATAGGAATATAGTGAATTGATTAAGTGAGATATATGTATAAGACATAGGAATATGCTTATAATTGATCAAGAACCCTAGGTTAATAATTCGTTGCCATAACTAATCAAGACAAGATAATAATAATTCAAGTGAAGTGTTAAAGGAAATTGTAGTTTTAGGTTTATCTCTAGTTTAATCTTGTGTTAATTTGCTTCTAGTTTATATTTAGTTCATAATCTACCAAAATCTTAGATGTTTGAATAAAATTGGAATTACTAATTTTAATACTTAGCATAATATTTGAAAAATGCTCGTGGGAACTATTATAACCCGATATTGTAAAGCCGAGTTTTAGATATAATATGTAAATTTCAATTATAAAACAACAACCACATAAACGAATTAAATAAATGACAATAAAATTAAACATGTCATAACCCGGTATCGTAGTGATACATTTTAGTGATTCTTAAATAAATTCTAACTATACAAGGAAATTGTGATAATTCAATATGTTCTTATTTTGCTATTGATATTTTAATATACGCTTTGGAGTTCCGTACATAATTTATTAGGCATTTGAAAAAATTAAATTAATAATATATTATACATAATAGTATTAAAATGTTATAACTCGATATTTTAGTGGGTATTTTAAAATGTTATACGTAGATTATTGTAATTATGTTAATAATCAATTTTCATGAATTAAATTTAAATAAGAAAGTAATTCAATATATATATATATATATAATTATGAATAATGGTGCACCACACATTTTTAAACTTTAAATTTTTGAACTTGATTTACTTTTCATTTTCTTCTTTCTCTCGTCTTTGTATGGTTTGGTTGGACCACCTTTGTTTTCCATGATTTCCTTTTTGCCCTTCTCTGTTCATGATTTTTTTCCAGCTCTTTCCTTCCACCGACTTAATCATTTTTCCCTTCAAAAATTCTGCCAGCCAAGATTGTTGGGGATGCCCTGTTTTTATTTTTTTTCCATTCTAACTGTGAAAGGGAGTTACCGACTATCCCCTGCTTCTATTTCCTTTTCCACCGCCTTTTTCTCCCTAGCTCTAGAATTTTCTGCTTATTCTAGTTGGAGCCAATACAAGAACATCATTCCCTTCCTTGTCTTTTTCCACCTTGTCGTGTATGATCCCTTCTTTCATCCTAAGTGTGATAGCTTTCTTTGTGGGCATGGGGAATGTTCTGCTTTGAGGTGCAACTGTCCTGTTTTGTTTTTATACAGCCACGCCATGTAGCAGGCCTTATAAAGCTCGGGTTAGTGTTAAGAACTTTGCTTTTTAATACAAGGAATCTAGATTTCCTTTATTAATGTTTTATTAAAAATGAGATCTGTGGATCTGAATTTGTTGTTATAAAATTTGTTCCTAGCATACTAAAGAGAAAATTTGGAGTGGTGCAAGTTTAATTCTTTGTTGTGTATGTTGGAGGGGGTGGAGCTCAGGGTGAGGATTTTCGGATACTGATTGAACCTGTTTTAGTATAACTGACTTTAGAGGGTTTTACAAGTTGAATTAGAAATAGAGTTATGAAGATGGAATGTTCCAATACCTTGATAAGAAAAACTGGATTAATTCCCTAGTATGTAGTTTTTATAAGCCTTAGAGTCCGATATTAACAACTAGGAATTTGTGCAGTGCCCTGTTTTTGGTTCATGTAAGGAATTAAGTGGGTTCAAGACTAAATTTAGGAAAAATTTCAAATAAGAAAGATAGATATATTTGTCTATTAATAAATTCGACAAATGTAATTGGATTTCCTTTTTCCTAGAGAAAGTTGTGTTCAATTAACTAAGATAAGGTTAAACTGTCAAAATCCTGCGTTTTGTAGAATTTGATGCAACTTCAAAGAGTAAACTGTATTGATATACAAATCTAAAAATTATAAATGATATGTAATTATAAAACTACGTGTGTCTAGTATTTAATAAATTTTATGAAATGGGATTTGGAATTTCTCAGAGAAATATATGACTATTAAAGTGAACACTGGTCCAAGCCCCAAGTTTGGACAGTTTTAACATCTTTAACTCAATCGTGTTTTCTAACTTTTCTAATAGTTTCTTTCTACCATATGCATTATCTAGATATCTAAAATGTCTTTTCACTATCAACCTTACCCCATAAAGTATAATTTACACTACTTGACATATAATAGCTTAATAGAATAAATTTTATTAAGAAACCTATATAAGTTAATATACAAGCTTAGTAATTAAAATGCTATAACAATAACATTGATGAACTAAGTATTATTTGAAAATATGAATTTCAATTCCAGATCCTAACATGGACCTGATAAGATGCACGAATGCAAGTACAAGTGACAAATGGAATCAATTGAAGGTGAGTGGTTAATTGTTGCCTTTAACGACTAGATTATTATGTGGAATTGTGTGTGTATTTAAATAAATGTGCTAGTGCAATGTTTTAGTGAGTTATTTGAGTCATGCTTGTTTGAAATTATATGTGGTTGATAAGAGCCTACAAATTGAAATTTTTCTGAGAAATGATTTTATTTCTGGAACCGCGATCCAGGTGCACCTAGGATATTTTGATTTTAAAATCATGAGAACTTCTGATTTTGATAAATATTTTTTTTTAATTTAAGTTCTCAGCTCCAGTAGGATGGATTATGTACGGAGATTAATCTGTTGTGCAAGCTGCGTAAATGACTAGCAAAGGGTGATATTGTTGTGCAGGGCTGGGTTACTCATTGACCTTTTGGTTGGTTTGCTTGATATTATTACTCTGGTTAATTTGTGATCTTGTGTATCGTATAAATTGTGAATTTATGATGATTACAATGTATAGGTGTAATGTGAATTAAGATATAAAGAAGGTTACTATATATGTGTTATACACTTGTGTTGTGTGATGCCAGTATCCTTTCGGTACAATTTTTCACTCACGGAGTCCATAGGACTCACCCTTCTCTTGTGAATTTTTTTAAGTAATAAGAGTTCGGTACTTGGCGTTGCCGAACTTGTGACTTACCGATTGAGTATGGTAAGATATTTCCAAGATCTTAGACTTGCAATCAAGGATGAAAGTTTTTAGTCACATTAGAATTTTTAGATGTCTAATTTTAGTATGATGTAAGAGTCTAGTTATTTGTCTTGATTGGGATGTGGATGGAGTAGAGCTCCTTGTTATCTTTGTGTTATTGTTGTGTGAGATCATGAACATATGTATTTGTATTTTGAGGCATGCTCCATATTATTGGGAACCTCTGCCAAAAGTTTTCAATAAATTATTAACTATTTCAAAAAATAAAATTTTATAATGAATTTCTGTTTTATAAAAGTTACTTTTATTCGTTGAATGGGCCAAGAGTCATGTTTGTTACTTTGTTTTGAAGTCAAGGTTACAGAGGTTTGGGTATCTAATTCTCCGGTCAATCATGCCCTTGTGAGGGGTGTGACAGGAACGATCTCTACTTATTATTATATTACTTGAGGATGATATATGCACTTGAGTTTGTATAATTCTTATCAAACCCCACTAAACTCGAGGTCAAGTTTCTTTCAAGTGAAAGGGACTGATGTAGGACAAGAATAGGAGTTAAAAAATATTAATCTTTTCTTTCAAGTTTGATGTAAGCAGTAGTTTAGCTTTATTTTATGTTATTTTCTTAACTCCCACATTAAAAAAGTAGCATTTAGTTATTTAGAATAGTTTAAATATGTTGTTTAGATGTGAGTAGTGAATTCCTTGGAACCTATATAAATATAGGTTTCTCCTGAGTTGTAATAACATATTTTTCAATCTATCAAATCAAATTCAAGAGTTTATCTCTTTTACATTATTTTAGTGAGCTATAATGTTAGTTCCCTTGCTTTATAAGAGCGTTTGCTAGAACAATTCTAGCATCCTCGCTTCCATACTACATTATTTCATTTGAGATTACATGAGGTTTCATTTTAGAACAATTCTAGTCCCTAAATTCTTTACTAAATCCTCCTTTGTCATTCCTATACCTTTGTCCCGAATATAAAGTGTTCTCTTTTCTTTGTCTAACTTAATCTGCATATAATCATGTTTTAAGCTTCAAAGACAAATTAAGCATACTACAGCATCTTCATACAGACTAACCCAACATCACTATCATTATGTTTTAGCAATTACTAACTTGGATCTCAAGCTTTGTATTTGACCTTCACCCAAAATCTCTTTGCATTGAGGGATAGGAACCTAGTTTAGTCCTATGATTGGAATTCACCAAAAACTTTCATTAACAAAAAGTTCAAGCTAATCTTCTTCTCATATAATAACAAATTATATAGAATGTATGAGTAAAATCAACTTACATCAACAACTTAGATTCCTTCCAGCTAGAGTTGTAAATTTCAGAGTCTTCCTTGTGAGAGCATCCAAAAGTAATATTTTCTGACTGGCCACCAAATCACTCCATCCCTCTTAAAAAGAGGGTGAGGTTTATCATCCACTACAAAAATTATACCATGAGTCATTCCAAGTTCTTGGTTTCTTTCTCAGGAAATATGAATTTTGTTCCCTTCTTCCAACCAGGCTTAATATCTATCTTCAAGATCTCTTCAACACTCTTGACCTAACTGAATAAAAGGAATTTGTATGTAGAGCCAAAAGCATATTGAGGAATAGAAAATATGAACTGATCACTCCTTTGTTATATTCATAGTTTCATATTCATTACATTTAAAGAGCTAAGATTTTAGTAATCTTAAAACTTAAAAAACCTAACATGGACAAAAAAACAAACAAAAAGATTACAACACAATTTGGTTTTAGATAAACCAAACTGATAAGGAAATAAACAAGATAGAGCAATGTACTTATGCAAAATGAAAACTATATGACAACTAAACAAAGTTTAGAGTTTCAAAAGCTCTTTTGAAGTATAAGACATATTAAATGAGTCATTTCAGCTAGAAAAATAGTTCATTTTCGAACTATATATTGTCAATAGTCAAACAATTGGAAAAACCGTTCTAATAATCACAATAAAGGCTGCTAGAAAACACTGCAATAAAAGCAAGCTATTTAAGGGCTACTCGTGATCTGAGTCTCTGCAAGGTCCAAGACATAATCACTACCACAAAAAAATAAACACATTGCTCTATAGTATATTGGATGCAGTTTCAACTCGAGTCATAGTCATTTGTAAAATTACACCAATGATGACATGGCAAACAAATCACAAGTATATGATAGCATGCACATTGATATGCTTGCATATTTACAGAAAATCAAATGACAAAAAGAATTACTATATTTATGCATAAATAGTAATAAGGCACTGAATTCCTATGTGAATATTGTCATAAAACATAATAATTAGAACATAAATCCCACTTTTCACCTCTTATGTGATTTGACATTAGCATGAAATCAAAACAAAATCACCACTACAAGTATTATAACCCCATCTTTATAGAACATACCCAACCATTTACTTCTTTAAACAAAGAACCAACCAAACTAGTCCTACTTTGAGAATGCATAAACAGAGAGACAAAAATTGATGGTTTATATTCAACACATTAACAAAGTCATAGACTTGCCTAAGGAAATCCTAAAATTATCAAAACCACATAAATTAGATTTGGAAACCCAGTATGAAATCTAACTTAAGCCAACTGAAGTGCACGATGGTCAAACTAATCAAGAATGTATAACTAAAGTTATGATAATTCTTTGATAAAATTCAATTAAGCATCACTACAAGAGTACAATTATAGATAGTATTAGAATAAATGAGACTATGGAAAAGTTTTGAACTATCACTGTTTTAATTATAGATCCAGAGCACTCAGAATAACACTATGTTTTTTTTTTTTTTCATAAGCATTAATTTTAGTGAAAATTGCTACAAGGAAAACAACTAAAAAAACTAACATATAAGTATAACTGACTTATGATAATCAAAACCTACAAAAGGAAAAAAAGATTACTAAGAATTCATATAGAGCCAACAAAAATTAATCATTTTTCACATAAGAATAATACATATAAATTGATAAATCCAAAACCTATGACTTATAGCAGTTGAAATAAAGGACACTCCATAAAATATTGTATAAATTAAATTAAAAGGAAATACCTTTTAGTAAGCAATACTTCTTTGTATACTACATTTTTTGTGTATGTATTTTTACTTTTGTTGTGCTCACTTGGTTTAACTCACACTTTTGTATTAGACATAGAAATTCCTCTTGATAAAATGACATACTATTGACCATGTGAAAATACATCTTACAGTAGGAACACTGCCACATAGGGTATTGTTTGTCATTGTGCTTATAGATTGTCATTGCGAACTTACTTTCTTTTGAAATGAGATGGATAACCTTCATTTTCAGCAGGTGAAAGAGGAATTCTAGGAAGGAAGATTTCTTTTCAAACACATTATCCAACTGTTATTTCTACATGAATTATATTACATTTAAACCCTTTGCATACCATTCTTGTTTCATTGCACAACCCATTAGATGGATTCAAATATCTAAGAAGTATAACAGGATAATTTATTTCAAGTACCAATTAATGAGGTAGAAGACCATTTGGTAATAAAGTATTTAAAAACTCCTCCCAGTAATAGTTATTGGTCATTCAACTGCTTTATCAAAACTAAAAAAAAGTTTATTGTCACCAGGAAACAATGAGATTAATTTCTTATTAAGTTTATCAACACATTCATTCGTTGTTGCTAAAATGGCTCGTTTTGTTATGTGTTTAGCTGATGCAATATTTTCGTTAAGAGATGGGTAGATAACATCAATTGATGCCTTTTCTGAAATATCATCATTTTCACATCTTTTAACTATATCTTCTAGAAGAATTATCATATCACTGCTCATTGAAGGTTCATCTCCATTTCCTAATCTTAGTAAGAGTTCACTAAAATTAGAATCTTTTTTTTGCTTGATATTCTTTTTCAAACTCATTTTTATCATTTTTTTTTTCTATAGGTATGACCTCATAAGGCTTGCTTGAACAGTTTATTGTCTTGTACCATAGGGATCAACGGGTGTACTTGCCTAAAATCTTCGTTAAGCATTATTATCTTTCCACCAAATAACTCTGCATTACTTATTAAGTCTCTTAAGCTCATATCCACTGTTTCAATCGTAAAACATTTTGCCATTGGTACTTTATCCAATATAATTAATTTTGATATGCGTAGTAATTCAACAAGGCCACTTTGTGTAGAAATATTGCACATTGATGATTCTATGAAACTTATTGGTATCTTGAAATGCGGGTGAAGTAGTTCTACCAACAAGTATAAAGGATAATGCTACACCAGATGTTGTAGTTATGAGGGCAATCATTCCCTTTGAACTTTCATTTGCAAGTAATGCTCGATAATGAAATGTATTTCTTGTTCCTCCTTGCCCATCTAAAAAGAATATTGCATTTTTTTCAAGATTCAAAGATGTCATTATAGCATTATAAGCATCTTTTTGTTATGGATTCAATTTTGACACTGCGTTATAATCTTCTTCTGGAATCTCTACATTCATTTCATTAATAATCTCATTACACAGTGAGCAAACACATGGAGTGGAGTTTGGGGATATTACTAGTAAGTCATAATCTTTAATACTTTTTCTCATACTTTCAAAAAAGTAACAGATGCTTTTAAGAGTGTAATCTATTTGGTTTTGTAGACAATACTTCTTGCATTCTTCAAAAATCATCTGCATTTAGCATTTTGAAAGAAACTGCCTCGCTAAAGCATTCTAATATACTTACATCTAATTCTAGTAATCCCCTTTTAATTGCTGCTTCTTTAAAAGTCGAGTAACATACATTATCAACAGTTATCAAATCTTTAAAGGACTTTAACCCTCTAACATGACTCAATAATATCTTTCCCCTTCAGAATAATTTGTTGCATTAGATCATACAATTACTTGATCTTTTTTTTGAGATAACCAACATTTTTCTATATTATGCTAAACATAATCTTTTAGAAATTCTCTATGTAAAAATTTCTTTGCACTTGGATGCTTAGTACTAAAAAAAAAATGAAAAAAAAAAAAAAAGGAAATTTGTGAGCGTTGCCCTTCATAGATGATCACATTGAACTATATCTTTTAAGTCTTGATTTTTTTAATATGACACATATTGCTTATCATGCAAATTTAGTTGCAAGTTAACAACATGAAGAGACATTTCATTCAAATGAAATTCAAATATCTTCCACATTGCTTCTTATGAAGATATCCACCTTGCATCTTGAAATATTTTTATCTCATCCACCAAGTTTTCTTGTTCATCAAGAGCAACATATACAACAATTTTGTTATGTCCTTTATAAATATATTTGTAAAGATACTTCACTACCTTTAAACTAGAGCAAAGCTCCACGTTGATATGACAATTATATCTTGTGAGAAGATATGAATTATAAGGGATAACTCATTGATATTCAAATTTGCATTTCGAACCGTAATCTATAATTGAAATATATTTTTGTAAGTTGATATTATTGACTAAAGTATATAGAAATTTGTTTTAAAAAAAATTTAGTAAAATTGTTATTTGTCATAACCTTCATCCTGTCTCTTCTTATCCTATGTATTGGATATGAAACTTTTTCTTGCATTCTTTTTTAGGAAAATAGTCCTAGATAACAACTTTTGAATTTCTCATTCACCATATAAGAATTTTTTTTTTTTTTGGTTCATCTCTCCACGAGATCCAAGCATCACCAACTCATGAAGTACATTATGCTCATCTTTATTAGGAATCTTGCACAGACAAATCTATCATATTATATGGGTTCAAGATTTTAGATTATTGGTTTCAACATTAGCAAAATACAAGCATGTAGAAGACCCTGTTTTTGAAACCCAACCACATGAACATGTGCTGCAATTTTGTCAAAAACTTATTTCTTGAAAATTTGATCCTTGAGATCTTGTAGTTTTGCCCGAAAAACTCTACCAGTAATGTTAGACATTTTCTAACCAGCTTGGATTTATGTTTGATTTCAACTTATATACTTACAATAAAACCAAGTTCAAACATTGTCTCCAAGAAGTTAGTTATCTTTCTTATTAAGAAAATTCTCCTAAAATCAGTTTTGAATTCACTCAAATCATCATATGAACACAAACAGGGAGCACACAATTTCTGGTTGCCAATCTCAGATTCCAGTGCTTATAGAATTCTCATACTTAAGAATTAAATTATAAAACTTTTTAGTCTAGTTTATCAAGATGTTAGGAACAATTAATCTTCAGCACCCTACTCCTAATACAACCTTTAAGATCCTTCAATACTAGTTACACCAAAAAAGGTTCAATCAAGACCTAAAAATCACAACTTTGATTTCTAACACGTCCAGAATATATATAACAATAAATTAAAACCTAACAAGTTTCATAATTGTCCCTTAATATGTTAGGAACAATTCTTATTCAAATATCCTAAGCTAATACAAACCACAATCCCTGACAAAGTCCTCCGAACTGACTGAAGCTCACCTAAAATCCTGCACGCACCCAATTGTAGTCCAACAGCTCTAACGATAAACATACTTTGAATCAAGTTAGGAAAATTTTCATATTTTATCTCAAGACCATAAGATAAATTTTCTTATTATAACTCACAACCTAATTCAGTTCATAAAACACTTGAAAAACCTGATTTCCCTAACTTTTAAAATCTGGCCATGCATCCCTTGAAAAACCACTTAACTCTCATTTTCAACACTTTACACACAAGTGATCATCCTTTTTTCATACTCACTACTCACTTCATTAAGTTTTTAAATCATAACATTAATCAACCATTCTTTATTCTTATTTATGAAGTTTTTATTCAAGTTCAATTAATCCCCAACTATGAAGATTTAAATATACCAAGTTTTACTCATCCTATTATAATTAGTTTCTCTTAGACATTTTGTCAAATATCTTAAGGGCATGCTTTATTATAGTTCATGAGTATGTGTATATATATGTATATATCCTAATTTGATCAACACAATTTCATCAATTTAACATTGCTCATATTCCAGTTATTACATTCAAAGTAAAGTTAGTTATTTCAAATCTTTCAAAGACTAAAACTCTACAATTCAATACTGACATAACCAATTTCCTATCACTTTTAACCCTTAATTTCTCCTCCTAATTTCTTTATATCCAATCCCTTAAATAATATAACAAGTCTAGAGATTAACTTAAAGGAAGCTTCAAACTAACTTACTAATCATCTAAAATTTTATGCATAAACCACAAGTAAACTAATAAAATTCCTAAAACATACTTGATTACCTTCACTAAGACTTTAACTAAACTATTTAGTTAGAGATTCATACCCTTGTTGCCTTGTAGACCCATGGTTACTAAGGAAAAAGGTAAGCAAACAAGGAATAACTTTGTTGTTTGAATTACTAAGCAAGCATATATATCGTTTAAACAAGTAATAAAGAGTAAGTGAGATCATTCCAATGAGAAATTAAGTCTATCAAGTCAAGTACTAAAATTTATCAAGTCTAAAATTATCCAGACAATTGAATAATTAAGATTTATGATTAAAATAAAGTAAACAAATAAAATAAATGAACTTGAGATTATGTAGAGAAGGTCTAGAAATATGATTTCACTTACACTTCATTTGAATTACCTTTATCCTATCATACTCAGTTCTAAAATTATGTTATTAAATTGCAGGTTCAAGCTCCCCAACTTATGTACTTTTCTCTCTTTGTATTAGCATAATGGCTTCATGATGGTGTGGCATTGTTCTCTTTGCCTTTTTCTCTTCATTCCCTTTTTAGGGATGTCGTGGCTTCATTTTATGTAGTGTTGCGGCGCCAATTGATTAGCTTGGCTTTTTTAATTCACACTAGGACACTGTAAAGATACCTAAAATAAATTAAATATCAAAATTTGAAAAACTACTCCTAATTAAGATAAAAACTCTACAGAATCTCTAAAAACAACCTAAAACAACTCTAACACTATATTTAACTAATACTCTAACTTAAAATATTAGGATGAGGTTCAAATATGAATTAAATTTCTAGTAAAATAACTTTATTATTCTAAAGTTATCACACTTAAAGGAAGGAGCCACCCTCCTCACCACTCCTCGTAATTAGACTTCAAACAATACCAACAACTGCAGATATATATATATATATATTTTTTTTTTTTGAAGGCTAAAGAACACCTTGCATAGCTAAAATACCCAACTATTTACATGGTAATTGCTACCATAAAACCATATAGTTTAACCCCTATACACAGCCAAAACCAGAAGGTATCCTTCTTGGTTGCAAGAGCGGACATCAGCTGGAGTTTATGACACTTGAATAGACTATGAACACGGCAAGGAATAGAGGCAAATTGGTTGTTATGGAGGTGATTGGTATGAAGGAATACATGGTCACAACAAGGGAAAGCAAGAACAAGGGAGCTCGGTGGAAACAGAGCAAGAAAAAGGGAAGAAAGGTGGTGGAGCAAAACAAAATGAGGAAAAAAAATATCAGTTAAGAAACATAAAGCAAAGAATGGACAAAGTAATAAAAATATTATATTAAGTCAAAGAGTCAAAGGTTAATTATATGGTATATATTTAATCTTATCATATGTCTTTACATATATATCTTTATATGTTTTCTAATTTACTCTTTTGCTTACACACTTGTTGTACACATCAATAAAAATTTCATATGTGATATAGTGAAACTTAATTTCCTAATTACATATATATATATATACACACACACACATACATACAAATTTTTATTTATTTTAATCCTAACTTTCATAAAATTTTATTTCCCTTAGTCACACAAGTTATGTACGAACATTCTAAAATGTACATTAAACTATCGAGTTATAACAAGTAAGATCAAGTTTACCTTGAGGCTGCTCCCATGGAATAGATTCTTCTTGATTTCCTTCCAATCAAGATTACATGTCATTGTGATAAAGAGATAAGGTTTTCATAATATTTGTATTAAACACATAGCATCTATATAATGACGTCTCATATCTCTTGGTACTTCAATATAAGAAGTAGGAAGCATAATTCTTTGGCCTACTTGATTTCCTTTTATCTTTCTAACCTTGATGTTTTCAATAATTTCTTGGTAAAATTCATCTTAATTTTTTTTTTGGTTTTTCCTGTAATATTCAAGTCTTCTTATTTCGAGTTTTATGTACATGTCTACTACAAACTTTTGCAATAGTCATCCTGCTTGTAAGTGTGTCAAGTTGTCAAGTTCTCTAATTTGAAACTTATAACAATAACACTCTCGACATGAGACTCTGGCTACACTTCCACATCATACATCTACATTGAAAATATTATACTAATTTTTTCCTTAATGAAATATAATTAAAACAATTAAAAAATTAGGATTTAATATAGAATACCTTGACATTCACAAGCAAGCATGTCTTCTATAGAGCTAAAATTTTTCTTATTAGAATAAATATGCTTATTCAAATTAGGATTTGTTCTCTTCATATCTTGGTAATGCGGGACAAAAGTGTGATTGATAATAGGATTGTTCATGACAAACTCTACACATCCCTGATCATAAGGAAAATAAAGAATCTGGTGCACCAGAACTAGGAAATTGAGCAAAGTGTTTATCGGTAATTTTAAAGATGCCTTCATACTACATAAAAGGCTTTTAAATATACTACAATAGACTTAATCAACAAGTAAAACATTTTGTAGAACTTTCCTAAAATTATAGTTATTCCTTAAATACTCTAATTATCCTAAAATCAAGCTATTTAAATCTCCTTAAATAATGCTTATTAAAATTATAATAAATATAGTTGACTTTTGTTTTATTGTTCGACACCAGTCCCCTCCACTTAGAAGGACTTGTCCTCGAGTTTAGGATAAGAAATTGGAATCTTCCACTTCATAAGAAAAGATATTTGGAGTAAATGAAAGATTTTGGATCATTTCTACATGGGACTTCCATGATTTAACATTCAATAACTTCATTGCAATCTTCAATTTTTTTAAGGGATTTACTAATTCAATAAATACCTCAATTCCAAGAAAATCAATAGGATATTGATCAAGATTTTGGGATTTAATGAGAGACTTTTAGAAACTCACTATAATCTTCCTCTGAAATAATTTCATTACAAACTTTTTTTCCTTCTTCTCATAAAGCATTTTTCTTTTCAATAACTTGTACTTCCAAAAAAAAAAAATCTACTAAATCTTCCATGATTCGTTCATGTGAATCTTTTTCATAGGTTGGCGGACTTTGTAGTCGAAATGGCTTACTTGGAGTTTGATCCAAGAGAATCTACGGTTGTGATCAACGGAACCTTCAATTTTAATTTTCAAATCATCATCGGGGTATTGCCTATGATGATTTGTAGGACCGAATCGGTTGATGGATTGGCCATGAGCATAATCTTTAGCATGGTTGTTCCCACAATCTTCACGACTTTCAAAATCATTACAGGGTTTGTAACCTATGACGATTTCTAAGACCGTGTTGGTTGATAGGTTGGCTGTTAGCATTATTTCTGGCATGGTTCCCATCATCTCTAAGAACCCTGTTGGCATTAAGACCCAAGTTAGTGAGCATGTCGCAAATCTCACAAAGTTCGCGGGTCAGCCTCATTCCATATGCATTTAACACCACCCTTTGTGCATCTGATGCAGCCTTGTCTGCATCCAATGCTGCTCAAAGAGCCTACATCCCACGATCACCATCAATGAGGTAGTTGCTATTGCCTTTGCCATTATTGTAATTACCATCAACATTCTCCATTTGGAATCGTGGCCTTACCTCTTATACCACTAATGCAGGTAAGAAGCGAGGATGCTAGAATCATTCTAGCATATGCCCTTATAAAGTAAGAGAACTAACATTCTAGCTAACTAGAATTATATAAAAAAGATAAACTCTAAATTCGAATTAATAGATTGAAAGATTTGTTTTTACAATTCAGGGAAAACCTATATAAAGAATTCAATACTCATATCTAAACAACGTGGAACTAAATTAAACTATCATATTTAAACTATTCTAAATAACTAAATGCTATTTTTCCTATGTGGGACTTAAGAAAATAACATAAAATAAAGCTAAACTGCTACTTACATCAAACTTAAGAAAATACAAAAGATTCTTAACTCCCATTCTTGTCCTACATTATGAAGGAATGCCAAAATCAAAGGATCCCAATAAAAATGGAAACCTTTAAATTATGTTTAATGTCAAGTTTCCGTCAAGCCTCATAGCACAACAGAAGTATGATCTGAAAAGGATCCTGAGTGAAGCTAGTAACTAGTGCAGTCTTCAAGTCTATGTTTGTAACTTTCCATTAACATTATCACTGTCAAAGTACATTTGAGTTTAGAAGGGATGGTTAGATTTCCTTTACGCAAACAAAAATAGAACTTGATCAATGTTTAAATTATTTAAAGAGTTAAGTGGATTACTAATTCGTCATTTGCAACAGACAGACTTTAACGAAAAAAATGCTAGGTCAGACAAGGAAATTCGATCCAAGTTGAATTCAATTTTCATAGATATTAGTCTACTGATTGTAACAATATATTCTTGTATTACAGTTATAAAAACTAGAGAAAATATCATTTAATTGTATATATGTGAATTACTATTTGTCTATACTATTGTGAAAAATTAATACAAATATTTTTTCTACCTTTATTTTGTTGAACATTTTCTCTAAATCAGTTAAGAATGGATACTATTAAACCATCAATCATTAAGGGTAACTCTTTTATTACATTTAATTTCAAATCTAATTAGAAAATAGTATGTTACTTGTCAATTATTTATAACAAGAAATATTATTAGCAACAAAAGAAAAAAAAACAGAGAGAAATAATTAAAACTCCTCCCTCTTTGGGGCTCTCCTTCTTTGTCCATATTATACTTAGGGTCTTTTAGTTAATTAGTCACTTTGCATATGTTTTTTTGATAATAATTAAATTAATTAAAATTAAAAATTAATATTAATACATAAATGTTGGAAATAATTTAATATTAATTATGTTTAAATAAATCCTAATTAGTTTACTAATAGTATTTGTAATCCTAAGAAAACTCATAAGAATTAAATTCTAATACTAATATGATTCTATTTTTGAAATTTTTTAAACAAGTTTAAATAATATTGAATTCTAATAGTTTTAGAACTGTCTAATTTACTTATCTATATAAGCAAGCATTGGTGGCATAATAATAACTATCAAATTAATTGGCTTTTTATGAATTCTTCCTAACTCAAGATTACAAGTCTAGTTGTTCCTCCAACCATTTTTATGTACTTTTACTAACAATTTTTTTTTCTTCAAGAATTACTTAATAATAACATGGAGTCTAATAAAGAAATATATGATATGTTCTATGTAATTTAAGATAAGTGTGTGAAATATGTATATTTATACATCATTAATTTTATAATAATTTATTTTCTAAATAATTTAGAAATGTTTACTGAAGAGAAGCTTATGAAAAAATGTATTCCTATTTGAGAGTTGGAAATCTTACAAGAGTTGGTTCTATTAAATCATCCAACAATCATAAAAGATTTGAAAAAAATTCAAAAGCAAATTTTGACAAACCATCAAGTCTATTAGTTCTAAATTTAAATATTTTATTTTTACGCAACTATTTATAATTTTAAATTTAATTCATATATAGAGTAGAAAAATCAAAACAGTTATGTTCAATGAAGTTGTGGAAAAACTAAGTTCAAATTTCAAGACATAGAAGACTTTATTTATTGTCAATGGAAAAGGCAAAGCAATTGATAAAAGATATCAAAATGTAAATCAAGAAATTGAATTGGTATTCAGTGAAGAAACAAGAGTTATCGAAATGTCAGAAAACAATTGTCACAACCCAACCAAGGCCATGACCGGCAAAGGGAAACTTAACAAGCACTATCAAAGGCAAACAAGATACAATTTTCAATTCAATTCATATTACAGTAAGTTCAAATGTATTGCTGAACTAATTAGTTATTTATACAAGTCATAAAGATTTCAAAATACAAAATAAAGTGGACACAATTAGATCAAGCCATCCCTACCAAATCTGAAAGATTGTACCTTCCTCCAAGCTATAGGAATTGGTCTCTAGTCAATCAACAATTTGAAAGAAATAATTAACTACAATAATGAGTCATAGACCCAGTGAGTAGACAACGCACACCATAATGGAAGAGGGACAAGCATAAGGCACGAACTTTTATAAAGGCTAAAAACAATTTAAAGAAATGAATATGACATACCAACATGATGCATGATGCTAAATATAATTTAGAAAAAAAAAATTCATAAAATATTTTAAGGTAAAAGAAATTAGTTTCGTTTCATCAAAAGTCTAGCCATAAGATTATATGAATAACACAATAATTTGAAATGAATAGTCATCTTTCAATTTAGAGAGAAAAACATAGTATATAGAAAAATGGAGGATTCTAAGCTAGAATGTTATAATGAGCCAATAGGTCTAAACCCAAAGGTTAGCATCAGCCTTGTTGACTAGGCTTCCAAATCCATGCCATTTTATATGGCCTAAACATCAAATCCACGTGTTTGGCCTAATACAGGGTAGTATACCTCTTCTAGCTGAGGTCAAACCAAGGTGCACAAAGGCTAACATCATCACTTTTAGTTACAGTATTCTAAAAGGTTTTCTCCAAAAACAAAGACAACATAACCAATTAAAAAGTTTCAACATTATTTACATTTTCCAACAATACCAATTCTCTATATCTATATCAAATCTAACATTCCCGCAAATAAGTTCTCAATAAACATGTTATAACTCATATATACTCAACAAAACAAATTTTTATTATTTACCATGCCACTTCACTACACAAGTGGGTCTTATAACCAAATAAATACAAATATCAGATACATAAATTAACATCTCAAGATAAATCACCAAACCAACTCATATTTTTATAACATTATTTAAACAAAAATTAAGTAAATCGACATAATTGACCCACGAGTTCCTAAGCTCTACATCAAAGGAGATCATAAGATAACTTGGTATATATATATATATATATATATATATATACATATATGTATGTATATATTCATTGTTAAAGATAAAATCTCAATACTTAGTTAACCAAGATTTGATAAGAACTAATAAAAAAATACATATAATTTTTTTATGGAATATAAAAGTACATGAGAGACATTAGTACAATTTAAAAGTGTCATAGTGAGCATTATCTACTCACAAATCAAACTAATTCAAATGATTCCAAACCAACGACTAAACAATTCCAATAGGAGTCTCTGAAGAGCCTAAAATGATAACATCACCACACTATTCAAATAACGATAAGGATTCAAAATATAGTTAACAAACTTGTAAATAAAGATACTTCTAACTAAAGCTTAGCACTAAAATTCCTTCCTTAAGTGAGTACCAACTAGTTAACTAGCCAATCTTTCATTCCAAGAGACTTAATAATTTGTACTACTATTCTAGCAAGCATAAAAGGAAAATAATAATTTATCTAAGTTAGAACCAAAATGTAAAAAGCTTTACAATTATAAGAGGCCCTCTAGTTCTTACATTGCAATTTAAATTCTCTAATATAATCATAAAAACTAAACTAACAAAACTATATTTTCATAATATTTAGAAATAGTAAGATCTAGCCACATTAATTAAATAGTTATAGAGTCAAAATTATAATCAAGTAAACTTTTAAAGTGTTATAAAAATAATAAAATAATAATAATAATAACCAAGTCCCTAAATTAATTTCCAAGATAAACTTCAAAAACTAACATGAAAACTTTTAGAAATATGAATATAATCCCTATAAGGTATGATAATCCTATACAATAAAATAGGATAATACCCACTTACCTAAGTGAGATTTAGAATAGGAAAAGACCCAAAATCACCAAATATAAGAAATTGGAATTACTAATTTCATGTGCTCAAATTAGCTATAGTTTTTCCTTTCTTTTGAAGATAAACTGTGGGGAATATGGTGTGCAAGACTAGAAAAATTGTTATAACCTGGTATTGAAACATGAAATTGGAACAATTGGGTGTAACTTTTGGATTATAGAAATGAACGTAAATAAATATTATACCTATATGTAAACATAAAATATACACACAATTAATTTAAACTTGGTTAACTTGCATTTTGATCTTATCTTATGGAATTTTACTGATAAGTGAAATATAATTTATCCACAAAATAAACTAATAACATTTACAATGAGTAAATCTATATACACATACACAATGAGTAAATCTATATAAACATATACAAAGAATTAATATATATCACACTTTAAAATTTTGACTTTGACTCCACATTATAGTTTTTATTTTTTCTTTTTCTTTTATTTTATTTTATTTTCTACTTTAGCTGATCTCCACTGGGAATTCCACTTCCTTTAAATATTGTCCTCCCCTGTTTCGGTACTCAAGAAAATTCTAGGTAGCTTCCAATTTCAACCTAATGAACCCTTCCCTTTCCTCTTCGCCTGCATGACCTCTTTCTTTTGGTTCATTGCTCAGCCTTCTTTATGGCCAAACCTGTGTCTTTCTCTTCCTTATTCGGTCCAGTTGGCATCTGCAAGTAAAGAGGGGCTATTGGCTGTTTTGCATATAGGGGTAGATGGAAGGCTTTTGTTTGAAGGTAGTACAATTAGTACATATGGAACTACTTAGCTTCTAGTGTTTGAGCTGAATTTAAGTAATGAAAGCTGTGCAAGGTTGGACTTTTTAGGTAATAGAGCTATATTTATGGGTCATAATTTGTTTACTTCTGTCAATGCTTTGAATATTTGAGGTTGTGAGGTTAGAGTTCTCCAAAATCTGATCATGAATTTTCTAATTTAACAATGAGTTTTGTCCGTTAGTGTTGTCAAACTTGAGAGTAGCTACTTTGGCTGAAACAAAAAATCAACGTAAGGTAGATTAAGAGGTTCAATATTACCTTGGCTAATGATAATACATTAATCACAGTTCCCAAATTACTTTTGATTCCTTCACCAAATCAACTTAAAGTGGAACAGAGATATAAATGGTTTAGAATATTAATTATACCATTAAAGGGGATGCTTATTCTTGCACAAGAAAATCCTAATGTCACATTGCACATCTATAGCGTTAACCTTAGGCTTCTAAAGAGGGATGTTCATCTCTGGCCATGTGATGGCTGCTACAAGATATACAGATTATGATCTAGACAAGGTTTTAAGTCTCACAACTCATTATTTTCTGGTTTGGTATGAAAGAGCTGCTCTAATAGATAAGCAAAATAGTATAAATACACATACATCAATAGAAGGAATTTATATACTTAAGAAGTTTGATAAAATGTCTACAAAAAAAATAGTTATAATATAATGAGTAAAACTTGGAATTCTTAGATCTTTATGGTTAGGGATTAATTAAATTTGAATAAAAGTTCACGAATAAGAGTAAAGAATAGTTAGTTAATGTTGTGAGTTAAGTATTTAATAAAAATGAGTAGTGAGTATGAATAAAGGGTGATTAGTTATAGGTCAAGTGACGGAAATGTGAGTTGAGTGATAAATGAAGGGACAGACTTTATGGGTTAGAGAAATCTTGTATTTCGAGTGTTTTTTACACTAAATTAAGTAGGAGTTCTAAAGAAGAAGTTTAACTTATTGTCTTGGGATGATATCTTGAAAGTTTCATAAACTAATTTGGGATATATTTATTGTTAGAGCTGTTAGATTGCAGTTGGGATCCAAGCAAGATTTTAGGTTAGCTTCAGTCAATCTGGGGGGACTTTATCAGGGTTGTGGTTTAAATTAACTTAGGATCTCTAAATAAGAATTGTTCTTAACATGTTAAAGGAAAAATATAGAGCTTTACAGATTTTAATTTCATTTTATGTGTATTTTGGTGGTGTTGGAAGTCATGATTGTGATTTTTAGGTCCTAACTGAACCTATTTTGGTGTAATTGGATTTGGAGGCTCTAAAGATTGATTGATCCTAACATCTTGATAAATTATATTGAAAATTATTATAATTTAATTCCTAAGTATGAGAATTTTATAAGCAGTAGAATTCCGGTTCTAATAACTAGAAATTGTATGTTCCCTGCTTGTGTTCATATGGGGGTTTAGCGTAGGTTCAATGCTAATTTTAGTAGAAATTTCTAAATAAGAAAAATATATAACTTCCTAAAGATAATGTTTGAATTTGGTTTTGTTGAAATTAGTTAAGTATGTAAGTTGAAAATTAAACATATCTTCAAGTTAGTTATAAAAATGTTTAAGAGGAGTTAACTTTAAATGTATATGCATAAAACTCAGTACTTATAGATTTTTTGTTATAAAAAGGTTATAGCCTATAAATTTTTCAAACCAAGTAATACTAGGAAAATGTAATTGCAGCTTCGAAACTTGTGGTTGAGCCAATGACGCAAGTGAATGCAAGAGGGAGTGATGAGTGAAATTGGTAAAAAGGTGAGTGGTTAACTATTACTCTTTGGTTGCTAGATTAGTGCGCTTGATTGTTTTGATACTTATATGTTATATATTGGTAAATAAAAATTTTATTGCTATGACTGACTTAAATGAATTATGTTGATGTGTGATCTTGTTTGTGGTTAATAAAGGCTAATAAAAATAATTTTTTTTTCTTTATCTAAAATGATTTTTACTTCCGAAATAGAATCAGGGTGCACCTTGAATGTTTTGATTTAATTATTTGACATTGATTAAAAATACCTTGAATAACTCAGCCCCAGGGATGGATTTGTGATGAGGTATGAAGATTTCAATGATTCTGTATTTCTGTAATTTTGTATATATTTCTGTTTGCTATGTGGGTGCAAAACTGACTAGTAAGAGATATGTGGTGTACGGGGCTGAGTTGCTCTGTTGGCCCTTTATGTGCTTTGAGCATTTTGATTATCTTGATTATCTTGATTTGATTCGATTGTATAGTGTATTATTTGAACTATGTTTGTTAAATTTTATGTTTTTTATATTTGAGTATATGTGACATTTAGTTATATGAAATTCATGTCATATTGATATTATTTACACTATGTATTTAATATATATGTTAAGTGATGCTAGTACCTTTTAGATACATTTTTCCATTCATTAAGTCTGTAGGACTCACCACTTCTTGTTAACGTTCTCTTTTTGTAACAGGATGCCAGTGTACATCATCGCCAAGCTCGTGAATTGTCGATATTATGCGGTAAGGTAATTCTTCAGAATCTTATACTTAAAGCCAAAGGATGAGAATTTGCAGTTACATTAGGACTTTAGAGTATTTGCTTTAGTTTTGTGTAATAGCATAGTTATTTGTTGTTATGATGAGAAATGGAGCTCAACTCTATGTGTATGTTGATGTTGTGTAAACTGGTTGAGTGTAACCAGAGATTATATGTTTGTATTTTAGGCACGTTCCCGTTTATAGAGAACCTCTACCGAAATTTTTAGTAAATTGTTATATATTTCAGTTAACAAACTTTTACAGTAAACTTTTGTTTTATAAAATTTACTTTTATGCATTGGTTTTATCGAGAGTCATATTTATTTAGTAGAGAATTGCTTCAATCATCTTCAAGGTTAATGTTGTAGCAATCATCTTTATTTCGTTGTGCGTAGTCACTTGAATCATTTCCTAAAATTCTTGAAGAGAAACTAGAGATTGGTTTTTAAGCTACTTTTAGAGCTACAAATGTTACTTTATCATCCATTTGGAAAAGTCGAATTATTTACTTGAGATGCTGAAGATACTCTTGCTTGCTTGAATTAGAGGCTAATTTGGTAGAAATATGAGATTTCTACTGCAAGAATGTGACTTCTAGAAGTGCTTTTTTAAGAAACTAAGGATGTTGATTGAGCTATTGCTTGATGGGGGAGCACGGGCTTTGGAGGTAATAAATTATGTCCTTCATTTTGTTGACCCTTGTCTCTGAAGAATAGACAATTTGTGCCATAACTCTAAGAAATACTTGTATTATCATGAGTATGTCCATGCTAGAGAGAATTTTAAGAAGAAGTGCAATAGTAATGGATTGTGATCTTGGACATTGAAATGCATGCCAAAGAAAAGTAATCCTTCTATAACTTCATTTGGTAAAATCTTGGGAGATGGACCATAAAGATCCCACCATCAGATGAACCAAAGTAAAAATTGATATTAAACATGATTTTTGAACTATTAGCCAATAATGTTTGTAATTTTTGTTTTAAAAGCAAAAAGTTTTGTACCAGGCATCTTGGTAATCCCAATATTTATAACAAATTAGATCAAAGGGTTATGAAAATTTATGGGGTTTGGATAAATCAGAATCCTAGTCTGAAAGGTTGTGAATTTTGAGAATTTGGATGGTAGAATGCGTGATTAAATTAGCATCTATTTTTTATTTATAATGTTTGATAGTGACAGAATCACCATAAACCAAAATAAATCCATAAATTTCTAGGTTTTTTAGATATTAGAAGGCGGGAAATGCCAATTTTTTAGAAAAATATTTTGGTGAACATTTTGAGGATCTAATTCCATTTGAATAATATTTTGAGGGATGTAAATTGGAACATATAAAGTTTGTGATTTTAGAAAAGAGATAGGAATAAGATTGAGATCAGGAATAATATTCTTACATGTTGATGGAATTGCATGACCGATTGTGCAAGCTAGCTGATTGCTTGCATAAGATCCTTTTGATTGGGATTGATAGTACCTTTTGAGTTTGGAAAAGTTAAAATTTTTTACTCTTCTTTTTCAACAGGGTCTGCTGAAATCTTCTTTATAAGAGTTAATGGCTTTTGTTTTTGGAGTTAAGCTTGGATTCCTAATAGGATTTCTACTAGGAAATCACAAGACTCTTTTAATTGTTTTTGGGTAAATTTACCAGAGGAGCTAGAGGGTTCCTCTTTTTTGTTTTGGAATTTTGATGTTTGGTTTATAGAGGATTCAACTTTATTTTCTTTCTTTTTGCGAGGCATATTTCTATCTAACCAGTAAAAACTCATGAGTGAGGTAATTTGGGATGGAATTGGAGCTACCTTTAATATACTCTATGTCAAAATCAAAGACAGATAAAATTTTTTGCCAACAGACAAAAAATTGTTTTGAATCAACATCTTTTGCCAATTTGCTATAGACTTTAACCAAAAAATTTTGATTAAGTAAATCACTTGAAAATTTTGAAATACATAAAACGATTGCTAATATATCTTCTTTTTATTTTATTTTTTTGTAATGCAATAATTTTGTTGTACAAGATTTCAATATTTTGATACATATGCAATGATATGTTGTTTGCCATGCACAGATTGTTTTAGAATGCCACCATAACCTATATTGGAGGCATCATTTTCAACTATTTTGAAAGCTTGTGGATCCGGGAGATATAAAAATAGGAGTGTTTTTACTCTCAATTTGATTTGTCTAATTATATTGGTATGCATATCAGACCAAGGAGGATCTATCTTGAGTCTGTCATGTAAAGGTTTGATAAGATTACTAACTCCTAGAAAAAAAGTCAAAGATATAATTAAGACATCTCAGAAATTTTTGAAGCTGAGTTTTGTCTATAATATGGTCTGAGAATTTATCAGCAAACAAAATAGTTCTATCAATCGGAGTGATGGTTCCCTGGTGTATATTGTAACCAAGAAATCTAATGTTGATCTGGAAAAGATTGGATTTTGTTCTAGATACAGCCAAACCATTTCTTTTGGTAATATCAAAGAAGACATTGAGATGTTTGAAATAACCATCCATATTTTGAGAAAATATTAAAACATCATCAGTGTAGACAATGATAAATTTTGTATATGGATTGAAAAATATTATTCATAATTCATTAAAATTCAGAAAATGCATTTGTTAGGCCAAAAGGCATAACATTCAATTCATACTAGCCAAATGGAATACTAGTTATTTTGTATTTGTCAAATTCTTTTATCTGAATTTGCTAAAAACCATATTTTATGTCAAATATTGAAAATATTTTTGAAGAGTATAAGCAATTGAGAAGATATTTTTTATTTGGAATAGGATAACAAATCCATTGAAGAGCTTAATTAATTGATTTATATTTGATAACTAAATGAGGAGTCACACATTCAATTTTAGCATTTTTGTTGACTTAAAAAGCAAAACATGACCAATGACTCTTGCTCTTGTGGATGATACCTTTGAAAAGAAGATCATTAATTTCTTTTTGATAGAATTCAAGCATTTCTTGATTGATCTGAATTATACGAATTTTTTTTTCATGGAAACTTTTTTATGAGAGAAATCTACCATATGTTCTTTTTTTTTTTTCTTTTTTGTCCAAAAAACATTTGGAAGATCATAACAAACTTATTTTTGGATTTTTTCTTCAAGATTTTGAATATTATTTTTTATAATATAATCATAAAGTTGATTTTCAATTCTTTTGAAAAATATATCATCCGAGAGGTAATTAATTTGCTTTTGTTTGGTTTCAATTAGATTGAGGTTTCAGAAATGGGTAGAAATGGATAAAATATGAATCTATGATGACTTGATTCATGATATTTTAGGCTAGAGGAAAAGTTATTGTAATTTGTAAAGGGAAATTGTCAATAATAACATTAAAGGATTTGTAATAAGTTATTATTTCTAATCCATTAGCAGATGTTAAACGTTCAAAAAAAATTTATAAAATTTTGTGGGTATTTGGCCTTCTAAAATGTAGCTAGAATGTGCACCTATGTCAAACAGAGCTACTGTTTCAAGGACAAAAATTTGTCAATAATAAGTTTGATAAAGATATATCATTTTTGATAAGAGACATGAGTGATTAGGTTGAGAAAACCTTGATGAGAAAATTCTACTGGATTTTTTTCAGAGCCACAGGGGAAGTATGGATGAAAGTATAAAGTTTTATCTTGTTTTACTTTTCTGTATTAAATCTTAACATTACAACCCGAGAAAATTATATTTTTCTATTGATGACATTAAAAATACTCCAAGTGAGTTTTCTAGTTGGCAGTAAGGCCTATTGAAGGGCATAGATAGCCCATGTAACGCCGTGAGCTCAGTTTCTGTAGCTTGTTGAATGTTTAGTTACCAGATAAAATTGTGTGATTTTTTCTTGTCGAGATCTTAAGTTCTGATTCAATTTAGTAAATTAAGATCAATATTCATCCTTACACTCCTATGAAACCTAAGATTTTGATACTAAATGAATCGATTTAGTACAATTTCTTTTTGCACTACTTCTACTCTTCACAATGCTTAGGTCTTGTTCTTGCTCTTCCTCTACTTCTTCTCCTCTTGATTCTTTTTCTCATCAAAAAAAGTTCTTAAAGAAGAAATCCATTTTGAGAAAATCTCTCAATCAATAGATAATTGGAAATTTTCAAAAATACCCAACAATGAAATTTACGAACCTAACTCTATATTCACTCTTAAGAGTGATCATGCAATCAAAATAGTAGAACAAATTATTCCAATTAACTCTGATTGTGAAGAAATACCTTTACTTTTAAAAAAAATCCTTAAAATTCATAAGCAAAAATACAATTATTTGCATCTTGGATATGTCCAAATAGCTACAAAACCTCTAACAAGAGAAGAACTTAATACCTCTATTTTCTCATGTCTTCGTGACTGTAGAATAACCAATTTTCATGAATTACTTTTAGGTAGAGTTGAAACAAGCCTCTGTAGTGGTCCGATTTACTTCAATTGTTTTCCTAACATGACAATCTTTTGACAAGATAAAAATATTTTAGATTCTTTAGTCTTAAATGTTAAACTTCCCAATTTTAATATCAAACCTAGATAATTTTCGATAGGTTTAGTTTATCGTATACAGTATAAAGTTATGATTTCAGCTTGTACTTCAAAAATGCTTCAACAAAGACATAAATGAGAGACATTCATGCTTCTTACTGATCGATCAAAAGCCAATTTACCACCCCTAAATCAATTGCTTGGGAAGAAATTAATCTTCCTAATAAATGGACTCTTGATAAAGCTATACCTGTACGAGATCAACGATCTTCATCTATTTTTAAGATCATGCAATACACCACAGGTAAAGTCGAAATCTCATTTACAAGATCAAATAATCCAAGATTGTTTAATTCATCTCTTCAAAATTCTTCAAGACACTCTCCATCTCTTCAAAAAATTTCAAGGCACTCTTGTTCCTTGAGATATTCTTGTTCTTTAATACCTTCAACGATTCATCTTTAAGGTTTAGAAAACACCTCTAGGATTCCTAGAGTGTTATATACCAGATATGACAATGATGATCAATCTACAAAATCTCCATCTCTGACTTTTTAATCTTTAAATGATAATTTGGAGATCCATATTATCCATACTGCTTTTCAAATCGATAAAGAATCTCTTCGAAAAGATTTTTATCACAAAAAACAGTCTTGTTAGATTCTGGTTTTTTGAAAAATCTACTAGATCTAAGAAACAAAAGATACAAAATCTTTACTACAAATTTACGGAAACACATAAAGCTCATATTTCATTGTTTGAATGGTTTAAAGTTTATACTAATGAAGCCGGTCTTAATTATCCTTTCTGCAATTCAATAAGTATTAATAACAAAAATTCTAAAAAATGGATAATGCAAAAAGATGAAGTTATTAATTTTATACTTTCTCATAGAAAATTTTTTAAAAATTCCTTCACAAAGCTCTACTGGGAAAAATATTCCTATGCAAGCAACACCATTCAAATATAAATATTTAACTACAACAGTTAATTCTAAAGATATTCAATCTATATATGAACAAAATAATTATATCAATCTTTTTCTCCAGGCTTTAGGTGATCATCTCTCAGATTCTAATCCTAGCCAACCTTTACAAAGTGAGAATCCTGTTTTCTCATCTTATCAAATTCCAATAAAAATTAAAAAAGAATTACGTTTATGTTCAAAAAATTTGTCCCAGTAGGAACTTCTTGAAAAAAATATCCAAACCAATTACTAAATAGAAAGAAATGTTGTTTCTGATACACCAATAAGGCAAACTCCTTCTTCCTCACTTAATAATTTGAATAAAGCCAAGTTTGAAAATTTTGAGAAAAGTTTCCCTCAAGAACTTAATCCAACACAATCCACCAATTACCAACAAGCACAAAAATTATTTTATCCCAGGGCTTCTTCTCCCGACTTAGTTATTGAAGAACAACCTCAAATAATCAACAACTCCTTTAGTGCAAACAACATCTATGAATGGAACATAGATGGTCAATCTGAATACAATATTTCTAACATGTTACAACAGATGACAATGATCAGTACTACTTATCAAATTATCCATAATTGTTTTTATCAATCAATTCTTAATATTCTAGTTTCTGGTTTTACTGGTCAATTGAAAGGGTCATGGGATGACCATCTTACTGACACAGAACGAAACCTAATCAATCTAGCCATCAAAGCTAATCCTGAAGGAAATCCCCTTCTAAATGATGAAGGTAACGAAGTCCCTGATTTTGTTAATACCCTCATTTATTCTATAACAAAACATTTCATAGGTGGTCCTTTAATATGGTGAGATTAAGTCTGCTGAACTTCTCTCCAATCTTTAATGTCCAACCCTAGTTGACTTTAAGTGGTATATATATATTTATATGATATCGTAAGTATCATTCAAGTGCAACATACATGCCATTTTACTAGTACATAAAAAAGAAACTTAATGACATAAATTTTTAATTTTTTTAAGTACTCTTATGAGTTAGTATTATTACATAGTTATTTTTAGTTGTTATTTTAATTAAACTAGACTATTATTTTTTTTAATTATTGTATATTTTAATAGCAATAGGAATGTAATTATTTTAAACTATTGATTTATTTTTTATTCTAATTCTTGTCAATAATTATATGTCAATAGTAGTTAAGATTAAATTTCTCAATTTTATTGTTTAATGAGTTCCTAATATCATAATTTTTTGGTTTTTCTCAAATTTATGAATTAATTTTTTTTTAAATGACATGAATCAAAATAAATATTAAAAGTATTATTTTCATGATTATAATATTTTTGTTTTAACTTTAATTTAATTCATAAAAATTATAGTATTTTAATAATTATATGTCAATAGTAGTTAAGATTGAATTTCTCAATTTATGTTTTATTTAATAAGTTTGTAAGAATTATAATATTTTTTTAGTTATTCTCAAATTTATGAATTAATTTTTTTTTAAGCAATGAAATGAATTATTAAAAATTAAGAGTATAGTTTCCACAATTATAATATTATTGTTTTAACTTTTAATTTGTCTTCCATCTCAATAATTAAAAAGAAATTATAATTCTACCCAAAAAAAATTATAAATTTATGAATTTAAATTATTATTTTTTTGTTAGATTGATCTGTTTGCTTATGAATATAAAAGTGGATTACTAGAAGAAAATGGATTTTCTTAATTCTTTTCAATGTTACTAAATTTATAATTTTATAACAACTATATATCAATGGTAATTAAGATTGGAATTTCTCAGTTTTCTTTTTAATTTAATAAGTTAAAAATAATTATTTTTTCTTAAATCCTTCCAATTTTATAAATTAAAATTTTAAGAAAATTATATGAATTAAAAGAAATATTAAGAGTATAGTTTTAATGATTATAATATTCTTGTGTTAATTCTTTTTCTATCTTTAAATTTTTTTTTTTAAATATATACTAAAAAAAAATTATTAGATTTATCAATTTGTTTAATATCATTAACATGGAGTATTATTTTTATTAACTATAATTTCTTGGTATGTATCTCAATTATTGATGAACATATATGTAAATATCATAAGAATGATTCACGCATAACACTTGTACTACGAAAGATAGTATATATAAAAGTGGCTTACTAGTAAAAAAATTTAATTTTCTTAAATACTCTTAAGAGTTTTTACTATTATATAGGTATCATATAGTTGTTATTTTTTAGTATTAAAATATTGTCCTTAAAATAGACTATTTATTTTTTTTCCCAAATTGATCTCCTTTTTAATACTAATAGGATTGTAACTTTTTTTTATTATTAATTTATTTTATTGATTCTTCTTAATTTTATGTATCAAAATTAATAAAATAAATTATGAATTAAAAGAAATATTAAGAGTATGCTTTTATGATAGCTAGCATCCTTGCAAGCACTCTTGCTCGTGATTAGATGCTTTTACTTTTTTAGGGGAAGGGTGTAAAATTATTTATGATGCATACTCCTGTACCAAAGAGAAGGTGTAGCCTGCAAAATCATAGGATATGATGGTAGATGAAAGGTTGCAAATTTGTGATTCTTGAAAGCCAAATTATTGTAGAATAGAAACTTTGTTACTCACCCATGGTGGCAGCTCCTGAATTATAATCAATGGGTTTGGAAAAATTGATTTGTGTGAGAAAATTGTGCTTCCATAAAACCAAGAATGTAGGAAAGTGAAATTTTTTTATTGAGATAAGAAAAGATATGGAGATCAAGAACGTGTTTTGTAATTGATGAATAGATAATGATTTGTAAAGTGGGGTGGGAGAGGAAGTGGATAGTTATTAGGATAGTAAAGTTTAAAATGATATTTTTTTTTAAAATTATTTATGAGGAGATAAATGAACTGAAATGTGACAACAGTGTGGTAGTTATTAGGAGGATATATATATATTATAATTTAGTTAAAGTTAATAGTTTAATTGGATATCTATACTAAGATAGGAGACGGTATTCTCCCTTTTAGTATAGTATAGATATAGAGAGATAAGAACTTCGCATCCAAAATACTAAGCAAAAAATAAACTTATGTATATGAAAAAATTAAGAGTTCTTGTCATATAATTTAATTTTAAATGACACACGGTATTGGATGTTATTAGACAAGATCGAGATTTAATGTTTAAATCTCATTGAATACAATACAAAGATAAGCATAATAATATAAATATAAAAAAGAAAGGATGTTAAGAAATTTTTTAGTCACATTTTTCATTCTTAATTTAATTCTTGAAGACATAGTATTTTATAATTGCAAGTGAAATGTTTTTGTTTCTTCTTAGATTCCTCATAAATTCTATAAAGTCAGTGCCTCTGGAACTCACCTGCTAACGACCAAGGAAACCACAATGAAATGTCGAGAATTATGCAGTAGCAACATGCAGATTGAAACCATTTTGGTGATTGTCAAAGTTCAGACGACATAAACACATGTTGTCTAACAAACATACAATTTGAATAGCAACCCCCAACACCGCCAGCACAGCAACCAGTTCCAATTTTGTGGCTGCGATTTCAAATTCTTCTCCTTCATAATATGCACCAATTTCTATATCATCTTCATCTTTGTTTTCATGCAGCCATCCAACCTCAAATTTCATGTAACAGAGGCTGCCTTCACAAACTTCAATCTAAACACAACCAACAACACCCTCTTTTACAACTTTTCACTTAACATCACAATCAGAAATCCCAACAACAAGATTGCGGTCTACTTCGATCGCAAAATAGCAACTGCATTTTACAAGAAGAGGCCATTTGATATAGTGAGCTTGACAGTGCCCTTTTATCAAAGAAATGAAAACACAAGTTTGTTGAAGCCAGTGGTATTTGAAGGAAAAAAAATTGTGGTGTTTTGATAACTCTTGAAAAAAGAGTTATTTTACATTCTTTACTCATTAATTTGCTATGTTCTAGAGTTTTAGTTGAATTTTTAGTTAAGTTCGTATTATATTAAGATTTTGATTCCTAATTGTTTTAGGATTAGATTTAGGTGTTTTATATGAGTTCTAACTTAGTCTTTTTGTTTTGAAGGTCCAATACAAGAAGAAGCCCCATTGGAAGTCAAATTCAGGTTCAAAACACGCAAGACAAAAGCTGCCTAGGAGACTAGCACCCCAGCGCTGGAAAGTTGCAGCCATGGTATCAGGAATTCCCAAGAGGGCACCATGGCACCAGAAAGCTGTCACACTCCTTATGGAGGTATGACTGGCAGGAGGAATAGATAACCAAACCTCCATAACCCTAACTTAGAAAAAAACAAGAAACGAACATGACTCTTAACTAAACAAAAGAGTAAAAGTAAATTTTATAAAACATGAGTTAACTAAAATAAATTTGTTTTTTGAAACTTATAACAATTTATTAAAAACTTCAGCAGAGGTTCCCTATCAAGAAGAACATGCCCATATGATATAAACACACATTCCTATTTTTGTGCAATAACAACTACAATAACAACCACAACAACAAGGAGAACAAGGAGCTATGCTCCGCTTTTCATCACAATAACAAATAACTAAACTGTTACATTAAATAAGACTAGATTCCCTACAGCTCTAGGATGACTGCAAACTTTCACCCTTTGACTTCAAGATTGAGATTCCGAAGATTTACCTGGTTGCCAAACACTCGTCAAGTCCAGTATATATAATTGTTGTCCAATGAGATCTTGTTACTGAAAAAATAAATCAACAAAGAGAGAAATGAGTACTACTGACTCCATGATTGGAAAAGCATACCTAAAGGGTACTAGTATCACTCAACACAAGTATAAAATATATAATAAAATAATATCCATATATCATATATTCCAATTAACTAATAAGACTACACATATCCAATTACGGAATTATAAGACTCAGCAAACATAGTTTAAGTAACACTCTGTACAATCCAATCAATGAAATCAGAGCACACAAATCATACAAAGCAAGCAAAGGGCCAACTAAGTAAGTCAGCCTTGCACACTACCTCCCACATAGCAGTTTTGCACCCACACTCCAAATAGAATCAGAAACGGAATCACTGAAACCCTTCTTCAAATCTACTCACCGGGGCTGAGCACTCAATTCTTTAAAAAGACACTTATCAAAAAAATCTCATATCAAAATATTAAATTAAAACATCCTAGGTACACCTGGATTTCATTTTTAAAAATAAAATCATTTTAGAAAATTCACTTTATTAGCCCTTATCAACCACAAACAATTCCAAACATCAAACACAATCCACATAAGTCAATCATAGTAATACAATTCTTATTCACCTCTATATAACATATATATATATACACACACACACACACACACAAATATATCAAACAATTAAATAAACTAATCTAGCAACCAAAGGGTAACAATTAACCACTCACCGATTTACAAATCTTGTTCGTCACTTCTTCTTGCATTCACCTATATCATTAGGTCCATAGAAGGGTTCAGAACTGAAATTCAAAGTTCCAAATAAAACTTAGTTCATAAGTGTTATTGTTATAATCTTCTAATTACTAAGCTTTTATATCAACTGATATAAGTTTCTTTATTAAAGTTTTTTTATTAAGCTATTACATGTCAAGTAGTATGAATTATACTTTATGTGGTAAGGCTGATAATGAAGAGACATTTTAGATGTTTTGACAATGCATAGAGTAGAACGAAACAATTAGAAAAGATAGAAAACATTAGTGAGTTAGAGAAGTTGAAACTGTCCAAACTTGGGATTTGGACCAGTATTTACTCTAACAACCATATTTTCCTCTAGAAAATTCCAAATCCAGTTTTGTAAAGCTTATTAAATACTTGACACATGTAGATTTATAATGGTATATCATTTGAAATTTTTAGATTTATATATCAATACAGTTTATTTTTTGAAGTTGCATCAAATTCTACAAAATACAGGATTTTGACAGCTCTGACCTTACCTTGGCTATTTAAACATAACTTTCTCTAGGAAAAGGAAATCCAATTCCATTTGCTAGATTTATTAATAGAAAAGTATATCTTTCTAGATAGGTATCAATGTATTATTTGGATGTATATATTAGTGCAATTAATTATTTAAAGTTTACTTTTTTTAGGTATTTCACAATCCCCTTGAATATATGTTTATTTTCACTTACATATTTAATCAAATTTAATAAGAATAAGTTGACACACTAACGTTAGGAAGTTTTTTAGTTTTCTTATTTAGAAAATTATCCTAAAATCAGCCTTAAACTCACTCGATTCTTCATATAAACAAAAACATAGCACTCGTAAAATTCCTAGTTACTTGACCCGGTTTCTAATGCTTGTAGAATTCTCATGTTTGAGAAATAAATTATGAAACTTCCCAGTCTATATTATCAAGGTGTTAGTGACATTTCATCTTAGCACTCCACTCCTAATTCAACCTTTAAGACCCCCTAAAATCAATTTTTCAAAACAGGTATAGTTTCCCGAAAATCATAGCCATGATTTCTAATACTTCCAAAATACACACAACATCAAATTAAGACCTGAACCACTCTAGATTTACTCTTTAGTATGTTAGAAACAACTTTATTAAGAGGTCCTAGACTAATTTAACTCACAACCTCTGACAAAGTTCTCCAGACTGACAATATACTTAGAACCAATTTTTATTTAAAGGTCCTGTATGGACCTAGCCACAGTCTAATAGCTCTAACTAACAATATACTTGGAACCAAGTTAAGAAATTTTTAAGATATCATCTCAAGACCCAAAGATACATTTTCTCTTTGGAACTTGTAATTTAATTTAGCCCTGAAAGCACCCGAAACACAAGATTTCTCTCACCCACGAAATCTGTCCTGTATCACTTCAAAAACCATTCAACTCTCACTTTTAACACTTCACCTCACAATTAAACATCCTTTTCCCATACTCACTACCCACTCTCATTAAATTCTCACTCACCATATCAACCAAGCACTCTTTGCTCTTGCTCATGAACTTTTATTCAAACTCAAATAACACTTAACCTCCTAAGAATTGAATAAATCAAGCTTCATTCACTATGCTACAACTAGTTTCTTTGAGACTTTTCATCAAACATCATAAGGGCACTCATTTCATTACTTGAGTATGCATGTATATATACATTCATCCATATTCCAAGAAACCAACACAACTTTCTCAATTCATATGATTTACATTCCAAATATTGAATTCAAACTAAACCAAAACTTAAATTATCTACTTCCCACACAACCAACTTCCCATGATTCCTTTTCCAATTATTACTAATCAACATGTTCTCATTCTTTTATCATCCTCCTAGCTTCCTTGTGTTCAAATAACTAAATAAAATTTTATTACCTATTCACTTTAACCTTTCAATTCTTGTTCCAATAACCCTTACCACCAAAAGTTTGAATATACCAAGTTTTACTCATCCTATTACAACTAGTTTCACTTAGGCATTTTTACAAATATCTTAAAGGCATTCTTAATTTCAATTTATGTTTTGTATATCTATATATGTACATATACCAAGAAAATTATCCTCTAATCTCAATATTCCCTATTTTCTCAACATTTAATTGAAACTATAAAAATTACATAGGATTATTATGACTTAAGCTTTGAATTTCACAACAACTAAACAATACAACCTTCATTCCTCACATTTACAAGCTCTAACCACATACTTTCATTCATCCCCACTTAAATCCTCTATCAAATTTTTAGCAAACAATTAAGAAAAATGAATAAACTTGCAAAAAAATAAGGAAATTACTTGAATTGTGGGTAGTTGGAACTACCTTCTCATGGCTGGTCCAACGTGTTCTTGCTGCCTTTAATGGAGGAGGTGCTGCTTGGCATTTTAAGTGCTCCACGACAATTGATAATGGCAAAAGGAGACCAACGGTTGAAATAAAAACAAAAGCCAAGAAGCTTGTTCATCACCAAACAAGGTTGCTACTAGAAAACTGAGTTGACTGTTGCACCAAGAATGGAAGGATATGCGACTTCAAAGCAAGAAGGAAGAAGATGAGGAAGGGAAGAAGCTTTTATCCAAGGAAAAACAACTTGTCACGGGTGAAGTTGCAGAAAGTTTCACCATGTACAAGTGAAGAAGAGCTCGGCCAAGAAGGGACAAGAACGAATCCTCTAGAGCAGGGGACATTTGGCCAAGAAAAATAAAAGGAAAGGCAAAGGGGGTGGAAGTGAAAAGAAGGAAAAGGAGGAAATTAAAAATAAAAATAAAAACTAAAAAAACCTATAGTCAAAATTCAAAAAGTGAAATTGTGTGGCTTACATTAAAACTTGTTTCACAAATTTTTATAAATATACATATATATTCAAATGCTCATTTATCTATATTTTACTTTGTGTAATATTTTATTCACCTAGTCACTATAGTTTACGTACAATATTCTAAGACGTACATTCAATTATCGGGTTATGACAAAAGCTGAGGTCGCGGCACTCAAGCCATTGCCAATTTTCCCAATTTCGTCTATTTTTGAGCCCACGACTCCGGGAAGCTAAGGCTAAGGCGCCGTCGTGATTCCTAGTCTGAATTGAAGTGAAATTAAGAATTTTTCCTACAAAAAAGGAACTACCTTAAGGACTTATACACACAATTAAAGACACAAGTTAGCAGCATTTTTCTGGAGTATTAGAGCTTGTCAAAGGTGCAAGGAAGCAAGAGGAGCAAGGATCGTAAAAGCTTGGAGATCGATAACCTTCATAGCTTTCTCTATTTCTACTCTTTCTTTACTTTTATTGTATTCCTTTGATGTTTATTATTGTTGAAACCATGTTTACACTAAGTAGCATGGACTAGTTTCCTTTCTAGAATTAGAATTAGAACTCAGCATGTAGTTTGATAATATTTAATCTATGGATTGCTTAGGTTTTGGTATATGATTTATCTAATTCATTTTATACTTAATGCTTCTAATTGAGTGGTCATCTCTTAGATTGAATTAGGAAACCTAAAGGAACTTGGGAAGGGCAATTTAGGTTAAGCCTTGAATGAATTAGCACTTATTTGAATTCAATACACGTTGTTGAATTTGATATGTGTATAGGATAGAAATATACCTATATGCCTTGTGTAGCCAATTTAGGTATGATCTTAATGACTTGTTTAATTTAATTCAAATAGGAATATAGTGAATTGATTAAGTGAGATATATTTATAAGACATAGGAATATACTTATAATTGATTAAGAAACCTGGGTTAATAATTCATTACCATAACTAAGCAAGACAAGATAATAATAATTCAAGTGAAGTGTTGAGTGAAGTTGTAGTTCTAGGTTTATCTATAGTTTAATCTTGCGTTACTTCTGGTTTACATTTAGTCAATAATCTACCAAAATCTCAGTTGTTTGAATAAAATTGGAATTTCTAATTTTAATACTTAGTATAATATTTGAAAACTCCTCGTGGAAACGATCTCTACTTATTACTATATTACTTGAGGATGATACGTGCGCTTGCGTTTGTAAAATCCTTATGAAGTTTTTGGCGCCATTACCGATGAGTTATTCTTATATTTGTTAATATTAATACCACGCAGTTCTAGTATTAATTCAAACTTTTTTTTCATTTTTTTTTGTTTCAGGTACCCTTGATCGTTCATGTGAAGAACTCGTAGCTTGGAGCTTGTTCCATTGATCTTGAGATCGATAGGACATATCGAAAACATCAAAAGGAGAAACAACAAGCATAAAGCCAAATTCCAACAATGGCTAATGATCAAGAACCCAAGTTCTTATGGCAAGAACTTCACTCAAGCGTACTAAGGTCGGCAATCCAAGCCAATGGTTTTGAAATCAAGCCTAACCAAATCCAAATGATTCAGCAAATGGTGCATTTTTTTGGATTTCCAAATGATGATATGAACTCCCACCTTATAAGCTTCTTAGATATTTGTGACACTTTCAAGATCAATGGAGTTTCGGATAATGCATTAAGGTTGCGCATTTTTCCTTTCTTACTTCAAGAAAAGGCAAATAGATGGTTGCTTGCACTCCCCCACTACTTTATTACAACAGGGGAAGAATCGGCCTAAAAAATTTTAGCCAAATTCTTTTCATCGGCCAAAACAGCAAAGTACAGAATGAAATTCTTTCATGCAACTTGAGCCAGAATCTCTTTATGAAGTGTGGGAAAGATTCAAGGAGTTGCTAAGAAGATGCCCCTACCATGCCTTACTAAAGTGGTTGCAAGTCTATACCTTCTATAATGGTTTGGTAAGCCAAACAAGGACAATAATTGATGAGGCAGCTGGTGGAGTTTTAATGGTAAAGACCATTGATGAAGCTTTTGAATTATTGGAGGAGATGGCTGCCAAAAATTATCAATAGCCTTCCAAAAGGTTGTCAACTTGAAGAGTGGCTAGAATTCATGAATTGGATGTCATTAGTGCATTAACTCCACAAGTGGCTGTCTTATCAACGAAAATTGACACCTTTAGAGGATAACCAAATAGAAGCCAAGCCATGGCTTGTAAGTTTTGTGGGGATGCACATGTAAGAAATTTGTGCCCAAACAAGTATGAAGCCGCAAATTTCTTAAGCAATTACAATTTGTAGCAAGGTAATCCTTACTCCAACACCTATAATTAGGGGTAGAGAAATCACCCAAATTTTTCATGGAGTAATCAAGGGTAATCCAATGAAGTAAAGCCCACTTATCCAATTGGTGTTTAGTCACAAGCACAAATTCCTACACTTAAAAGAAGCTATCTATTGAAGAATTATTTGTGCAATACATATTCAAGATGGATTCCATAATCCAAAGCTAAGTGTCATCACTGAGGAAGCTTGAGAATCAAATAGGCCAACTGGCTAATGCCATTACAAGTCGTCCTCAAGGTGCTTTACCTAGTGATACTATACCAAATCCAAGATGAGGGAATCCTAATATGGAGGATTGTAAAGCCATTACTCTAAGGAATGGTAAAAAGGTAGAAAAACCTCCTAAGCAAGCTGAAATTCCATCTAAACAAGATGAGAAGGTACTTAGTGAGTAGTAAAGAAGAGGCTCAAGCTCCCAAAGAAAATACTCCTACATACCCACCTCTACTTTTCCCTCAACGCCTTCTAAAGCCAAAGCTTAATAAGAAATTTAAAAACTTTCTAAAGGTATTCAAGAAGCTTTACATCAGCATTCCTTTTATGGAAGCTCTTTAACAAATGCCTACATATGTCAAGTTTATGAAGGACATATTGTCCAAGAAGCATAAAATAGAGGACCACAAAATAGTTACTTTAACCATAATAAGAAATTTAAAAACTTTCTGGAGGTATGCAAGAAGCTTCACATCAACATTCCTTTTATGGAAGCTATTGAACAAATGCCTACATATGTCTTGTTTATAAAGGATATCTTGTCCAAGAAGCATAAAATAGAGGACAACAAAATGGTTTCTTTAACCGTAATAAGAAATTTAAAAACTTTTTGGGGGTATTCAAGAAGCTTCACATCAATATTCCTTTTATGGAAGCTCTTGAACAAATGCCTATATATGTCAAGTTTATGAAAGACATCTTGTCCAAAAAGCAAAAAATAGAGGACTGCGAAATGGTTACCTTAACCGTAAAGTGTAGTACTATCTTCCAAAGCTTAAAGATCTAGGTAGTCTCAACATACCAATTTCCATTAGCAAGTCCTTTAGTGGTATAACTTTATGAGATTTGGGAGCAAGCATCAACTTGATGCCGTTCTTAATATTTCAAAAGCTTAGACTAAAAAGGGGGAAGATCAAGCCAACTAAAGTGACCTTGCAACTAGTGGATCGGTCACAAACTTATCCAAGAGAAATCATTGAAGATGTCCTACTCAAAGTAGATAAGTTAATACTACCGGCTGACTTCCTAATTCTTGACATGGAGGAAGACAAGGAAACCCCTATTATTTTGTGTAGATCATTATTAGCCACTAGTAGAACTGTCATTGATGTGCAAAAAGGAGAACTTATCATGAGAGTTTAAGACCAAGAAGTAAACGTCTTCGAGGCTATGTCATTTCTTTCTGAAGCTGATGAATGTTATGTAACTGAAGTTGTGCATGAAGCATCAAATGAAGGATTTTAAGGAAAGATTGCTCCTCTTGACACACCCTTACCTTTAAAGCACTTTTCAATTTCTAGGCCACCACTTTTGAAGACTACAAGCTCAATAAGAAAGAAAACTATCAAGTGGTGGGATCAAATAATAAGGAAAGCAGTGCTAAGAGAGGAGCGCCACTGCACTGAGAAATTGAACTAGGTAGAGAAAGCAGCGCTCCAGTGCATTCTTTCAAATTATGATTAAAATTCCTTCAAATGTTGAAAAAAAAAAGGAAAGGGCGCGGAAGAAAAAAAAAGTGTATGAATTTGTGGGAGATAAAAGAAAAGTAGAAGTCAAATATGGGTGTATTACTTGGGATGTGAAAGGAGTTCCAATGAAGGTCCTAGAATGAATAATGTGCTTAGGGTGTTATTGAGCCTTAAAATTTTCTTTGTCATACTATTATCCTAGCCTATGTTACAAGCTTAATAAAGTCCTACTAATCCTTGACTTAGTGGAGTTTACATTAGTGGAGAGAGAGTTGAAAAGCACACTTATAGGTTTGAATGCTAAATGGAATTTACTTAGACATAAACTTATCTGGATTGCATGCATTCTTTTGTTAAAGATCATTACACAGACACACTTGAAATCCATTTGAATTTGATACTTTCTTTTAAATTGAATCATGAATTTGAATGACACTTGTGGTTGACATTGAGTTAAGTTCATGTGAAAATTTTGAGAGCATGTTAGGATTTTGTTATGTTTGGGTAATGCATCCTTTGGGCTACTAGTTTTTGTTTGTGTTTTTAGATTTATTTTGCTTGAGGACTAGCAAAAATTTAAGTTTAGGGATGTGATAACTCTTGAAAAAAGAGTTATTTTATATTCTTTTACTCATATTAATTTAGTTATGTTCTAGAGTTTTAGTTGATTTTTGCTTAGTTTTAGTTAAATTCCTAGTTGAGTCTATATTATATTAGGATGTTGATTCCTAGTTGTTTTAGTATTAGATTTAGGTGTTTTATAGGAGTTCTAACTTGTTTTAACTTAGTCTTTTTGTTTTGAAGGTTTAATACAAGAAGGAGCACTATTGGAAGTCAAATTCGAGCTCAAAACACTTAAAACGGGCAAGACAAAGAAGCTACCTAGGAGACTGGCACCCCAGCGCTAAAAAAGTTGCAGCCATAGCGCCAGAAATTCACGAAAGGGCACCGCGGCGCCAGAAAGCTGAGGCTGTGCAACTAAGCCAAAGCCAATTTTCCCAATTTCATCGATTTTTAAGGCCGTAGCTCTAAGAAGCTTAGGCCGAGGCGCAATCACAATTCCTAGTCAGAATTGAAGTGAAATTAACAATTAGTAAGCCTATAAAAGAGAGGCTACCTTAAGGACTTATACACATAATTAGAGACACAAGTTAGCAGCATTTTTCTATAGTATTAGAGCTTATCAAAGGTGCAAGGAAGCAAGAGGAGCAAGGATCGTAGGAGCTTGAAGATCGACAACCTTCATAGCTTTCTCTGTTTGTAGCTTTCTTTATTTCTACTCCTTTACTTTTATTGTATTCTTTTGATGTTTATTATTGTTGAAACCATGTTTGCACTAAGTAGCATGAAATAGTTTCTTTTCTAGAATTACAACTAGAACTCAATATGTAGCTTGATAATATTTTATCTATAGATTGCTTAGGTTTTGGTATATGATTTATCTAATTGGTTTTATGTTTAATGCTTCTAATTGACTGGTCATCTCTTAGATTGAATTAGGAAACTTAAAAGAACTTGGGAAGGGGAATTTAGGTTAAGCCTTGAATGAATTAGCACTTGTTTGAATTCAACACATGTTGAGTTTGATTTATGTTTAGGATGAGAATATACCTATATGCCTTGTGTAGCCAATTTAGGTATGATCTTAATGACTTGTTTTATTTAATTCACATAGGAATATAGTGAATTGATTAAGTGAGATATATTTATAAGACATAGGAATATGCATATAATTGATTAAGAATCCTAGGTTAATAATTCGTTGTCATAACTAAACAAGAAAAGATAATAATAATTCAAGTGAAGTGTTGAGCGAAGTTGTAGTTCTAGATTTATCTCTAGTTTAATCTTGTGTTAATTTACTTCTAGTTTATATAATCTACCAAAATCTCAATATTTTTAATAAAATTGGAATTGTTAATTTTAATACTTAGCATAATATTTAAAAATTCCTTGTGAGAACGATCTCTACTTATTACTATATTACTTAAAGACACTTGCATTTGTAAAATCCTTCTCATGCTTGAACGTCATTACCTAACTGAGTATAACACACAGAAGAGTGCTGGGATTTACAGTATTAATGTGAATGTTGATCTTCAAGTAAGAGTGAAGTATGATATAATCAAAATTGCTCATTCTAGGCCACCCGGTGTTCTGTGTCTTCTGAAGGTTCCTCTAAGTACTTCTAATGAAAATTTGACTTCTGTTTTAACACTACCAAGTGTAAGACTAGCTCTCTGTTGTAATTCTTTCATGCATATTCATTCATTGTAATTTCATTGGAATTGGCTTACGTGAACTCCAATTCATGTGAATGTTCTTTGAATGACACTAAAGACAACAGCCACAACTTGCTCTTTTTGGAATACTTTTTTTTTTTTGGGTCAAACATGCTAACTCAAAAACTTCTGGTAATAACTAAAAAACTCGCATTCATGTAAACAGTACACTTTCATTTAATGCCTTAGACAGTAAAGCAGCGTGTGGGAGCAGTTCTCCATCCTGCTGAAATAGAGCCTTTTTTTTTTTTTAATCCAAAATGAGAAATTGATAAATCCAATCTAAACAAATTAAAATAGTAACCAGTAAAAATTACAATCAATTGACAAAACTCTAAAAGTCAAGCTTTATAATCAAAGCCAAATATCCATGACTTGCCAAGAAAATGTATATGCCATACAACGTTATTTTCCCATTTATATAAGCAATAATGCCTTACTGAAACAAGCAATTCTTCCACCCATTTTTTCTCTCTCTCTTTTGACTCTGTATCATCCTCACATGAACTGCTTCTCAGCTAGACAACATGGCATTCCAACAACCGCCGACGACGTTGTTGTAGCAATGGCTTTGAATGCTTCTTCTGGACATTTTACACCACCATTCTCCTCTTTACCCTTTCCGCTTTGATCTTCGGGTTCATCTTCTTTACCACCAATGTTAAGTTTCATGTAACAGAGGCTTCCCTTATGTAGTTTAATCTCACAGAGAAGCACACTCTATTACAATCTCAAGCTCAACATTACTGTCAGAAACCCCAACAAAAGGATTGCTGTATATTACAAGAAGAAGCAACTTCAGACGATAAATTTGACACCATTTCACCAAGGACACAAGAATACTAGTTTTTTAATGCCAGTATTTGAAGGACAACAAATGGTGGTGCTTAAGGGTGATTACCTTTCAGTGTATTACACAGAGAACAGTGTTGGAATTTTCACATCTTGATATATTTGGATAAAGGCAAAGTATGGTAAACTCAAGAGTGGTACTTTTAGGCCACCGGTTATCGGTTGTCGTTTAAAGTTTCCTCTGATTTCTAACAATACATCAGCTAATGTGTTTTAAGGTTACAAGGTGTAAGAATGGTTATTTCTTTGCAGACAGGGACAGTACTGATTGATCCATTACAACCAGAAAAGCACAGAGCTTTACAAAATAAGAAACTAATTAGAATAACTTCCCTCTATGTGCCCTCTACCCTAGCATGTATAGGGAGAGAAAAGGGTCATTGGCACATTGAGATTCGTTTTGTGAAAAGATTTTTGTATCTTCATCATGTCGATGTTTAGTCTAAATCTTCTTTTTTTTCTTTTTTTTTTGGTTTTTTGGTTTTTCCGTTTTATGAATAAAGTAATTAAATACCAGCAAGACAAGAAGCAGATAATGCAATGAATAAACTATTTCATATCATTTCATCTTCCTGTCAATATCAAGTTTAAGTTGAGAATGCTATTGCCGTCAATCCGTTCACTAACCACCAAAACTAAACAAGACAGATATATGATCATTATAAAAATTAGACATTTTTTTGAATGTATGTAGATTACATCTAGCTGTATTGTCTAACTAATATTACAAACTAAACTGATTAAAATAGTTACCAACAAATAAAATACATATAAAAGATTTCATATCAGTGGATCTTTGTGGTTTCACTGGTCAAATCAATCTCTAAAACCCTACACTTATTAACATCAATAGCTTATAGTAAAAGATGTCAAAGGAATGAAAGTACTGAAAAGTATGTTAAATGTGGGAGAAATTGACAATATGAGCATGTAAAGTGATGAAAAAGAAACAATCAGCATGTCGTATCTTCAGATTTTTCCAACAAGAGAATGACTGATTTATAATCAATCACTGGACTTTTTTTTTATAGTTCTTTTGAAAACTAAATTTATCTTAACCATATAAATAACATAAATATGTAAAGCTTTCAGAAACAGAAGCATTCCAATATGACATTCTTCTTGCTCCATCCCCCCCTTTTTTTTTCTTGACTATATTTCAGTTTTGTGAGAAAAGGTAGAACAGAGACTTTCCAAATTAAATCTTGTAACGCACTTGGAAAAAGAGTTCAGATCTTATTCCTTATAAAATTATTCCTTTTTATTTTGTTAAATGTTAAATAACTGTAGGAGCATATTCTAGTTGTCTTATAATAATCTTTGAAGTGTAGCATTTACCTATTTAATTTGGGGTTTTCTTCTTCAATATTACTTTCTATTCTAACAGCAATCATTCTTCCCTTCTATACTCGATTTGATTCAACATGGATCAAAGAGGCACAAAAGGAAAAGGAAATACCAATATACCATAGAACCCTATGAATTCAATTCAATCTACTAAATGTGCTTTGAATATTTTAAAAGTGAATTCCTAACAAAAATATTAAGCTAAATCTGATCCCCCAAGTCACACATTATATCAGAGATGTACAAGACTGTTATGCTCTGAAAATCAGAATGGCATTATGGAAATCCTCAAAGACCTAGTCAAACATACTGAATCCATAATCTTCCTCCTCGGCTTCTTCATTGGCCTCCTCCTGATACAAGAAGGAAAGAGAAAAAAATCAGCATATACAGCACAGTGCAGATATAACTACGAGACACTCATCAAGGTTGACAAGACAATATCTCGAAGTTTACCATGGACTATAAGTGGTGTATTTGAAGATTGCAAGAGATAAAACTTTTGCACATTGATTGTAACAGAGCAACATATTGTTCAAATAATAAGATTAGAGACACAAAGTGAAAAAGTTTTGGTGTCAAGATTGTTCAACAGGCTCAACACCTAAAAGGACTTAAACGGTATTGTGCTCTTCTCAATCAGTTTAAAAATAAAAAGATAAGAAAAATAATATAAACATGGTCCAAGAACATGAAAGAATTGTTCATAGTTAGAAATGATAGGATGTATGTCGGTAGAAACTAGAAATGTCATCTAAGCATAGGTTATAATTCACGTAAAAATAATGGCAAATAAGAAACTACCTTCTTCTCATCAGTGGAAGGACCAGAAGCAGCAGCTGCTGCACTACCAGCTTCAGCAGGAGGAGTGGCAACTGCTATGTATGCACCACCTTACATTTCAAAATCACACGCAAAAAAGTTGTTAGTACTGTGTTGCTGGGAAGTGCAATGAAGGAAAGTTGCAAAGATACATTTTCCCCTTTCAGGACATTAGGAATTATGGCTTACCAGAACCAATATTTAGAATGAGATCCTCAATATTTCTCGTCTCAAACAGCTTAGCAAACAGTCCTGGCCAGTAAGAGTCAATTGTCAAGTTGGCAGCTTTCACAACAGTTGCAATCTTCTCAGCCTGCATAAGGGACAGCAATTCTTCAATACTGAACCAGTTCTCTAAATAGTAAGTAAAGATTCCAAGAGGAAAAGTTAAACACAACAATTCTAAAGTACCGTGAGCAAGTGAATTCTGCAGAGAAAGCTATCAATAGAGGAACACAAAAGGAGAAGCTTACAGATTAAAACGAAATTCAAAAGTAAATTTCAAACAGATTTTCACCGTACTTCAATCCTTTTTATAACTCAAAAAATATTTACATGCTATTTCCAGATCCAAGTAACACATCTTATTAGATTGGCATTTAAAAATTGATATAAACAGACCCACTAGTAGAGACTGAAAAAAGCATTGAAAGATTTTAGAGAAAAAGGATTGCAAAAAATAATCAATCAAGAGTATATTTCAAAGACTCAATAATCAATTACTGGAAAGCATATTTTAGAAAACTCATGTAGTTAGCAGTGCTAAAATCATGAAGGTCTTGCACTTGCATTCAAATATATACCAAACAATACCACAGGCCAATAAGAACAAGTCATAATCCCAATTCCCAAACAAAACCACCCACAGGCCAACCATACAAAACCAATTAGCACATCTATGGGTATTTCTAAAGGAGTAAAGGTGAAAGATGGAAAAAGAGAGAACGAGAATGTACAGTGGTGGAGATTCCATCATCGTGAAGAAGGAGAGAACAGAGAAGCATTGGTGCAGGCGAGCTCACCAGTCGACATGTTTGTGCCTTCAACAAATTTTTTCACTGCATGGAAAATTTAAGAAACAATCAATCATCAATGATATATGCATCCATGCATCTTTGTTTAGCATAACATGACGAATTTCACGATTATTACCAAAATCAGTAGGCAGGTTGAATGAGAAACAGGGGACTGTGCAAAGTGCAATTTTGGAGTGGCTATTCCTTTCAGCAAAACCCTAACAATTAAGATTTTATAGAGCAAGGCTAGAAACTTGTTAACCAAGTTATTTCCTGTTGGCTCACAAATACCGTATTACTATTTGAATTAAAATTTTCTGGGAAAAATATATAAAAAATTGTGTAAATTACTCTAACCTCATGTAAAACAAATACATACTTCCCCTAAAATATGAATTACAATTTAATCTAAATTCCGAATATTTTATAAAATAAAAAAAAGGCTTAAAAAACATTATTGTGCTATTGTTAGGAGATACACATAATTTTGGTATTATAAAACCAATTTAATATTATATAATATTATTAACTAAAATTTAATTATTATTTCTTAAATTATGATAATAAAAGGAAAATGTCACACCCCCTCATGAAAGCTTGACTGGGCCAGAGAGTTGGATAACCAACTCTCCATAACCCTAACTTTATCACTACTAAACACACATGACTCTCGAAACAATTATATTTAAAACCAAGAAAATCTTTACTTAATTAAATTTTAAACATAAACTTGCTACTGAACACATAATATTTACTGAAAATTTTGGTAGAGGCTCCACTCAATGTGGAACATACCCAAAATATAAACAATAAATATTCTTATTTTTACACAACAACAACAAAATCAATATAACCAAGGAGCTCTGCTCCAATTCTCACCAAGATAACAATCAATTTGACTATTACATTATAGAAGGTTAGACATCTCTTTGCTCTAATGTGATTGCAAACTTTCATCCTTTGACTTCAAGAATGAGATTTTAAAGAATTACCTTGCTGCCAAATACTAGGCAAAGTCCATTATCCATAATAGCCGTCCTTGAAATCCTGTTACTAAAAAAACATCTCAACAAGGAATGGTGAGTCTTACAGATTCAGTGAGTTGAAAATTATACCCAAAAGGTACTAGCATCACTCAAAATACATATATCATCATTTAATTTCAAATAACAGTATTCATGTTTTAATTCAATAATGCAAGCACGTACGTGTAATTATTATACAGTCACAAATCACATGTTACACCACATATATAAATCAATTCAATATCCAGAATTCACAATTTTTAACATAGCATTCAAAGCAGACAAAACAAGCAGATGGCCAACGAGTAAGCCAGCTTGCATAACAATATCACACCATGTCGGGCATTTACCCTCCCGCACAACAAATTAATCTTCGTACATAATCTATCCCACTGGAGTTGAGCACTCAAATATTTTTTTTCTTTAAAAATAACATTTATCAGAATCAAAATATCTTAGGATTTCAAATCGAAATATCCTAGGTGCATCTATATCTCAGTTTTGAAAATAAAAAATCATTTCTCAGAAAAATTTTACTTTGTTAGCCCTTATCAACCACAAACAATTTCAAACAAACATAATTTAAATAACTCACTTAAACATTGTACTTGCACATTTATTTAAACACACATACAATTACACACAATAATCTAGCCCTCAAAGGTAACAGTTAACCACTCACAAAGTTTAAGGAAATGATTCGTCAGTTCATCTAGTTTGCGAATGTGTCGGAATATCCTCGACACGTTCCGGAGCTAAAAAACATAAATTTGTATGTCACTTTATATAACCATGATATAACAAATTCTATAATTTCTCATTTCTTTATGTATTTATTGCATTTACTACCTTGTAATTAATTCCTCTTAAATACTTCACTAATATGTTAATTTACATTAACATGGTTAAATTTTATGTTTCCAATTGCCTTTCTAATATGTAAAACTTATGTCAATTAATTTCTATAAGTATTTTATATTTAATTTCTTATAAACATTTTATTAATTACTTAGAATACATGATTAATCCTAATTAATCTACATATATTTTCCAGAGTAATCAACCTAATCCTTCAAGTCTTTAAATTTCCCCAATTCCACATATTGAGTTTCATTAATTCACTATCAACTTACAGTGTACAAGTTCAATTGAATTCACTATCAACTTACATCTTTGAGTTCAATTACTAATTAATTAGAATTCCTTAAATCTACAGTGTACAAGTTCTAAATTGTCCTAATTGAATTCCAAATTTCCTATTTTACTAACTTCCTTATGTGTTTACAATTACTAAACCTTCGTTAAAAGCTTACAACTCCTTTAAATCTCTTATATTTAAGTTCTTAACAACAGCTTACTCCAAGTCACCCGCACACCAATACATTCGTTACACCAATCCCACCTTACTCTCACCCACCAAAGCTTTCTAAAAGCAAAGTTACAACTGAAGCTACCCACACACACCCAGCTGATCACAGCCAACCAAAAAATACTCCTTCCTCTCGGCTATAGAAGTAATACAACAGCAAGAAATTTTCTTAAAACCTAGCTGAGCTAACAAGACAGCAATGAAATAAAGAAGAGCACAGTAATAAAGCTGGCTGTTAAGGAAGATTACCAGTTAAAATAAACGAAAAGCAATGCTCCTCAACCCAGTTTGGCAGCCAACAAACAAGGGGTTACAACATAGAAGGTGGGTATGGAAAGTGCTAAAGAAACTACACCCACATACACCCACGTTTGGCAAAATGTTTGGTTGAGTTCTTGTGGTTGAAGCAGAGTAGAACAGGGGAAGGAAATGGAGTTAAACACGGCAAAATGGGAAATAAGAAGAGGAGTAAGTCGGTTGAACAAGGGAGAGGTAAAAAAGATAAAGCAAGTATATTAAAATATTAGTGAAAAGGCAAGTTGAATGATGTATGTTTTGTGGAGGATATTAATTATATTATTACATGTATACACATACAATCACACCTTTCTAGCTCATATATATATATATAATTATCCCTCTTATGTTAATTTATTCTTGAAAATTAATTATTTAAATACTTATAATAATTTACGTACAATATTTTAAAAATTCACTAGAATATCGAGTTATAACATTTAATACTACTATATATAATATATTATTAATTTAATTTTTCAAATGTCTAATAAATTACATACGACACTCCAAAGTATATATTAAAATATCAATAACCAAATAAGGACATATTGGGTTATTACAATTTCCTTGTATAATTAGAATTTATTTAAGAATCACTAAAATGTATCACTACGATACCGGGTTATGACAAATTTAATTTTATTATTATTTATTTAATTTGTTTATGTTGTTTTTATTTTATAACTGAAATTTACATATTATATTTAAAACTCGGCTTTACAATATCGAGTTATAATAGAAAATTAGAATAATTTATTATAAAAAATAAATAAACAATTTTCAGGTGGAAAAGAAAACCAAACTATTGGATGCAATTACTGCTTTTAGCTTGGCATTTGTAATTTTTGCTAATTATGATGTTTAAATAATTGTTTTGAAAACCGGACCAGTTGAACTGTTGCTCAGGTGATAAATCGGATTGAAATGAACTAAAAAACCATTTTGGCTGTTGGACCAGTAAAAATCTGAAGAATCGATGCCAGGTTGAAATATTGTTTGTAGTAATGATTAGTGAAATATTTGTATTTTATATTAAAGATTAGTAAAACAATTATTTTTATATTGATATTGTCTTTGTTATTTTGTTACATAAGTTGAAACTTGAATATTGTGATGCACAATAAATCAATCAATTGTGGTATTAACTATTAATAACTAAATTTAATTATTTGTGATGTGATTTTTTATTAATTAATTGATACTGAAGTATTATCTTTTGTTTTCTTGTGGATTTAGTATTTATAATTAGTAGAGAATTTTATATAATATATATAATATTTAAATTATATAATTAAATATATTTTATGACATCATCTAGTCAGACCATCAGTCTAATCTCAGTTGAACCAATGACCTTAAACCTAGTAAATTTTTCGAGTCAATTATTAGTTCAGTTTTTAAAACATTGGTTTAAATGCAACAATATAAATCGTAAATAACACCAATCTTAAGAAATACATGTACGAGAAAATATGTATGTCAGAGAATGATAGATACTTTTTGAAGTATATGGATAATTAATAGAATTTAGTAAAAGAAAGAGAAAGGCATAAAGAAAGGAAGAGAAACTAGAGAGAATCCAAAGAGGAAGGAGAAGGAATTCATTTAAAATCTGGACAAAATGAAATTACAGACCATGTACAGGTCCCTAAATACCAGTTTGGTTGCAACTAACCAAACCAGAAAAGACACATATAACCTCACTAATACACTATAATTACAATCACACCCTTGGCCATGAAAAGTATCTAACAAATACTCCCCTATAGACAACATTTGTCCTCAAGTGTTAATAGAAAACAACCCAATTTATTGTGTAAACCAAGCATGGTCACTCCACTCTGTATTCCTTCCAAGGTAACTACATAAACTGCTGTCATCCTGGCTTGTGATCCACCACGTGAAGAAATTTTACCATTCACCCACTACAGTGTTTGATTCTTCTATTTCATCATGATAACAAGCTTGTGAAAAACTTCATTCGTGCATTTTAGATCACTAGAACCCAGTTGTCTTTCATCCATGAGACCGTCCTTATCATGACTGTTGATAGCTAGGAAAAAACACGTGTTGGACCACTTTAACTTGTCTAATCAAATGTAATTCCTAGTTTTTAAAGAATAATTTAATTGCATTCCTAGTCAATATTTTATTTCTCACATCACAAGTTTGTTGATCATCAACTACGGTACCGGATCCTCTAGTTCTCATATATCTCACAGCCAGTTAGTATCCTTGACTAAGCTCCCTGCATTCTTCAAAATCATGTTCAGAGTTGTCTATGCATTCTCTAGTTGTTTTAAATATTTCTCCCCATAGGCATCTTCCAAAATAACATAAGAAGGAATTCTGGCTTTTATTCCATATAACTCTTGTTGATTTCCCTTGAGTAGAGACAAGATGGATCCACACGCACTCCAAATGTTTGCAGCTGCATAATCTGACTTGAAGTAATCAGAACACAGCTTCTTAAACAAAACTAAAGCTATGTTCCAGAATCCATGCTAGGCCATACAAGAAGTGAGTAATTTGTATGAACTTGCTTTCCGCTGCCACTTACATGTTAGAGGAGTGTTGACTCTTTTAAACTTCAGCTAGTCCTTTACTTCAAAATTTATAAGGAGATATGAACTTTTCCAGCCATGAATACCTCCATCAAATCTTCGAAAATCCACTCTTGGAAAATTTTCCTTAGTAGTTCATGCCAATTCTTGCAAATCCGGCTTCTTACTTCAACAAAAACATTAGAATTGCATAACATAACAATAAGACACTCATAACTTACCTGCATCTTTTTTTCATCATTACTACCTTCATCAATATGAAATTTATAATCAATACCAGCCTGAGCCATTTCCACCCTCTCACTTTCATGATATTTCTTTAGCGAGCTGCCCTACATAGTATAAAGCTCAAAGCAGTCAAGGTATCAATGTTAGTATCAATCTCCATGGTAGATGCAACACCTACCTTCTTCAAAACACAATTATTTCCACTCACCAACAAGACTCCCTGCACTCCTGGTCCCATGGATTACCAATATTCAACTTATCAACATTTGATTCGTGTAGACCCTTACATTTGGTTATTTCTGTCCCAGTAATCATGCATATAGAACCATTGGCAATTGTAATCCTTTCAATATGTGACCCACCAACCCTTTATGTAGTTCAAGGAAGGCTTCACTAAACAAAACCTCATGAGTATCATTTTCAGTAACAACTTGTCTTAGGATCTCCAACACTAGTAGCTTGATGCCATAAACTGCCCAAAACATTAATTTTTTTCTTCATGCCACAAACTGCCCAAAACATTATCTTATCATGCTTAGTTATGGTACCAAATTATTAACCTAAAGTTCTAATTCAATTGTAAGTATCTTTCAAGATGCTTATAATAATATCTCACTTAACCAATTTACTATATTTCTATGAGAATTGAGTTAAGTAAGACTCATTAAGAATAGACCTAATCTTGGCTACACAAGATATGTAGGTATATTTCTACCCTAGATACGAATCAAATTCATACAAGCATGTGAATGAATTCAAACAAGTGCTATTTTATTCAAGGCTAAACCTAGATTTCCTTCGTCAAGGTTCCTCTAAGTTATAAAGTCAATCTAAAAGATGGCCAATCAATTAGAAGCTTTAAACATAGAATAAAATAAATAACTCATGTACAAATGCCTAAGTAGTCAATAAATAACTTAAAACCAAGCTACATGTTGATTTCCGTTGCAATCCTAGAAAGAAAACATTAAATCAATACAAAAAAAGTAAAGGAGTGGAATGATAGAAAATCGATAGGTTGTCAGGCTTCAAGCATCAACTATCGAAGCTCCTCTTGCTCCTTGCACTCTTGATCGCCTTTTAATCTCCATAACTTCTTAGCTAACTTGTGTATATTGAATTCCCAAGTTATTCCTCTTTAAATAGTCTTTAACACCTTCAATTTGAGTTCAATTTAGACTAGAAATAGGGCCAGTGCTCGTGACCATGTTTTTCTAACACCATGACACTAAAATTCGAATAAGGGAAATCCCATTGGTAGCCTAGGTGCCAGTTGCCTATGACTTTGTGCTTTCTTGTACGTTTTTTGGTGCTGAATATTCTTATTCCCATCCAATTTGACTTCAAAGAGGTCTCCTTTAAGCATTAAACATTTAAAACACACAAACTAAGTTAAGAATGAATGAAACTCTTAATTAAAGGCTAAATCCTAAGCATACTCAATTAGGATTCAACACCCTATTACAAAATGAAACCAACTAAACAAAACTCAAGAACAGAACCAATAATTATTAATAAAAAAATATGTAATAAGTCTATTTCAAAAACTTATCAAAAATCACTTCTAAATTCCTTAGAAAGTCTTTTGTCCCCAAGAATATTCCCATATGTCAAAAGCCATTATGATAATAGAAAGAAGAAACATCATAACCCAAAGTGCTGAAGAATAAATTGCAATAACTGAGTTAATAGTCATCATTGTACCTTGTGTCCATGCCAATTCCGTCTCTCGCTCATGGAATCTAATGTCAAAGGCTTTCAGATCTTCTTTTTGTATAAGCCGAAACACCAAGTCCACGCAAGAAAGCCCATTTGAATTCTCTGTTGTATAAATCTCTTCCACGTCTCACTCCAAGGTGAATGAGTTTATGAAATTCTAATGGCTAGCACCTTCAACTCTTTAATCTTGATGATTTGTAAAATGAATTCTTCCACACTAAGACAAAAGCAGGCCTTGAGTTCTTGTAGCTCAAAATTGAATCAATATCAACATAAGCCTCTTCAAGTGAAATAATGGTATTAATCCATTTCTGACCATGTTCCACCATTTTTAGTAACTGCAGGAAATCTATGTAAGCATTTAATCTATATATGATACGGATTTAACAAACGCAAGTGCACGTATCGTTCTCAAGTAATACAATGATAAATAGAGATTGTTCATACGTGGAATAAATTACTTTCTAATATTAAATACCAATATGATGCAACCTAACTCTAATCAAGCCAAAGTAAATGTAGAGATTTTTAAGAAACTTATAAGTAAACTAAGCCTAGGTTCACGAAATCCCTCACACTACACCTAATTAACTTTAGTTCAATTCCATTTATGCAATAGCTTAATATTAACATAGATTTCTTAATCAATTACTAGCATATTCCTATGTATGGCAACTATATATTTCACTTAGTCTAATTCCCTATATTCCTGTAAGAATTATTCTAAGATAAACTCATTAAGAACCAATCTCCTGATTACTTATGGTAAAAAAGTATACTCATATCTCTTAAACAAATTAGATTATTCACATCACATGAATAATCTAAACATAGGTTATATTGCCTAAGGCTAATCCCAAAACTGACTCTTCCAAGTCAATTCCAGAATTCCTAATTAATCTAACTAGTGATCAATCAATTAGAAACATTAAGAACAAGGCAATACAAATATTACAACTAAAACATGTATTGAATTAAGACTAAAGCCACATCAGCTACATGTGAGTTCAATCATTACCTCTAGAGTACGACTACTCCATACTAACTACTGAAAATATAAAAACTAAAGACATAACCATTACAAGTAAATATAAAATAGAAAAAAAGAAGAAGGGAGTAGAAACTAGAAGTTATCATGGCTTCCGGTCTCCTTTAGCTCATTAGCACTCTCTATCACGAGCTCTAATATATCTCAAAGCTTCAGCCTTCACCTTTATTTATAAACTTTTTTTCTCCTAATTTAATTAAACCAGGAGTCTTCAAAACATGGACAAGGGTTGTAGCATGTATGTATATAGCGCTGCGGCGCTAAAGGTTCTGCTCAATCCTATTAAAACTCCATCCTTTGCATGTTCACAAAAGTCATCTTTAGATTGGCGATGTAGCTTCATGATCAATGTGCCGCTGTTCAACTCTCTTTATGATTTTTCTAGGCAACTTAAGATCTTTGTGCTACAGTTCATGCCTTTAGGCGCCACGGCATCCAGCTCTCTAACTTTTGTGGTCTTTTCCATCTTTTTATCTGTGCTGCAGCTTCATGTTAATCCACGCCGTAGCGGAGCTTTTTCTGACTTATTCTTCAAATTCCTTCTTTTGTAGCATCGCGGCCTCATATTCTTCAGTGCTACAAAGCAGCTTAAGTCCTTCCCTTCTTCCACTCCAACTAGGACACTGCAAAGACATCTAAAAGAAAATAAATACCAAAATTTGTAAAACTACTCCTAATTAAGGTAAAAACTCTATAAAACTATTTAAACAACCTAAAACAACTAAAATACTATATTTGACTAGTATTCTAACTCAAAACTCTAGGATTTAGTATAAAATATGAATTAAAAGCATAGTAAAATAACTCTATTTTATAGAGTTATCAATAAACAACATCAATCATTTTATGCACATATGTTATATTCCCCTTTGACCTATTAGTCATACACCTCAATTCAATTACCTTTGAAATGTATAAGGATTGACACCTAACATTATCAATGTTTCCCTTCCAAAGTCCCTTAATCAAAAATAACTAAGGTTATGGCAGACTTTCTAATCCATATTGCCCTTGATGGAACAAGCATTTAAAGAATGCATCTCTGCGCTCTCATGGACCGACACCACTTTAATTTAGTCAATAATTTTCATGATGGATAGAATAATCATTGTATCATTGATAATAATTTGTCACCCACATGTCATGCAATAGCTATCATCTCTTAAAAGGCATTCAAACCATAACCCACTGAAAATAACTCCCAAATAGCAATACCATGACTTGCTACTTGTTTTCAACCTCAATAGATGCATTATGATTTCATTGCATAAATGTGAGCTACTCAAGATTTTTCTGTGTTGTATGATTAATAATTTAACTATACTTTTATATAAGGTATTTGATATCGTATGTAATTCTCATATTTGCCAAAAGTTTACAAAAGGTGAAAAAAAACAAACAAGAATTAAAATAGTATAAGGACAAAATACAACCCAAAATATGGTAAATGTTACTACATTGGTCGTAAGATCTTCTATTTAAGTATTAGTATTGAGACATACAAAAATTTATATGACTAATTTGAAGTACCAATAAAGAATATTATATATATTTCTTTTAGAAATTGATTCATTTTCTATTTATAAGAATAAAGAGTTTATTTAATATTAGTGCCTAATTAGTTTTTATAATTTACAACTAGATGGTAATGTCTTATGATATTGAACAACTAAAACGAGAACTTTTTGAATTTGATAATTAGGATGGTTATCCATACTTAATTACCTCTATCAAAGAATCATCTATGTTAAGGCAATGAATACTTATTGAAGTACCAATATGAAATATTGAAATGTTCAAATTATTCATATTTGAAGTTAAATATAAACCAATTAAGTATTAAAGCTATTAGATAAGATCAAGGAGCACTACTTAATTCTACCAATTCTTAATAAACTCATAAGAGAATGTGATTCTCATATAGTTAATTTTTCTTAAAGAACACCATAAGTGATGTGCCTAAAAGAGATATCTTAACATATTAGATATGATATGATTTTAAGAAGTTATAATAATCTTTCAGTTGCTTTCTAAAACCACAATTAGTTTACTTATATAGTTTCATTGAAGTTTATACATAAGACTCAATAATCGATATAACATAGGAGAAAAACCTAATCTTAATTGTTAAAATTTGAGGATTTGTAAACTTATGTAAAGAGACTTAGTGTAGAAGACTTAGAGATATATTATTTTGTGAATTATCCTAAAAAGATTTAGGATATTAATTTTATCTCACAACAAGACAAAATGTTTGTTTTGAAACATATTATTGTTCTTGAAAAATGAAAATTTTATCTGGAACTAGTAGTGTGAATAAAATTCTTGAAACAAGTTCATGAGTCACAATCTCTAAATCAAACTAAAAAATTATATGTAAAGTAACCTTCAAATACACAAACTCTTAGTAGGCTTGAAAGATACAAAAGGCGAACATTGAAAATGAGATTTCTCATAGTTAATGACCTTGAGGTAAACCTTAAAGATGATAAAAATCTTTCAAACTAAAAAGAGTTAATATTTTATTCAAGAATTGGTTATGTGCCATAAATCTTAATGGACATTATTTACTCAAACAAAAGGTATTGTACATTGGTTGATCTTAATAAAGTATAGTACTTAATGGTTGTGAAAAAAAAAAAAATAGGTCTATAAAGTAAAGATGAAAAGGTGGAGACCTTTTAGTAGTGAACAATTATAAGCAAAGACAATCATTGACTTTGATATATTGTTTCGTTAATAGTCTATAAGGATTTTACTTGCAAGGGTTACACATTAAAACTTTGAGACATGAGATGCCTCTAAGGATATCATAACCAAATACCTCATTGGAAAACAAAGAGAATGTTATGGCAACCAAAAGGTTTTACATCTATTGGTAACGAAACATAGTGTGCAAACTTCAAAACAAAGAGAATATATAGCAACCTTTTAGGTTTTACATCTAGTGGTAATGAAATGTAGTGTGGAAACTTCAATGTTTCATTTTTTGAATCGAAACAAGTTTTTCGAAGTTGGTTCATTCAATTCGTTATAGATATAAAAGAGTTTGATATACATAAGAATGTGGATAAATCAAGATTGTACAATAAGGCTAATGGGAGTATTATAAGTATTTCAGCTGAAATACAATAATAACATACACATTAAGAATGTTGTAGGAATGTAAACCAGTTACAAAGTGGTTTAATAATAGTTATAACTATTAGATTTGGAATCTAATATGGATAATAAAGAAATCTAAATTCTGCATATGAGTGTACCATTGAAATGGTTAATTGGAATCATAGTATCCAAGACTCCATTGTAAATTCCAATACTAAATCTTTATATTTCCTTACAATGTATGGACAACCAAGCTTGTTAATGAACTTGAGAAGTTCATACCAATAAAACATCTAGTAACATCTTTTATGATGACAATGGGGCGATAGCTCAAGTCTTGGAACTACAAGCTTATAAGTGATTCAAATGTTTGGAATTGTAATTCCATGTATGATTTGAGAAATAATATATAAAGATATTTATATGATTTTGCAAAGATTAAGAAAAAAAGAGAGATTTTTAGCAAAAGCACTAACTAAAGCAAAGCTAGTAGTTCAATCAACATCTTAGGAAGATGAGTATTGGATACATGATTGATTGTGTTTAGTGCAAGTAATAGATTATTGTTAGTAGTGTACCCCAAAGCCAATAACATATGATGTCGTGGTTTATTATTTTGTCTACGATCTTATTTATATTATTAATAATAAATATTAATATTCATTTAATTGAATTGAATGAATGGAAAACAATATCATAAGAGTTATTAATTAATCATCATGAGCCCAAAGAATTTAAGTAATGAAAATAAGTATCATGATATGATCATTCTAATGAGGTGCATTTTTTTTAAGCTTAATTCTTATATGCTCCTAATCATATGATCATTAAGTAAGACGTTATTGAATCCTAATAGATTAGTATACATATAGTTAGTTTAAAAAGTTGAAAGTGATTGATCTCATAGTCTCTCATGTATAAGACACTAAGACAGATATGTAGGTGCTCATTCGAGAATAAGTTCATTGAACTGACTCAATTGAGAACATATATATGGATTTTCTCTACATGTCAATAGGTGATTCTCATGTTACAAGTGCAAATAATCCTTTGACATGAGGCATCATGGTTATCTTGTATGTACATCATCATACTTTAATGTTATTTCCAATTCTATTAATGAGTTACCTAAAAAGTATTAATTAGGTATAATCACTTGCTTATGGAAGTATGTGAATATGCAATAAAGAATCTATCACTCTTAGTAGAAAAAAGAGAATGTCCTATGTGGTCTATAAAATATTTAACTTAAAGTCTATGGCTAGAGCAGGGTGGATATTAGAAAATGAGTTTTTAATTTTCCCAATGAAATTATAATCTTAAGATCTAGACACATAATTCAATTTAGGGTTTGACATTATTACCTAAGAAATAGTAATTAGGTATAATTACTTGCATATGGATGTATGTGAATATGCAATAAAGGATCTATCACTCTTAGTAGAAAAGAGAAAATGTCTCATGTGGTCTATAAAAGATTTAACTTAAAGTCTACCATAGCAGTGTGGATGTTAGAAAATGAGTTTTTAATTTTTCCAATGAAGTATAAATCTTAAGATCTAGACACATACAATTAAATTTAGGTTTTAACATTATTTCCATACCAAATAGATTTAAGTGAGATATTACATGATAGAAGAATTGAATTGCACAGTAACTGTTAACAGAAAGGTTCAAAACGTTTATAGCCATATTCATACTATTATGGGTAGTCATCATATGCTGCTAAGCACCAATTTTAATTTATAGAAAACCCTGATAATTAATTAATTATCTATAGATGACTAATTAATTAATATTAATTAAAGGGTGAATTAAATAGATTTTGTATTCAAATAATTAGAATGAGTTCTAATTTAATTGGACAGAGTCCAATAATAAATATGTAAAAATTACATGACTACTGCCATCAATAGTTTGAACCTAAGGAGTCACATATAATAGCACGATATTCAATTAAAGAGAGTTTTGGGTAGTCATGTAATTATTATATTTTGTCAGGCATTAGGTTTATTTATGATTAAATCATAATGTTAGCAAGAATCTCTAATGTGTTATAATTGTCTAATACATAGGGAGGTAGCTAGTCTGTATATGTATAAGACTTAACAAGCTAGTAAAAAATAATGAGAGAATAGTTGTATGTACAATACAGAGAGCATAAAACCTTTAGAAGGATTTTAGGCTAAGTACAATTCTTGAATTACAAGAGAGATTTAGCAGCTTGTGCTAGCACAAAAGAAATTTCTTGGTAACCCCTATCACCTTCAAGTATGAAAATCCTTGGTTGGATTCATTTGTGTGGATACACTTAGAGATATGACACTTGTGTCGTTGATGTACTCTTGATGAATCAACAAGAAATGAAAGCCAAATCAAGAATATGACGAAAGAATTGAAAACCTCAGTGGTACACAATTTTATTTCTAACTTGTTTAATTGTTAAACTTGTTCTAGAATTTTTCATATAATCATAAATTGATTTATGGTTAAAAGAATCAAAATTTAAATTTTCACTGAGCATTTGATTACCATATTTTATACCGATTTCTTACAAATTTGGACTCAATTGTTAAGTTCCAAATTTGTGAAAGTATTTTGATAATTTATTAAATGCATTTATTTTAAATACTTTATTTAAAATAAGTGAATTTAATTAAATTAAATAACAAGACTTGTTTTCTTTAAAGTCAAGAAAGTGCCTAATAAGAATCCTAATTGGGTTTGGGCTATTAGGAATCTTGGGCTCAATTGGAATTCTACTTAGTATTAGAATTTAATTAGAGCTAACCCTAGTACACAATACACAAGGCACTAGGGCAATTGGCCACCCTTAGTATAAATATGAGAGAATTCTGCCTAAAGACCAAGTTACAAAAACCAAGGATCAAAATATCATTTCTTGATATAATATTGGTCAGTCTGGAAACGGAGTGTATCATATGCATATCAGAAACATTATAGAAATGGTGTACAATTCCATAAACATATAAATATATGTAAAAATATTATATAATATTTATTTATAAGTGATTTGTAATGCATATAATAATTAATTATGCAAGTTTAAAGATTTGATTTGTCTCTTCATGTAATTTATATTTTCTTTTTACATATTTAATCTCAATCATTTATTAAATATAAATGATGCAACCAATACATATTATATAAATCAAATAAAGTTTAGAAATAATACCTATATTTTACTAAATTTATTTTCTTATCATTTGACTAGATTCTATATAACAGTTTTTTATTATTTTTATTTATTTTATAACTTTTAGTTTTTATACTAATAAAACCTAATTGTATAATTTAGTTTATATAACTTAATTGCTCATAATTACGTATTAATATGTAAAAAATAACAAATAACAAATTTTATTAGTTACAATTTTTTTTTAAAAAATAAAAAATATGAACTCTTAGTAAATATTAAAAACAAACATCTATAAAGAAAAATAGTTAAAATAAAATTTATTTGTATTATGAATTAAAAACTACATATCACCAAATATTTCTTTGTTAATTCTTGACATTAATCTCCATTATTGCTTTTTTCTTTCTTTTGTTGACACTAAGAAAATCTTTAAAAAATATTAAAAAATTGAAGTTTGTAGGATACGGTGTCCAGAAATATCGAAAGTATATGACTGTATCCTTGGATATAATAGGATACCAACAAGTATCCATGGATACATTTGAATATTGGTAGTAAACAATGGTTTCATATCCGTAACTCAAGATACAGATAAGTTTCAGCTGCATCGTAGGAAAAGATATGACATGTAGTTCCTTGACAAAAACCAAGAATTCGGCCCCCTTTGGTATTTAAGTGCAAGAAAAGTTCTTGCTCATACAAGTCACCATAACCGAGTTCTCACTCCAAAGCTAAAGTGTTTTGCTTGCATCAAGATCATCCTCCTCCATTAAAGATTCGACCAAGTGGGAGCTAGCACGTATCCTAAGGGTTGCATCTTCATCTCCTTCAAATTTAAGAAAGGTCTGTGAAACTTTTCTTAGAAGGTTCTTAATTAAATTAATAGTGTGGAATATATCATTAGAGGCAAGACAATTGCATAGCTTGCTAATACGTTGATTGAATTTTGTGTTTTTGGTTAGCAGTAACATTTTGTGGAATTAAGAAGGAGGCTCCAAGTATTCTTGTTAAACAACCAAACTAGATGCACAAAAGAAAGCTTCAAGGGTTAGTATTCTAATTTTAGATTTTATTTATATTATGACACCTTGTATGCTATTTAGATAATATTTATCATTTTAATGTTTACTTTTACACACTCCTAAAGACAGGTAAGTTTTTATTTTTTATTTTAATTTATATCATGATATTATCTAAATAACACACAGAAACATCACAAATCCACCAACTCATTTTCTAATGGATCTATTAAAACACATTATTGGCCATAAATGTAAATATACCAAAAACGGCAGTCAAATGCAGCGTATTTGCATTCTAGATCAGTGGGAACCATGCGAGGTTTATTTAACACATAATCAACACTAATGGCCATAAATTGCATATACCAATATACAAACACACAGCTCTAAAAAAATAACACTTATACATATACGTACAACCATTTTTATACATAACCATTTTTAATATTTACTTTAATTTACACAGTGCCCTAGATCTGACTTCTACAAGTCTTGATCTACCATCGTCAAGCCAAAATGAACGCGCATTGTATAAGGTTATAGGAATATGGATATCGTTAATATGCAGATTCGTAGATCTAGCCAAAAAAATATATATCATAAACACAAAACATCCCTCAAATCCCACCAAATCATACAATCACCTTCGATCCATTTGATTATGAATCATATGGAACATGTGAATTATGTCTATTCGGAAAGATGACCAAGAAACCTTTCACAAGTAAAAGGTCACGTGCTACTAAGTTACTAGAGCTCATACACTCTTATGTTTGTGGTCCAATATCTATACATGCTACAGGTGAATATTCCTACATCATAACCTTTATTGATGACAAGTTTAGGTATGGGTTTGTTATCTTATGAGATACAAGTCTGGATCCTTTGAAAAGTTCAAAAAGTTAGGAGCAAAGTAGAGAAATAAATTGGTAAGAATACTTAGACTATTTAAAGGATAATGATATTGTATCTAAATGGACTCCTCCTAGTACACCACAACTCAATGGTGTTTACGAAATGAGGAATAGCACTTTATTAGACATGGTGTGATCCATGACAAGTAATGCTGATCTTCAACTTCCTTTAAGGAATATGCTTTAATTACTACAACTTAGCTTTTAAATAGGATTCCATCAGAGTCTATTGAAAGAACTCCATAAGAGATATAGAACAACAAAAAACCAAATATCTCACACTTGAGAATTTGCTGCTGTCATGCTTATGTCAAAAGAATTTAGACTAATAATCTTGAAGCCAAAAGTAATAAGTGTTTGTTTATGGGTTATCCTAAAGAAATAAGATGATACTACTTTTATCACCCACAGGAACAAAAGGTGTTTATTTTGAGAAACACTGTCTTTCCTGAAAAAGAGTTTATTCTTGAAAGAAACAGTGAGAGTAAAGTAGAACTTGAAGAAATTCAAGAAACCCAAATCAAGAATGATCACACAATGGAACTTGAACTTGTACTATAAGATTTCGAGGTACAAGAAAAGAATCAACACACACAGCTGCTTCATAGGACTACTAGGATAAGTAACCTCTAATAAGGTATAAATTTTGATAAATGATCAAAAAGACATTCTTCTTGTAGAGGATGACGAGCCTACTAGTTATGAGTAAGCCATTAAGGACATTGATTCTTCAAAGTGGCAAGATGCCATGAAATCTGAAATAGACTCCATGTATGACAACAAAGTATGGACTTTAGTTGATCTACATGAAGGGGTTAATCCTATTGGGTGCAAATAGGTCTTTATGAAAAAGAGTGATGTGGATGACAATGAACAAACCTTCAAAGCAAGGTTAGTGGCAAAAGGTTAGAAGTAAAGACAAGGTATTGATTTTGATGAAACCCTTTTGCTAGTTACCATTATCAAGTTAATTTGGATTTTACTTGCAATAGCTGCATATCATGATTATGAGATATGGCAAATGGATGTCAAAACCACTTTCCTTAATGGTTATTTAAAGGAAGATGTGTATATGACATAACTTGAAGGTTTTGAATCCAAAGTCGTCACAATAAAGTATGCAAGCTACAAAAGTCCATTTATGGACTTAAGCAAGCTTCAAGAAGTTGGAACATTTGTTTTGATGAAACCATAAGGGCTTATGTTTCACTATAAACGAAGATGACCCCTGTGTGTACAAGAAATTTAGTAGGAACGTAGTAACATTCTTGGTATAATATGTAAATTAAACTCCTCAAAGGTAATGATGTACCTATGTTCTTGGTTTGGGAAATGCATATGCATAGGATGCATGACCTCCAGATTTCTCAATGTTGAAAAATCTATGGGTCATGCATAGTATGCATACTCAGTGGAATTAAAAAATTTCCAAACCAAGAATATAGGTATTTAATTAACTATAAATATAATGAAAACTAAAAATAACATCTTAAATCTTTCTTCACACAGCTAGTTTGATTGTTTAGTAAGGACGCTTGGAGTTCCTCCATATATCATCAAAATGATTCTCCTAATCAAATTCAAAGTGTAATAAATGAATCTCTAATGAAATAGTTCATACAATTGATCGTTTATAACTTTTACCTTTTTCGTAAAAGAGTAAAAGGAATTGATTCACCCTTAGGATACGTGTGAGCTTCCACTTGATTGAATCGTCAATAAAAGATTGTCCTTAAAGCAAAAACTCATTTGTTTCAAAAATAAGGATCATAGATAAAGGGAGGAGAAATTGTGAAGAACTCCTTCTTGCTTAGCCCAAACTAGTGTCTTAGTTGCATAGTCACCGAAATCCCTTAGCTTTAACATATATAGGGGCGACTAAGGCTTAGGGATTATCATCCTTCCTTGTTTAGGTTTTGATTAAACCTGAAACCTAAGGCCTAAGGCCAAAGCTTAAGTAATTCACAATCCTATTATGATTGCTAATGGGCCTTTAAACTCCTAGTGACCTAAATCCAAGTAGGATTCTAAATCCAATCAGGATTCCTACTAGACATTTTCTTGAATTTCAAGAAAACAAATCTTGTCATATATGTATAGGTAACAATTATATTTTTATCCTTAAGCGCTTAGAACTTAACTATTAATTCTAAGACTCCTAATCCTTCTAGGTTTTTAACCTAAGTCAATTAAAGCATGTAGTCTATTATTTTTTCTCGTACGTTGGCCATAAATGTAATTAGATAATTCCTAACAAGTACGGTTAAATTAAAACACTTTTATTTTAACTTTGGCTTTGTCAAACCAACCAACTTATATTTATAGATCATGATTGGCATCAAGCAATGTATCAAGACCACCCAAGTACAAGCAAAGTTATGATCATTGATCAAACCTTTGAGTGCTTGATTACCATGTAATTCAATCCTTTCATCAAACATAACCCGAGTTAGACATAAGGCATGGATTCTAGTGCCAACTCTATCTTGTCTAAATCCAATAGTATTTAAAACCAAGTTTATGTTTTGTTCCTCAAAGAGATTCAAGAAGACACTTTTTTTTTAATATTTTCCACTTTACAAAGATTCTTGAAACAAGAGATACTCCCAAGAGGCCATGGGATATTTATTATCTTTACTGAGGATGATGAATTCTTTGTCTATTATTCATCTACCTTTATATGCTTCACTATATGTCTAATAATCACCCACGTATTTTCCTTATTACAGAATAAAAGGAATGACATCAAAAAAAGTAGATTCACATATAAGATAATCAGATTATCTCAAGTCAAAGGATCACTTATACCACCAACACTGAAAACTTCCATTAACACATGAGTAAAAACTCTACATGGTTTCTCATGTTAGGTTAATTCAATGACTTGTTCAACTAACAAGTACTTATATGTTTGTCTAAGCATCACTATACTTGTAGTTTATGAAATCATTACTCTCTTTATAACAGAATGATGCAACAAATGATAAACTCGAAGAATCATCAATATCCTTAGTCTTGATGATTCATTCATTGACTAGTAATACTTTTAGAATAATACTTTATAAGTCATATCTCACAATTATGATTAACATCATAATTATGCATACATAGTATTTATTCTAGGGACTTAATATATGGTTATACTAAATCTCATTTAAACACAATTATAAAGAAAGCCTAATAAACATTATTACAAGCATTCAATACAAATAAAGTGTTGTTACAACCAATCATTCCTCTTGGATATTAATACTAACAATCTCCCACCCGGCCTAGAGCCAATCACTATGATATATAAGTCCTTCCATATCAAAGTGATGATCATGACTCCCCTGTGGCAAGGCATCATAAGCGGATCTACCACATTCTCATCAATAGGAATGTGCTCTATCTTTATATCCATCCTATTAACAATTTCTCTAATCAGGTGATACAGCCTTAGTAGGTGTTTGGATTTTTGGTGGGACCTTGATTCCTTTACTTGTGCAATAGCCCCATTGTTATTAGATCCCTTTATCGACTAAAAATTTGTAATTAAAAAAAAATGTATCATGGAGGGGTTTTGCCATGAATCCATTAATTTTATATGATTTATTACCACCCTTTATACCTTAGCTGCTTTGAAGGCAACTATGTACTCAGCTTCGGTTGTAGAATCTATTGTTGTTTCTTACTAGGAACTCTTCCAGCTAATGGCTCCTCCTTTAAGAGCAAATAAGAATTCGGACTGAGATTTGCAATCATCCTTATCGGTTTGAAAGCTTGCATCGGCATATCCTATAACTTTCAGTTCTTTGGTTCCTCCATTTATTAAGAATGCATCCTTAGTCTTTCTCAAATAATTGAGGATGTTCTTAATTGTCTTCTAGTGCTTTTTGCTTGTAAAAACCTGGTATTTGCTTATAACACTAAAAGTATATGATATGTCAGGGTGTGTACATAACATGGCATACATGATTGGACCAATTGAGGAAGCATATGGTATTTCATTCGTGAGTTATTTTTCCAATTCTGACTCAAGAGACATACTTTTAGAAAGACGGGCACCATGTGACATAGGCAAGAACCATTTCTTTGACCCATTCATGTAAAATTCCTTAAGCATCTTATTAGTGTACATGGATTATGATAATCCAAGCAACCTTTTAGATTTATCTCTATAGATCCTTATACCCAGTATATAGATTGCTTCACCTATATCTTTCATGGGAAAATTTTTGGATAACCAAAGTTTGACTGATTCTAACATAGGTACATCATTACCTATGAGGAGTATGTCATCTACATATAGTATCAAGAATGTTATTCCGCTCCCACAAACCTTTTTATATGCACACTGTTAGTCTTCGTTTTTAATAAAATCATAAGCCTTTATGGGATCCAAGCGTATCCAAGTTGTCGGGTGAACTGGGCTTTGGACCCAAGGCAATCAAGACAGGTCATGCTAGTCCTAAAAGCTGTGCATGTCCTATTCTAGTGGCTAGGTGGGTCGAGCTAGCTTGCAGTTGGGCCAAACTTTTGTGCCCAGGTTGGCGGCCTTAGAAGCCAAGAGTCCCATATCCTAATATGGGTTTGGAAAACTACATAACCCACTCAGCTTGTGGTCGTGCGTGTGGTCTATTGGCGGTGCTGTTAAACGAAATGCAACAGTGGGAGATGGCTTGGTGACATCCGGATGGCGTTGTATATGTGAAACAAGGTTGAATAGTTATTGCAAGTAAGAAAAGGAAGTTGAATACTGTATGGGAGAGGTTCAATCCAAAGTTGATCAGGTTTTCCCAAACTATGTGCATGACATGTGTAACTATAGATCTCTCTCCAATGTGAGTTTTAAAGGCTCAAGAAAGGAAGTGAAAGTTTGTTTTCAGGTGGAAAGCTTTGTGGATATCAAAAAACCTAAAATTTATGGGATTCCCATGGATGATGCCAATGTTAATGCATGATTTTTCAGAGCTTATGTCTCTTCTTGAGGCCCGAGCAGGGCTTAAGTCTCTGCCTGAGGTCTGACCAAGGTTTAGGTCTTGAGGCTCTTAGTGTCTTAAAGGTTTCTTGTGCTCTCGAGTAGGATCTGTAAAGGGATGGTCCTCTAGACTTGTGATCACTTTAAAGCTTAAGTCAATGTAGTATAGAGAGATAATATATCTAAAGAGAGTGTAAGAAATCGACCCCACCTTGGAGTCCTAGGCTCCTATATATTATGGAGAGCTGCCAATCAAGTGGTGACAAATGTCCAAGGGTGGTTGTGCCATGTGTCGTGTTGGTATTGGATTGCAATAATCATGTACTAACAATAATGATTTGAGAATTTTTTATTAGACGTTTATGCCATGTGAACAAAACATATTACATGTCATCAGCTACATCATTTTTCATCATACTTTGTCTATTCAGGTCACTTCTGTTAAACTTAATTTGGATGGAAGGTGACAAGAATGACTCAATTGAAGTAATTTTATAATTAATGGGATGCGAATTTTCTTAAAATAAGGTATAGGAAAGTTTTGACATATTGGATTGGGTGGCTCTTCTCTTAATCGTATCAAAACGATAAAAACTAACAGAGCATTACCTGTTAGCATTGCTAAGACCAATGATCTTTATTTGTTTTAAGTTTCAGAATTGGTCAAACAAGAGTTTACACTTGAAACGTGTAATCCAATGGACCTTCCGATTACTATATAGCTAAATAAATATTAAATGAAAATAATTTAATTTGAAAGGCTTAATTAATCTTTTGGTAACTCAAAATTATTCAAGTCTTCAATTCACTCTTTCAATAAATTTTCCGATCAATTTCGTCATTCAAAATGTTAAATTAATATTGAATATATTGATGTGCCAAAAAAAAAAAAGCACTAAGAGTTTAAGGCCACTATTAATTTCTAAAATGTTTAACACGCTTTGGTCGGTTACTAACAAAGCACAAGAGGCTAAGGCCACAGAAGGAAATGTGGCGAACAAAAACTGTCCGGAAAACGACATGCACTAGAACTGAATACGACCCTCTCAAAATGATGTTTACAATGTAATTTGCTCTGCATAAGATTTAGTCAAGGAATCTATATCTCCTCCAATGAGATTCTTGCTGTGTGATTAGTAATATAATTTTATTAGTTGCCCTTGTGCATTTTTTTTTTTTTTTAATCAATATCAGTCTTCTTGTAAGAAAAGTCTGTAGATAATAGAAAAAGGAAAAAATAACAAAACTTCTCATAATCTTAAGATGGAAATTTTCCAAAAAATCAATATTATATGAAATATTATTATAGATTCAAATATCAATTTTTTTTTTAATTCACTTGATGAACTTTAAACGTATAATACAAATCCTAATCTTGGAAGCTGAAAATTATAGAATAAATAAATAAATAAAATTAAAAACATAAAGAACATTTACTAAACAAGTTATGGAAATTGGTGCCACAAAGCTAAGGTGATCTTTCCAGGCAGCTACTACAAATGACCTAATTAAGAATTAAGTCTAGTAGAGTTTTTTTTTTTTTTTTAAGTATATTGGGAGTGCTTGAATTGGGCACAAAGAGAGTGAGAGACAGATATCAACCATTTAAGCTAAAATCTTGATGATAATCTATTGGAGTTTTAACATCAGTCATCCCTACCAAAGAAATAAGAATATTGATTTCATGGGATGATGAAGAGGTGTACTCTTATAGTATAAATTTTATCATTTACTTCTTGTGAAGTTTGAACAACAAATCTTATTTACTTTTTGCTTCTATAGGAAGGTTACAAAGTAATTAATGAACAAAAAAATATTAAATACCAGAACCTTATGAATTCTTTCAATTTGTACACAGTTAATTACTTCTTAATTTAATAATCATAATTTCAAAGAGAAAATAATGACACTAAGTTAAACTGTTTCCAACCAAGAATTAATTATATGAGTCTATAGATTTCTTATCTTTAACTGTTCGGTCAAACTTTATAAAATGACACATGATATAAAAGGAGTTATCATATGTAATATATATATATATATATTTGAAAGAGTCTTAGAAAAAATTACAGTTTATTGGTGTAACAAAAACGAAGTGGTGAAGGAGAAGGCAGTCAGATTTTTTTTTTTTTTTGAGGTGGAGTTGTAGTTTTTGTTGCACAAACCTAATTCAATTATGTGATGACGTGGACAGGGCTCGTCAATGATGACATGTGAGGTGGAGTTGAGAAATGGTTAACAAGTACATATGTATTGTTATTGTTGCGTGATTGCATGGTGTTGCATGTTCATTATGAGCTGATAAAGACTTTTTATGAAGTGATGACTCTCAATGAGTGAAGCTCATGTGAAGTTTTGACAATTTCATTGTTAATAGTAAATGATGCATTGTATCAGTCTTGAAGAATATTGAAGATTGAATAATGATTAAAAAAGATTTGAGTCAATGTAGAGATTGTTAGGATTTTGACCTAAATTCTTATTTGGTAGTTTCCTAATTAGTTTATTTTTGGTGGGCGAGAAAAATTAATTAGATAATGGGAATTTCCTAATTAGATTTATCTTGACGGGTAAGTAAGTCTAATTAGTTGTGGTTGAATTTTTTGGAAAAAATATTTACTTGGTGGACAAATCCTATATTATAAATATGTAGGCTTGTTAGAGTTGTTGCTATGAAATAGAGAGAAGTCTAATGTTTGTGAGACCTTCTCTAGAGAGGGGTGCAAAAGAGATTGATAAAGATATAGGGAATGTGGTAAGAACATCAAGTATAAAGTATTACTCTTTTTATGTAATCTTTCTTACAACAGTATAATTTACCTCTTCTTATCTGTGCGTGTAAGCAAAAGGCTGAACCATATGATATCCTTTGTATTGATATATTTTCTCTTCTTTCCTTTTTATATTTTGCATGAATCTCATTTGTTATTTTTGTTATATCTCATTAAAAATTAAAGGAGAATTTCGTATAATTTCATTTAGATTAAGTGAGAAAGTCAGTGGATAAGAGAGATGCAACATCTAAAATAAAAATGTGAAAATTTGAGGTTAACTTATTTACTAAAATATCCTTACTTTGATATATATAGTTCTTAAAATTAATTTTGAAAAAGTGTGAAGGATGCTAACCATTACACATTTACAATTGCACAAAAGTGATGCAGGACAAGCTAAGGTTTGAAGTGATTTAAAGAGAAAACTTTTCTATTCTAAATCTACTTTTTAGAAAAAATTACTAATTTTTGAAATATCAACTCATTCAAAGGTAAATAAATACTAGGTCTATATAGAAAAAAATTTAAACCTTAGATACTAATTATCGAATTACTAATAAAGTATTAAACTACTAATTAATATACCTAATTCTAATTTAATATAATTACAATCAAACCCCAACATAAGTATTAATCTCCAAATAAATCCTAATTCATAGATTACCTTTGTAACATCTTACTCCCTTAATCCTGTACTTAAATTAATTAATGTCCAAATTAAAGAGCAATTACTTCTTTAATTAACAAAGAGACCAAGGCTTCCTTTTATTCATTTAACCGAACTAGAAGTCCTTTTACCAAATATTTCTTTTTCTTCTTTTTCCTTTTCTTTTTCTTCTTCTAGGACCAAATTCATTAAATTGGATTATCAAGTTTCCTTCCATCTTCTCCCTAGGCCGAATTTAACTACTCTTAATTAAGTGATATTTTATTCTTTACTTATTACAACAGACCATGTTACATCAATCCCCTTTTTAATTAAATGCCCTCATTCATGATACTTATTACATGACCCAGTTTAACTTACTTAATTTACCTCCTTCAAGACTTATATTTTATTAATTTATATTTCTAATAGAATCTCCATTAAGTCTTAACTTAATTAACTCATAGCCTTAGGATTTTATTAATTCTCAACCTATTACCTAAATTAATTCATATTCAATACCTAGATTAATTCATGTTCTAATTCCTTATAATTTCTATTCTTACACCCTTAATCCTTTATTACCTTTCTAAATTAAAATCGACTAGATCTTGTAAACTAGAATTAATTTACATCTTCCATGTTCTTAATTCAATTACTACCTTGTTAGTACTTTCTTATTAAAGCTACATGCCAAATTACCCATTAATATTACTATTGATTTTATTTACACAATTTTATTCCTCCATGGCCGACTAGTACTAGACACCTTAACCAATTCTTTCTATCTTGTATTTTACCATTTGTTTCATTTGTCCTTTTGTTAATTAACTCTTTCTTTCTCTTAAGAAATTGCCTAGCCGAATTGAACACAAATGTTACAAAGTCATATTGCATCCATTTACTTATCTACTTATTTACATATATGGTTTTGACCAAAGATGAGTTTTTTACACATACTAACAAGCTTCCTCCTAAGACACTAAGTCTAAGTCAAAACTCTAGTTACTAAATTATACAATAAGGGCCTTTACATAACCGTTCCTTTCTTTGTACCAATAATCAACCACTTACCCTTTTTCCAGTTACATAGACTATGTCTTCTTCTAAAGAAAACAATACACATCCATGGAACTAATTAATCTGCACATCAAGATGAAGGAAAGTGAGTCGAATCTCAACAAGCATTCACACATAACAACGAAGGATTCTTGATGGCAATTTTAGAAATATAGGAATATGCAATGCAAATTAATCCTCTTTCATTATTTTCACTCCTTAGTAACCATTCTTGAACGGTTCATGCAAACTCGAGGCTACCTTACAAGGACTTCGATGTACCATGAATACTAACCTCTCATATACATGGCACTGTGTCTCGATAGTAGAATTCATACTATGGTTTGAGCATCCTTCCTTTTGGATACTTGGGAACTTCAGCCAACATGAATTCAAGACAAGTTACTAGAATCATTTATCATTTTCCTCATTTCCTTTAAATTTCTCAAAAAGGATTCATTTTTCTTTTCATATGCATGAAAAACATAAGAGTAGCATGAAGAATATAAGAGTAACAAGGAAGTAGCTTTCAAAGAAAAGATAAAATAAAACAAAAGAATGCATGAATACTTGCCTAGTACCCTTAGTGTTTTTTTTTTTCTTTTCCTACGCTTCCTACTTTCTCCTTGTCCTCGGTTTCCTTTTCCTTCACCTAGTCCTACAAAACACTCTCATTTTTCTTCTTGCTTGCAGTTTTCCTCTTTCTTCCTTTTGTTTACGGTTTTTCCTTTTCTCCTTTAATTTCTCACTATTTCTCTCAATTTCTTTGTTTTCTCACTTTTTCCCTCACTTTCTCTCACTTTAGTGCACACTTTACCTTGCCTATGCATTTTCAATCACCACCCCCTCCTATTTATAGTGCATGGCCAAGGCTTGGATTTAGGAGAAAGTTTTGTTTCCTATTTTACCCTTTTTGTTCTTTAAAATTACAACCTCCTACTTGTCATTCTCTAAATTAACATGTGCATTTTCCTCCTAACACTTGTCTCCCTCCTCTTTCCTAATTTAGATTCTTTCATTATTAGTAAGTCACTTAGTTACATTAAATCTCTACACATGTCTTGTTAATCACTCTATATACACCTTACTTTCTTAAATTTCTACAGATATCCTACTTAATCATTTCATGGACACCTTGTTTTCTTAATTCTCTACACATGTCCTACTTAATCATTTCATGGCCACTTAGTGTTTTCCTTGCCTTCCACTTGTCTAGCCACCTTTTTATGTTAATTATTACTTGCCACTTTATGTCCTAACTTTCTTCCACATCCCCCTTTAATTATTACAACTTTTCTACCCTTTTTCTCCTTCTTACAATTAAGCCCTTCCATTAATTGCAAGTTGCCACACTTATTCTCCTTCTTACACCTAAATCCCTTCATTAATTGCATATTGCCACACTTAATCTTCTTCTTACACCTAATTATCACATTTCTTTTTCTAGCAAGTAACCTATATTTTATCATTTTTTCTTCTTCTTCCAATGCCACCATGTAGCACTTTTCCATCTTTGTTCCAACGCCTACACTTGTCCATTTTTCTTTGTATTTTTCCCTATACATATATACGTGTATTTATACATATATACTATTTTTATACTAGTATGTATTCTATACTTATTTTTATATACACATGTACTATTCCTATACATGAAATAATACGTAACTAAATTTTAATCCTATTTAACTCATAAGATAATTACTTATCCTATAATTAATTTAGGTATTAATTTTAAGGATGTTACAAGCTTTTCCCATTATTCTCTCCTGGTTGGAAAAAAACTTATTCTCGAGTTCTGAAGTGTGGAAGAATGAAGACTTCTTAAATGAAATCTTGCAATAAGGTCTTCTAAACTGGTGGGAGAGAGATTGCAATGGGGATCTTGTCTAGAATCTCAAACTCTAAAAATTCAGAGGGATAGCAAAATCAATGTGTGCGACTATTGGAAGACGTGCAGTGTCAATTATCGGCTCTAGAACTAGAACTAGAACCTCATCATCTTCAACCTTTGCTTCAATTGGATCCTTTTTTCAAGCCTCTTCATCAACTTGAACCTCTTATTCATCTAGAATCTCAACATCATGTGCTTTTGACTATGGCAAGTCAATAATTCAACTTCTTCAACTTCAACACTTTCTTCAATTTGATTTTGTATTGGTTTAGGAATTGGAAATTCTTCAACAACTTCAAGTTGATCATGTTAGTCTTATTCAATTGATATAATTGGCTCATGAACCATTATAACTTCATTGTTCAAACTCCCATTCTCTGGTTATGAAGGAGTTGAATTTCCTGCAAAACAATTGTAGGTACTTCTGGGATTAAAATGCAGACCCTACAATAGATGACTTAGGTTCCGATCTTATTTTGTAGGTAATGGGTGAAGGTAGTCCCAAAAACTCAAACATGGAATTCAATTCCTTTTGTAATTTAACGAGTTTATAGCTGGCATATTCACTAACATACTCTATATATGGTATCAGTTTGTTTGGGCTTGGATGACTTTGGGACTCTATAAGGCTGGAGATGGGATGTCACCTTGCAGTTTAGGTTGGCTGGTCATATCTAAGACAATATGTCAATGTATCTACAGTTCCAACCAAAGACTAATCATATCCCTAACATTCTAAATAGGAAAAAAAAATCTAATGATGCAAAATAATTATTAGATCGAGAAAAATACAACGGGTTGAAAAAAAACTTTAGGCCAAAGTCATGATATGACACAGATAATGATAAGTCTTTGAAATAGACTTATTTATATCCTTTGGATCATTTATTTTGGTTATGCTATTGAGTTTTGCTTTACATTTGTCTAGTTTTTAGTTTAGTCCTTATCATATTAGGATGTTATATTCTAGTTGAATATGGCTTGGATTTAGGTTTTAAGTAAGAGTTCTAATCATTATTTACTCAGTTTGTATGTTTAGAAGGTTTAATGTATATAGGGCTATTACAAGAGAATTAGGATTATTACTCATTGGGCATCACAGAACTGGAAAATCGGGCACCACGACGCTCAAAAACTTGCCAAGAATCTATCCTGTCCAAAAAGTGGGCTCTTAGGGACCAAGACTAATAGAGCCAATACCATGGCGCTAGAAAGGTGGCGTTGCGGCACCCTCCTCATTGCCAATATTAGTTTTCAACTAATTTCATTCCGACTTCAAGCTGCAGCATTAGAAAGTTAGGGCCACGGTGCTGGCCTGTTTCCTTACTCCGAATTGAACTCAAGGTTTTAATGCCTATAAGGGAAAAAATGTCTTGAGGATTCAAACACACAATTGAGCTAAGAAATTCTAGATTAAGAGGCTATCAAGAATGCAATGAAGCAAGATGAGCAAGGCTAATTGAAGCTTTAAGATCAACATCTTTATAGTTTTCCCTTATTCTACCCCTTTCTTTAGTGTTCTTGTCTATTTTTCTTCTTTTTTTTTTTTTTTATGTTTTACTTATTTGAATTCATGTTTACAATAGGTAGCATGAACTAATTTACTTTTTATGTTTGCAAAGGAACTCAACTTGTAGTTTGGATTAATTTTATTTATTTATTGCATAAGGTTTAGTATTTGAGTTATTTATTTCACTCTATAGTTAATGTTTCTAATTGATTGGCCATCTCTTAGATTTATTTGGTAACCTAAAAGAACTTGGAAATGGAAATTTAGAGTTAGCCTTATTGAAATAGCATTTGTTTGAATTCATTAACCTAGATTGTAGGATAGGAATATACCTCCATACCTTGAGTAGCCAAATTAGATATAATCTTAAGGAATCTTGCTTAACTCAATTATCATAGACATATAGTGTATTGGTTAAGTGAAGTATTATTATAAATAACTCATAAGACTTATAATTGAATGAGAACCCTAGCTTAATAACTTGGTACTTTAATTTGCATCAGTTTTAATTAAACAGTTTTCAACTCAATTTCATTCGTTTGAATAAAATTAGGATTGTGATAATCTTAGTACTTAGCAACTTTTTAGTATTAATTTCTCGTGGGATTAACATTCTACTTCTATCTATATTAATCATTATGATATATGCAATTGCGTGATAAAATCAACAACATATAATTGTATGGCAATCATAACCTCATATATGTAATTAGGAAAATTAATAGAACACTTCCCTAAATTTCAATAATTCAAAAATGAGTATCCCCACTAGAAGATCTTTAGTTAGGTTACTTGTTTTTTCATGTAGGGGTTAACAGAAACCAAAAAATTTAGTGGATGCCACTATTTAAATTAAAGACAGGTCTTTATGGTGAATAATAATTGAATAAATGCTTAAATTTGGTTGAATACAGTGGGTCACTGACCAAATCTGATTCCACAATTTAGAGTTAAATATAACAACATATTAATTGGTCCTTAGATTCGGAATGTTCTCAAATTCATCGAAGATAGCTATAAGCTTGATGAAATGCTTCTAAGAAGTGTTGGTAAGGATGCATATGAGGAAGATAAATTAAGTAATGGGAGGATAGCATGCAAGCATGGTACTACATATTTTGCCCTATGTCAAAAAACTTGTGAAGTTACATGACGTAATGGATAAAGCAAATATGATCAACTTTAGCCTTCAAAAGTTGAAAGGTCGAAACACAGTTGTAATACAAAATTTCAACTCTTTATAAGAACCTTAATTAAGTAAACAATTCTTAGAGCCAATGACAAAAATAAATAATGAAAGATTTTTTATTATGCCAGGCATAGTGGAAATTAAAAGTTTTGACATAACCAAATCCTTAGGATCTTCTCTATTGTTTATGAACTAATATATTTTCTGTTAAGCTAATAAATAGAAAATTACCTCTTAAAGTAATTAGGACGATCTTAGCTTTATCCAAGAGTTGCACAAGGTGTACAACCTCTAAGTGTATTAACATAGATGAATTGATCTAGAACTTTGAGATGGCTGCCAAAAATATCTTTGTATGCTAGCACAAGTATTAAGATTTTCTCACATTCTCACTAACACTCAGTTTTCCAAATTTCTCTACAACAGAGAACTTTGGCTCTCTATGGTATATTTTGAATAATTGTTATGCATAATATGTCTGAGGTCTAACCTGACTTAAGTAGGATATAACTGAACTTCAGGTGATAAGATTAAATCTTATCTCTAAGAATTTTAGTCAAAATAGGAAAACCCTATATTAATTCTATTTTAAATTTCAAATACCAATTGTTTGTAATTGCATGGATGCCAAAAACTTCTCTTAATCAAATTACATCCTTTGGTGTGTGACCCTTTAGGTTCATATTAAACTAGAAGTATGCCACATTAACTTAATGTATTTTTCAATTAGATCCATATCTAATTAATTTGAATCAAGACTACTTTTTGATTTTCCCATAAATGAGAATTAGTTATTAAATTTATTCTTGGGTTACCTACAAGTCAAGATTGATGGCTAGTAACATAAGATGACTACCTAAATAATATAAATATATATGTTAACCTTTTCATTGTTAGTTACCATGCAATTCAATCTTTCCATCATTCAAATATTCTTGGTTAAACTTAGAGTATGGATTAATGTCAAACCCTAAATTATTTCATCTAATGTATCTATCTATAGGTCACAACTCATGTGGTGAAACCTAAATTCTCTAATCTAGTTTCACAGCACCCTAACCAAGGAATTTCTAAGCTATGTCTTAATTAGATAACATAGAATATTCTCTCTCCTAACTGATAGTGATAAATCCCTTATTGTGCACTCATATACCTCCATACATAGATAGTCACACTTAATATCTATCCATGTATAACTCATGGTGAATTATATTTAGATGGTATCAAAGCATGATAATTTATGTATAAGGTATCTATGATGCCTTAGGTCTAAAGACCATTTATGCTACTACAACGAAGAACTCACATTAAAAACTATGCGAAAGTCCATATGAGTGTTCTATGATCAAGTCAATTAGGTGAATTTCTTCTTTAACAAACACTTACATGTTTATTATAGTGTCAACTATACAAATGATCATGAGATCGATCACCCTCAACATTTGAGCTAACATAATATGTACTAATCTAACTGGATCATTAATTCTCATTATTAATGATCCTATCATTAAGATTATTTAAGAATAAATCTTAAGAAAATATATCTCATAAACATGATCACATAATGATTCTTATTTCCATTGTTTATATTCTATGAGATTTATCATGTTCATACGAAAGAATTAACTAGCTATTAAAGTACATGACAAATAATAATATCATATAATAATGAAAAATCTTTATTTTATTAATAATTGAATAAGACTGTATTTACAAGTAATATACCCTAGACATATAATGGCATTGGCTTGTAGGGCATCCTATTAACAATCTCCTACTTGCACTAACATCAAATCGCTATGGTATCTCATACCCATCATCTCAAAATGACAATCAAAATTTTGTTGAGATAATGGTTTAGTGAATGGATCTGCTATATTATCATTTGTTGATACCTTTTGTGTATTTACATCACCTCTATCAATGATTTCTCTAATTAAATGAAAATGTCTCAAAATGTGTTTGGGTTTTTGATGAGACCTTGGTTCCTTTGCCTATGCTATGGCTTTATTATTATCACAATATTAGGATACTAGATTAGCAATATCAGCAACCACACTTAACTCATTAATGAACTTTCTCATCCAAACAGCTTCTTTGGCAGCTTAGTTGACATAAATATATTCATCCTCATTAGTTGAGTCTGCAGTGATGTCTTGTTTGAAACTTTTTCAATGTAATGCTCCACCATTCAAAGTGAATACATACCCCGATATTGACTTACTATCAACCTTATCAGATTAAAAACTTGAGTATGGAAAGGCATTAATTTTCAAATCTGATCCAGATAAGAAACAAATCTTTAGTCTTTCTTAAGTACTTAAAAATGTTTTTCATTACTTTCCACTGACATTCACCGGATTAGACTAATATTTGCTTGTTACACTAAATACATAAGCAACATCAGGTCTAGTACATACCATAGAATACATGATAAATCCTACTATCGAAGCAAAGGGTATTCTACTCATGAATTCTCTTTCTTGATGTGTCTAAGATGACATCTTCCTGGAAATAGTGATTCCATGACTCATAGACAAATAGCCTTTCTTGGAATCATTCATACTGAACCTCTTTAGTATTTTATCTATGTATGAAGATTAGGAAAATTCAAGCAATCTTTTAGATCTATCTTTATAGATCTTAATCCCTATGATGTAGATAGCTTCACCTAAATCTTTCATAGAAAAGTTCTTTGATAGACAAACCTCGACTAATTGTAACATAGCTGCATCATTCCCAATGTCTAGTATGTCATCCACGTATAAGATCAAGAAAGCAACAGCACTCCCACTAACCTTTTTGCATACACAAGGTTCATCTGGATTCTTAATAAAATCAAACTTTTTGATTGTTTCATCAAGATGGATGTTTCAACTTCTTGAAGCTTGCTTGAGTCCATAAATGGATTTCTGCAGCTTACATACTTTGTGTTTTTCACCACTAAATGTAAAACCTTTAGGTTGTGTCATGTACGTATCCTCTTCAATATTTCCATTGAGAAAGACAGTTTTTACATCAATTTTTCATAATTCATAATCATAGTATACAGCTATCACAAGTAAAATCCTAATAGATTTAAGCATGACTATAGACGAAAAGGTTTCATCAAAATCAATTCCTTGCTTTTGACTATAACCTTTCACCATTAGTCTTGCTTTATAGGTTTCAACCTTTCCATCTACTCCAATCTTTCTTTTAAAGACACATTTGCAACCTATAGGTACTATACCTTAAGGTGCATCAACCAAAGTTCATACTTTGTTAGAGTACATGGAATCCATTTCTGATTTCATGGCTTCTTACCATTTCTTAAAGTTCAATGTCATGCATTGCCTCTTTATAGGTAGGATCCTCATCAATTATGAGTTAACCCTCATCACCCATAATGAGAAATCCATTATATCTCTTAGGTGGTTTGGGTATCCTCCTAGACCGACATAAAAATTATGTACTTTGAGGTTCAACTTCAATAGGCACCTGAGGTTACAGTGTATCATTCGCTTGTGGTTCTTATGATATCTCATCAAGTTTTATCTTGCTCCCATTGCTTCCTTCTAGCATAAACTCTTTTTCTAGAAAGACAAATAGTTTGGAAACAAACACTTTTTGTTTCAATGGGTGATAGATATAATATCTAATAGTTTCCTTAGGATATCCCACAAACCTGCACTTATTAGATTTTGCTCCTAATTTATCTAATTTTAACTTTTTTACATATATAAGACAACCTTAAATCATAATGCAATTGAGATTGGGTTTCTTCTCTTTCCATATCTTATATGGTGTTGATGATATAGCCTTCGAGGATATTATATTGAGCAGGTAGGCAGCGGATAGTAGGGTATAACCCTAGAAAAAGGTAGGAAGATTAGTGCAAACCATCATAGACCAAACCATATCTAATAATGTTCGATCTATCCTTTCTGACACACCATTCATTTGTGGTGTTCTAGGAGAAGTCCACTAAGAGAGAATTTCATTCTCTTTTAAATGATCAAGAAAATCATCAAACAAGTATTCACCTCCTCAATTTGTTTGAAGATTTTTAATACTCTTCCCAGTTTGCTTTTCAACTTCACTTTTAAATTCTTTGAACTTTTCAAATGATTCAGATTTATACTTTATTAAGTATATACACCCATACCTAGAAAGGTCATTGGTAATAGTAATAAAATAGGTGTAACCTCCGCTGAAAGTGACTGTTAAGGGTCCACACACATCAGTGTGCACTAACCTATTATATCTACAACTCTTTCTCCATGTCCACTAAATGAAGATCTAGTCATTTTCCCTATGAGACAAGCTTCACAAGTTGGATAGGATTCAAAATCCTTTAAGTCTAAATAACCTTCTTCTACCAACTTCTGAACTCTATCTTCATTTATATGACCTAATCTTAAGCCATATATGAATAATTTACTTGATCTTTCTTCTTTTTGTTTGAATGTTCGATATTAAGTACATTGCCATGCACTATTAAGAATATAAAGACCATCATCTAAAATACCAGTACCATATTTAGTACGAAAATAAATCAAACAACACTTGTTCTTAAGAGAAAATTCATAACCCTCCATATCAAGTTTAGAAATAGAAATAATGTTCTTAACTAAAACTGGTACATAGAAATAATCATTAAATTCTAATGTTTTTCCAAATGATAAAACTAAGCAATATGTTCCCACAACTAGTGCATCAACTATTGTTCTATTTCCTAGTCGCAAGTCCACCTCACCTTTGCTCAGCCTTCTACTTCTTCTCAATCCTTGTATAGAATTACAATTGTGAGAACCACTACTAGTATCTAGTACCCATGAAGTAGAATCTATTAGTAGTATGCTCTAAAGCCAATGACATGTGATGTTATGGCATAATATTTTATGCATAATCTTATTCATATTATTATTAATAAATATTAATATTCATTTAATTGAATAAGTGATAAAAAATATCATGTATAAGAGTTATTAATTAGCCATCACAAGCCTAAAGAATTAAAGTTATGGAAATAAGCATCATGATGAGATCATGCTAATGAGATGTATTTCCTTTAAGCTTAATTCTTAAATGTTCATAATCATAGATTCACTAAGTAGGGTATTAGTGAATCTAGATAGATTAGTACATATATAGTTAGCTTAAAGAGTTGAGGGTGACTGATCTCATAATCATGTATATGAGACAATAAGACAGATATGTAGGTGCTCATTAGAGAATGAGTTCATTGAACTGACTCAACTGAGAACACCTACATGGAGTTTTTCTACATGTCAATGATGGTTATCATGTTACAGTTATTCAAATAGTCCTTTGACTTAAGACATCATACATATCTTATATGTACATCATTATACTTTGATACTATTTTTTATTCTATTAATAAGTTACCTAAGAAGTAGTAATTAGGTATAACCACTTGCATATGGAGGTATGTGAATGTACAATAAAAGATCTGTTACTCTTAGTAGAAAAGAGAGAATGTCCTATGTGGTCTATAAAATATTTAACTTAAAGTCTATGGTCATAACACAGTGGATATTAGAATATGAGTTTCTAATTTCTCCAATGAATTTATAATCTTAAGATCTAGACACATAAGATTAAATTTAAGGTTTGACATTATTTTCATACCCAAATAGATTTAATCGGGACATTGCATGATAGAAGGATTGAATTGCATAGTAACTGTTAATAGAAAAGTTCAAAAGGTTCACATCCATATTCATACTATTATGGGCAGTCATCATGTACTGCTAAGCACCAATCTTAACTTATAAGAAACCCTGATAATTAATTAATTAATCTTAATTATAAGAAAAATTAAAAAGAGTTTTAATATAAATAATTAGAATGAGTTCTAATTTAATTGGACAGGGTGCAATAATAAATATGTAAAAGTTACATGCCTACTGCCATCAATAGTTTGAATCTAAGGGGTCACACATAAAAGAGCGATATTCAGTTAAAGAGAGTTTTGGGGCAGTCAGCTTAATTATTATAGTTTGTCAGGCATTAGATTTAGTTATAATTAAATCCTAATGTCAGCAGCATCTCTAATGTGTAAGGATTGTCCAATACATAGTGAGGTGGCTAGTCTTAATAAATATAAGACTTAACAAATTAAAAAGAACACAAAAGATAAAAATAATTATACGTATTGTACAAGAAGGCTAAGAACCTTTAAAAGGATTTTAGGCCAATGACAATTCCTAAATTATAAGAGAGATTTGGTAAATTGTGCTAGCATACAAGGAATCTCTTTAGTGACTCCTCTCACCTTCAAGCATGAAGATTCTTGGTTGGATTCGTTTGTGTGGATACACTTAGAGATGGGACACTTGTGCCGTTGCTGTGTTGTTGATAAATCAAGAGAGAACGAATATTGAATCAAGAATACGATGAAAGAATTGAAAATCTCGGAGGTACACATTCTCTAACTTCTTATTTAATTGTTAAACTAGTTTTACAATTTTTCATATAATCATAAGGTGATTTTGGATTAAAGAATCAAAATTTTAAATTCTGCTGTGCATATGATTGTCATATTTTACATCGATTCCTTATAGAATCGTCTACATTAACTTCAATAATGAAAATATGAGACATACCTTCAGAAAATTTGTTCTTCAAACCATAATAGAAGCATTGTCCCTTATCATTGGCCTTGGTAGGTTTCTTAATACCACCATTAGGTTTGTGTAGTTTCAAATCCTTCTTTTTAGAAGAAACCCTTGTTCTTTTTGGACTTTGAAGAGCTACTTACATACATAATGTGGTTTTTGTCATTCTTAATAGATGGCTCAGTAGTTTTCAACATGTTAACAAGCTCATGAAGCGAAACCTCTAACTTGTTCATGTGAAAGTTCATGACAAACTGCGAGTAAGTGTCAAGCAAAGATTGCAGGATCAAAATCCATGCACAACTCAATATCCATATTGAAGCCTAGTTCTTTTAACTACTCAATCATCTTTAGTCCATGTTCATAAATAGATGATTGTTCAGTTATCTTAGCCCTGAAAAGCTCTCTAGATATTTGATATCTAGCAATACCACTATGCTCACCATAAAGTTCTTGTAGATGCTTTACGATAACAAAAGCATGCTCTATCTTATCATGTTGCCTCTGAAACTCATTTGACATAGATGACTGCATGTAGCATACAGCTTTTACATTATGCTCCTTCCATCTAAAATAGGCATTTTCTTCCTCAGCAGATGAATTCTCATCGGGAATTTTAGGAACAGGAATCTCAAGAATATAACTTATCCTTTTAGAATTAAGAACAATTCTCAAATTCCTAAACCAATCTATATAATTAGGTCCAATCCAACGATTTGTTTCTAAAAGACGAGTAAGTGAGTTTACCATGATGATCTACAAATAATCAACAAATTAAATTAGCATTTATTTGTATTATTAACTACCAAATAGATTTGGTCTTTTAATCTAAATGGTACCTCCCACTATTCTCTTGAATTTTCATTACCTTCTAAGAATGGAAAACGAGTAACTTGGTTAGAAGGTTTCTTAGCAGGGATTAAAATCCCATCAATATACAATATAGCTATGTGTGACACAACAAGCCAAAAAAGTATTTGATAGGTAGATAAGTATAATCAATTTTATCATATGAAATTCTTAATCATATTTAGCCCCTTAAAATTATACAATCATGTGTGACACAACAAATTAAATAACTTTTAGTTAAGTTACTCCTATTATTCGCAACAATTACATCCTAATATATATAATTCATGTGTGACACAAAAAAATTATATAATCAAGATATATCATAAGCATCTACTATGCATAGATAATACGAGTTATCCTGGAATTGCAAATCATGTGTGACACAACAAATTTACAATCACAGAATAATTTCTAATACTACCTATAATAGTGGAGGGCTACAAATTTTATTCTTATAATGAATTTCGTTACAACTTAATATTTCTATATTTGATTAAGAGGGATTATCCCTCTTGGTCAAATATAATTATATTTAGGTCTCATCATGCATATATCATATATATCATATATGAGTTATGCATGTATCAACATACATTTTAATACATATCTTATGCTAATATGGTGGATGACTATGGACTTCTTTTTAAGTGTGATTTATTTGAGCGATAAGTAAATCACTAGGACATTCTTAGGTAAAATTCTTACATGATTATCCTATACATTCATGAGTCTTCAATCTTTAAATGATCCACTGCCTTTCTTTAATAAAATTCTATCATATCCTAATAATCTATGCATAATTTTAATTAAGAAACCTTGAATCAAATTCAATGGGAATCACATAGGAGGGAGATACAAGTTACATTGAGAGATAAAAGAAAATGCAAGACATGCATGCCCCATTTAAAGATTACAACCCAAATATTTGTACAACCATTAAATATAAAAATAAAACTCATCACATAGGTCTAAGGTCCATAATCATCCACTATTATCCCTACAATCATATTACATTAAATAAAAACAGTAACTTGATTTCATTCTAATTGTGTTAATGCATGAAGTTTCATACGTGAAATATCCCTTAATTTCGATATTATAAGATTGTCATAAATCTAATAATTTAAGTATGAATTAACTGTTGATTCAAAACTAAAGTAGGTTTCTCAAATCCTAAGTATTATTAATTAGAAATCCAACAATGACTCTTATTTTATTTTAATTAGGATTTCTCTAATAATAATAATCTTATTAAAATAAAAGAACACTTATTTATTTTAATAAGAATTGTATTAGTCTTGGTGTTAATAAAATAAAATAACACTTATTTATTTTAATTAAGATTCTACTAATCTTAATAATTTTGTTCAAAAATTACATTAAATAAATAGAGAAGAAGTCTAAAAGAATTATATATATATATATTTGGCAGATGTTCCAACTTTGAGGCTATTATGAAACTTTCAAAATGGAAGCTGTTCAATTCAAAAGGTGAAGCTGTAAAGCTAGCCAAATTGAATATATATGTCTCGTGAATGAAGGCAACTCCTAACGTGAGTCCCTCTCTGTCATATTAATTTTCCTTCACAAAGGAAATGTCCCAAAAAAGTTTATCCAGTGGGGATTCTTAGTTCCTTACCCACAATTATAAGCAAAAACCCACATGCGACCGAATGGACATGTGGCGCACACGAAGTCAATGGTCGGTCCTCCATTTTCCGAAAAGGTGCCTTACTCGCTACTTGCTACATATAAAAGAAATAAATATGGGACACATTGTAATATTGACACGCGTGGCTTTTCTATCTAATCTACATCATCTTAACCGTTGACTTGTGGTTGAATTCATGTAAAGTTGGAAATAATAATAGAATAAGAATTTGAGACTTCCAATCAAGTTTAACAATTTTTTTCTCAGCACTTTCTTTGTCAACACTTCAAAGATTTTTTCAATAAATTACAAAAAAATATTTTTCTTGAGGAAAGAACAGTAGTGATAATTATAAAATAATTTTCAAAAATATTTTTAGTAGTAAATCACTATAAATTGTTTAATTCTTGTATAAATAGCCGACCTTCAAAAAAATAATTAATGAAACATTTATAAATTCATCCGCTAAATTAAAAATATATACAAAACAAAACAAATATTTTCAAGATACAACAAATGCTTAACAATTAGCAAATAGTAAATTTTGAAAAAAATCTTTGCTATTGCTCTGTGTAACAATTAGCAAATAGTAATTTTTGGAAAAAGTTTTTGCTTTTGCTTTGTGTGCGAAAGCTAAAATCGAATAAAGTGAACCCACATAGATACCACAAATTTTTCTTTTTCACTTTCATACACAATAATTTTACTTCTTATAACTATAAATTCACTTTTGATAATTCTAAAACTCTAAAATTTTGGGCAAGCTACACTAATTGCAACTTGCAAGGTACACCACACATTTATAAAGTTTTTTCTTATCATACACCTTTAATATGTGAGACTAGCTTAAATACTTCTTACAACACACATTTAACTTTTATGAAACAAACTTAACATTAAGTTACGAAGTCATGACTCTAAGGAAATAGTTAACTAGTTAAGAATATTAAATTTTTTACTGGAAATAGTTAACTAGTTAAGAATATTAAATTTTTTACTGGTATTATGAGTTTGAATCTTTTTAGAATGTAGTAAAATAAAATTTTTATAATTTTTTTTTTTAATATAAATAGTCTGATCTTAACTAAATCTGAAAAATACCACTAGCCATGAATAAAAGGAGCAGTGCTTCTATGGCACCACCCAAAGTGGACAAATTGAAAAGGACATAAATGTGAATGTGTGAGGGATAGGCTCTAGGTATTTAATTAGGGAGTAGATAGGGGTTGACATGCTTTACTAATTAAGCTTATTAGGGATGACGAAGAAGAATGATGGAAGAAAATAATTAAGCCAATTAGAATATATGGAAGAAGTTGTTTTATCATGATGAAATTTTACCATTGCTTTGCTTATCAACAACATCTATTTGTATGCTTAGGTTGCTATCCTACACTTACTCAGAGCTTTTTTTTTTTCATTTAATTATTTATTATTTATTTCATATTAACAAAAACGTGTTCTAGTGCATACATTATTATTCTCAATTGGATTTTATTCACAATTTTTTTTTTATTTAAGATAAAAATGAGAGAACTACTTTACGAATATGTGCAAGCGAGGTTAGAGAGATAAAATTTGAAATATTTTGGGCTTAAAATTCAGTGCCTTTTCCAATTAAATTGGACTAACAACTACTTTCAACCCCCTAAAAACAAAAAACAAAGAACAAAAAACCTAACAACCACTTGACTTCATTTTTATCCAAAATATAAGCACATTCACAATTTGAAAATTCATAAACTTAAATATATATATTGCAGGCCGATACCTCAAGGGGTTGGCCTAGTTATATATATATATATATATATATATATACTACTTGACTTCATCTTCCGCTTTTGAATAGATCGACTTCAAATTTTAATATTTTTTAGGAGAAATCTCGAGATTATGATGATGATGCTTGTAGATCTAATCATTTTTTTTATTTGACATATAAATTTTGGAGTTTTTCACTTTTAATTGTGAGGTTTTTTATTTATATCTTTCTCCTAATTTACCCCTCTTTCTCCTAAACTTAAATCACACACTCTCGTTTTAATCACTTGAACTAAGGTATTGTTGATAATAACCAAGTTGATTAGAATCATCTAAAATATCTAAATCTCATCTCATTTAATTTCTTTATGATACATAGAAAATAAATATCCAAAAAAAATTATTCTAAAATAGAAAATTTTTGTGTATTAAAGAATAAAGAAAGTAAAACTAGAAATAATTATTGAATTAATTTAAATACCGCATTATTTTAACAATTCAAGACCTAAAACTCTTCAAGTTATTTTGTAAGAAAATCACTGACAGCTAATAATTATATGTAAGCTTAGGTGTCTAATGTACCTTCTGCATGTTTTTTGTTCACTTTATTTTGGAAGATGATTTTTTTTCAATTGACTGACGCAACATATTCATGTGTTATAATAAATTAAAATAAGTTTTTTTTTTAAATAATTAATTAATAGAGAGATTATTATATATCATTGATGAAGAAACTTAAAGACACTTACAAGAGTAATAAAAAATAATCAATTTTAATTAAATATATCGTTACAATACCAACTTTAACATTTTGTGGTTATATTTCATCCCAATTATTAAAATCACTATAAAAGTTGTTTGAGTATAATAGTACTAAATTAATATATTTATTAAAGATTTAGAATAAATATAAATTAAGCGAGTTAGTTTATAAATTTATTATACGAGTTTTAGAAAGAATGAGGTCAACTTATATTTTCAAACAAATTTAAAATAAAATTGATTAATTTTAAATTTAAATATTTAATGAGTAACTTACAAGAGCTAAATTGATTTATTATCATCATTAACAAAAATAAAGGTTAAAATCTCTAAAACAAGAAAAAACAAAAAACAATAAAAATTTAGCAAATAAAGAAATTTCTAAAACAAAAAGAAAAGTAAAACGGTAGAAGTCAACTACGTCGTTAGTACGCCGTTACTTCTAGTGATACCCACGTCACAACACAATTATCATCTTAACCCTAGTCCCTAACCCTCCTCCTATGAGTCCTACCCACTCCCTCTTCTAACCCAAGTTATCTTCCTAACCCTTTCTCTGACGAACAGTTAGATAGATGGAGACCCGGGCTCTGTATTAACCCAAATTAACGGCATATTCTCTCCATTCTCTCTCTCTATCTGCGGAGATTTTCTCGGGAAAATTTCTTTCAACTAAATCCTTCTTAGAATTATCGTTCAACTGTTAAGGAAAGATTTTCCAAAGATCCGTAGTGGAACGCTTAATCCGGTCAAAAACTTTCGGAGAATCCTTAGAAATCTTCCAGTTTTGTATTAACCTACATGTTTTGAGAAATTCTGTTTAATTGTTTGGGGAGTAAGAAATGGTGGTGAAGATGATGAGGTGGCGGCCATGGCCGCCTCTGGTTTCGAGGAAGTACGAGGTGACACTGATTGTCCGGGGGTTGGATGGATGCGATCTGGCGCGGCTGGGTACAGAGAGGGGGAGTGGTGAAGTTCGGAGATTGACAGTTGAAATTAGGTGGAAAGGTCCTAAGTTGGCCTTGAGCTCGCTCAGGCGAACGGCAGTAAAGAGGAACTTCACGAGGGAGGTCGATATGGACGCTGTGGCCCAAAACGGTGTCGTTGAGTGGGATGAGGAGTTTCAGAGCCTCTGCAATCTTTCGGCCTACAAAGACAATGTCTTTCACCCATGGGAGATAGCTTTCACTGTCATCAATGTCAGTCTTTCCCTTTATCTCCATCACCTCTTTCCCTTTCCCTTTCCCTTTCCCTTTCTGATTAGATAGTTTGCATCTTTGAGGTTCTTTCTGATGAATGCTTAATGATATTTCTGATGAATTTGTTTATTATTTGGTCAAATTTTCTAAATTTTGGAATAACTTTTGGGTCTGAAACTATTTTTAGGCGTTTATACAAAGGTATGAAATTCTTATTGATAACAACCATGAAGAACTTCTGGTGTTCTTTAGTTTATTGGTAATCTTGTGGCTCGTCAAGGTCAATTTTGGCTGGGCACCCCAAGTTCCTCATCCCCATTATTTTATTGGGATTGTACATATCTCTGTATAACTTGAAATAAATTGAATAATGCAAAAAATTATGTTGAAGGCTGCCGCTTGTAAGTGTGGTATGTGCAATTCGATCGTTTATGCCACTCTTTCCATCTCTATGTATTTATTTGTCTTTTATCTGACGTGTAATTAGAGAGTTGGAGATTTCATCATCTCAAAGAACTAATGGTTGAATTTTGTTAAATTTGATTTTGTAAAAAGTTTTGCAATTGAATTTCTCTGCTTACTGTTATGTAGTGATTGTAGTTGACTATATGGGCCATCTACAGTTGATTATGCTTAAAAATTATCAATTTTTTATATTTTTTTCAGATTGGCTTACATGCTCTTTGTATCATTTTTAGTTTTGTAATTTTTTAAATCATGGATTAATTTCTCTAATTGTATTTCACTGCATTCATTTTAATGCAGGGATTGAATCAGGGCCCAAAAAACAAGGTTCCTGTTGTTGGAACTGCATCATTGAACCTTGCTGAATTTGCATCTGCAGCTGATCAGAAAGACTTTGAATTAAACATCCCACTCACTCTTCCCGGAGGTGCTGTTGAGCCTTCTCCTTCTCCTTCACTCTGTGTATGTTCTCCCAGCTAATTCCACTTATTCCATTCATGCTACACATTTTAGAGTTTGCCCATCTTACATGTAGGCTACATCATTTTTATTACATCTTTTGTTCATCTTTTTCTTCTCAATTATTTTCTCTCCTGTTTCATATTATATTTATTTACCTGTCCAAACTACCTATGGATCTTCTAGGTATTGCTTAGCTTATTAGAGTTGCGAGTTTCTCAAGAAAGCATGGACCCAGTTCAGAGATCGATAGTTCCTGTTCTGTCTCCTCCACGTTCCGGAGAAACTGCCCTAGCGGAAAAGGATGAGCTTTCTGCCATCAAAGCTGGTCTTAGAAAAGTAAAGATTTTTACTGAGTATGTATCCACCAGGAAAGCGAAAAAGGCATGCCGTGAGGAAGAGGGTAGTGAAGGCAGGTGCTCTGCTAGGAGTGATGACGGTGACTATAATTACCCATTTGACTCTGATTCTCTTGATGAATTTGAGGAAGGAGATTCAGAGGAGGGAAAGGACGACTCTACTGTTAGGAAGTCATTCAGTTATGGGACATTGGCCTATGCAAATTATGCTGGAGGATCGTTTTACTCTAGTATGAAGATAAATGGCAATGATGAGGACTGGATTTACTATAGTAATCGCAAATCAGATGTCGGGTGTTCACAACATGCAGATTCAACTGCTTCTGTGTCTGAGCAATCTGTCTTACAAAATTCAAAGCGTAGTATACTACCTTGGAGGAAGAGGAAGTTGAGCTTCAGATCTCCCAAAGCCAAAGGAGAGCCATTGTTGAAGGCCTACGGAGAAGAAGGTGGTGATGACATAGATTTTGATCGCCGACAGCTAAGTTCTGATGAATCTCTTTCTCTTGGGGTAAGAATCTACGATTTATTTTTTTTCTTGCAAAACCCTTGCTGTTTACATTGATAGTTTATACTGTGGGTGTTTTTCATTGTACCAACAAGTTAGTAGAAGCTTGGAACATTAACTTTGGATTGGGAACTGAACTATGTTCCTGATTTTGTGCTGTATCCTTGTCTCACTTTGGTTTCTGGTTTAACAACTGAAATCAGTAATTGTAATTTAGATTTTAGATGACCTATCAACCTCAAATGAGAAGGTGATATAAGCCTATAATAACTGACATGTTTTAAGGAGGAAAGGATATATATATATATATATATGTTCCCATTTTAAAATATTTTTTCTAACATTTCTTGAACTTGTGGAAAGTATTATTAGATTTACTTATTAATGCAACTAATCTTAACAATTCTGCCAGATACGTAAGACAGAGGATGATTCATCTGCAAATCGATCGTCAGTTTCTGAATTTGGGGATGACAGTTTTGCAATAGGCAGTTGGGAGCAGAAAGAAGTAACTTGCCGTGATGGTTACATGAAGCTTCAGACACAGGCTTTCTTTGCTTCCATTGATCAGCGGAGTGAACGTGCAGCTGGCGAGAGTGCATGTACAGCCCTTGTTTCTGTGATTGCAGATTGGTTTCAAAACAACCATGATCTCATGCCCATAAAGTCCCAATTTGATAGTCTGATTCGTGAAGGCTCTTTAGAGTGGAGGAACCTATGTGAAAACGAGACCTATAAAGAGCGATTTCCTGACAAGCACTTTGATCTGGATACAGTCATTCAAGCCAAAACACGCCCTCTTTCTGTAGTTCCTGGGAAGTCTTTTATTGGATTTTTCCATCCAGAAGGAATGGATGAGGGAAGATTTGACTTTCTGCATGGTGCCATGTCTTTTGATAACATTTGGGATGAGATTAGTCATGCTGGATCGGAATGCCCAAGCAATGGTGAACCCCAGGTTTACATTGTTAGTTGGAACGACCATTTTTTCATCCTCAAAGTTGAATCTGATGCTTATTATATCATAGACACTTTAGGCGAGAGGCTCTATGAAGGCTGCAGTCAGGCATATATCTTGAAATTTGACAGCAGTACGGTAATTTACAAAATGCCAAATGTTGCTCAATCATCTGAAGAAAAAGCAGCTAATGACCAGCAGATTGTTGCAGCAGTAGCAGAACCCAGTAACAGGCAGGCCCAGGAACCCAATGCAAAGGAGGGGAGCTCTGTTGCAGATCCTGAGGAAGCATTAAAGGGTGAACAGAAAGAGGAGGTTGTGTGCCAAGGGAAAGAATCTTGTAAAGAATACATCAAGAGCTTCTTGGCTGCTATTCCTATAAGGGAATTGCAAGCAGATATAAAGAAAGGTCTAATGGCATCAACACCATTACATCATCGATTACAGATTGAGTTTCACTACACACAGTTGTTAAAGTCACCGTCTTCATCTCCAGCAGCTGAAGTGTCTGTTGCTTCAACGCAGTCTATTAATGTTAGCTGAGGTTTCGACATAGTCTCAGGAGTAAACCGTAGAAAGTGTGATTACTCTAACATGTTAGTTTCTAAATTATGAGTATCTTCTATGCCCGGGTTGCAAAATGTAACAGTTTAATGTTTTCTTCCAAATTCCAATGCTTGTTGCTTCTGTTGGTGTGGAACCTGCCTTAACCTTATGTTGAGGGAGTGGGTATCCAGTAAATGACTAAATTGGGTATCCAGTAAATGACTAAATTTCCTTTTTACTGAGCTAAATTTGTGGTCTTTTAATTTCTATTCAATTCTCAATATTCTTTTGAATCTTACTCCAGCTTGTTTGATACTCTCTTCCCAGCTTTTCGGAGACTGTAGATGTTCCAACTGATATGCACTGATTTCTGATTGTAATTTTTCTTATCAGTGTACTGGAAGCGATCATTTTTTCAATTTTTTTTAAGAATTAGATAAAATGTATTAATCTAGGATTACATCCATTTAATAGTATTATTTATTATTATCGTAACAAATTTCATTACTATCATAATTAATGCTTTTATATAATTCTTATATAAAGGGTTCAAAACTCTAATACAAATCAAGTTAGTCTCTCATGCAGTCACATTACACATATACTGATTTTGGCATTAAAGTTTTTACAAGTCAAAAAAATCATCATTTTGCAGTTACGTAGAAGATACCTCAATAGTCCAATTCAAATTTAACACTAATATCGTTAGTGGGAACTCTATTTGATTTAGATTTTTGATCATTGTACTTAAACAAAATTCAAAAACTGTCAAACATGACAGATTCGTTCATTGAATTTGCAAATTGATTTCAGAATCGAACCACAAATCTGAGGTCACCACCGCATCGATGAAATTTTCCTAACCAACATACCCGAAGAACACCACCATTGGAAGATGCTCGAACGAATTTTGGGAAGCCTACTTTTAGCCCATAGAATAATACTTGCTCAAAGTAGGAAGAGGCTCGATCCTTCTTATATAAGATTGAATTGTATTGAAGTTGTCGCTGAGTCCTATTAAAAATTGAAGAACCTTCTCCATTTCACGAAGAGCCACGAACGCTTTTGTAGATCCAGAAGTACACTTTAGAATTATGTCCTACAATTGCAACTTAATCCACAATGATTTGAACTTAGTATAATTAGCAGCTACAAAAACATTACCTTGATTGAGAAGCGATAAATTGCACTTAAGGTGATCAACATGTGGTGCAATGCTCCTTTTGAGAAATAACTAAGAAAATTATAAATAAGAAAAATGATATAAAGGAAAGAAAGAAAGAAAAATATTATAAAAAAATTGCATGTCACTATTTTCTAATGGCTATACTCACCAATTTTTTTGGTGGAGTTGTTCAAACAATTTTAAAAAGAAATATGAGTGCCTCTAACGATATAAAGAAATAGTGAGTGACTATTTTAATAATGAACTCTAAGTTAAGGTTTTTAAACAATACTTAACTCTAAAACTAATGAAAACACCTTTGTATTTCCTTTGTTGTAGGTTATAGAATGTATACATATTACAGGGAGTACTCTTAGGGTCAAAACATCTATACCACATTAAAAAGCAGCTAAGGATGTTACTGTAAGATGAATACTTGCTATAACTAAATTTATGTGTATTTTGTAAGTTTACTATTACAAAAACATTTATATTATTAATTGCAATATTGCCATTATCTTTATAATTTATTTTTTTGTAATTATACTATATATATATATATTCATATATTATATTCTCAAGTTCAATAATGTCATCATTTGTATGATGATGATGGAAAACAAAGGTGAAAGTGATAAAAAAAAAATTCTTTTAATGCCTATATCTATATCTATACCATAAGAAGAAAAAAAAGAATCATTTCATTATCTTGTTCTCCCTTTCTTATTCCTCTTGCTCTTCCCCTTTATTTCTTTAATTTGCTAGTTATGTATCCACGTTAACTATAATACAAGTCAACTTTAAATAGTGCTTGTACATTATACAAGTCAATTGTAAATAGTGTATACATATTATAAATTGTACGAATGTCAATTAATAGTGAACCTATAAAGAAATCTCTATAAATATTTGTTTGCAAATTCAGTTCATGTACTACAATTGGTGACAATTCTAAAAAAATTTCTTTATGATGATAGCATATTTTTAAAAAAATTTCTTTATGATGATAGCATATGTTTAAAAAAAAACATTAGTTTATATATTCTCACCTTTAACCATCTCTGGTCTAATTGATCGTAACAATGTAATTACATTTACGTTTTTTCTTTCATGAAACAATCTTTGATTTTGTACAATTAAATTTTTATTTCATCTTATGACTTCTTTCATATTATGTTCTAATTTTTTTGTAATTTAATATTTATTTTTTTATGTAGGATAAGGAGAACAAAGTCAAAATCTCAAAAATCAAGGCTTCTGCATTTACTAAACGAATTGCTATTCAATATAATACTTATACTCATTGGATCACAGACTGATGATAAATTGGACTTTATGAATATTAGTTCTATATAATTTTATGACATAATATATATACTATTTATATTTATATTTGTTAATAGTATGCCCTAAAGTCAATGACATGTGATGTTGTGGCATATTATTTTATGTACAATCTTAATCATATTATTAATAAATATAAGTGGCAAACATTATCATGTACAATAGTTATTACTTAACCATCATGAGCCCAAAGAATTAAAGTAATGAAAATAAGCATCATGATGAGATCATGCTAATGAGATGTATTTCCTTTAAGCTTAATTCTTAAATGTTCCTAATCATAGGATCACTAAGTAGGACATTAGTGAATCTGGATATATTAGTACATATCTAGTTGGCTCAAAGAGTTGAGGGTGGCTGATCTCATAGTCACTTGTGGATGAGACACTAAGACAGATATGTAGGTGCTCATTAGAGAATGAGTTCACTGAACTGACGCAACTGAGAACACCTATATGGAGTTTCTCTATATGTCAATAGGTGGTTCTTATGTTACAGTTGTGTAAATAGTCTTTTGACTTGAGACATCATAGTTATCTTGTATGTACGTCATTATACTTTGATACTATTTCTGATTCTATTAATGAGTCACCTAAGAAGTAGTAATTGAGTATAATTACTTGCACATGGAGGTATGTGAATGTGCAATAAAAGATCTATCACTCTTAGTAGAAAAGAGAGAATGTCTTATGTGGTCTATAAAAGATTTAACTTAAAGTCTATGGCCATAGCAGAGTAGATATTAGAATATGAGTTTCTAATTTTTTCAATGAAGTTATAATCTTAAGATTAAACACATATGATTAAATTTAGGGTTTGACATTATTTTCATACCCAAATAGATTTAATCGAGACATTGCATGATAGAAGGATTGAATTACATGGTAACTGTTAACAGAAATGTTCAAAAGCTTCACAGCCATATTCATACTATTATGAGTAGTCATCATGTGCTGCTAGGCACCAATCTTGACTTGTAGGAAACCCTGATAATTAATTAATTATCTATAGATGATTAATTAATTAATCTTAATTAAAGGGTGAATTAAAAAGAGTTTTAATTTAAATAGTTAGAATGAGTTCTAATTTAATTGAATAGGGTCCAATAATAAATATGTAAAAGTTACATGCCTACTAACATCAATAGTTTGAACCTAAGGGGTCACACACAAAATGATGATATTCAACTAAGGAGAGTTTTGGGGCAATCATGTAATTATTATAGTTCGTTAGACATTAGATTTAATTATAATTAAATCCTAATATTAGTATAATCTCTAATGTGTTAGGATTGTCCAATACATAAGAAGGTGGCTAGTATTTATAAAATATAAGACTTAACATACTAAATAGAAACAGAAGAGAAAAATAATTGTACGTACTGTACAGAAAGCCAAAAATCCATATGATGGATTTTAGGCTAATGAGAGTTTCTAAATTACAAAAGAGATTTGGTAACTTGTGCTAGCACACAAGGAATCCCTTGATAACTCCTTTAATCTTCAGGTATGAAGATCCTTAGTTGGATTCGTTCGTGTGGATACACTTAGAAATGGGACACATGTGTCGTTGCTGTGCTCTTGATGAATCAACGAAGGAGTGAACGCCGATCAAGAATACGACGAAAGAATTAAAAGCCTCGGAGGTACACAATTCTCTACTTGTTTAATTGTTAAACTATAATTAGGATCTTTCATATAATCATAAGGTGGTTTCGGGTTAAAGAAATCAAAATTTTAAATTCCGCTGCGCATATGATTGCCAAATTTTACACTGATTCCTAACAATTTTTGTTGTTGTTGATATTATTAAGAAATAAACAAACTATTTATCTAAAATTTAATCTCGCTATTACATATAATATGTATATATATTTTTTAATGTTATTTATCAGTGACTTTGACCTTTTTATATGTAGGTGTAAGAATTTATATTGTTTGGCTTCAACTAAAATAGTTCTCCAAGATGTTATTATGCTAGGATCCTGTTTGATATCGTTATCTTTACCAACACATTATTTTTACTTAATTACCAACTGCGTGAATGCCAAAAACAAAGATGCACAAATGACATTAGCTTTGGTAAGTATATTGAATATTGCTTATCTTTTATAACGATAATAATAGTTATTTATTGACACATTAAATATTATTTTTTGTTTTCAATAGAGTTACACATTTTGCATGCCTTCTAGAAGATTGACACTCAATATATAATATGTCAAGTACGGATCCTGGTCTTATCAGATTATATACTTATGAAATATTACTACTGACAAAAGATACTACATATAAGAAAAGAATTTTTGTCATGCAGAGAGTTTATCGCATATGTGGGACATTTATTAACCATCGTTTTAGAGAAGATATGGAGAGAATGTTGTATCGTGCTCGCATTAGTATTAAGTTATTTCCCCTAATCGATTAGAAGTACCCTAATTTCCTCTACAAGAGTAATGAATTTCTACGCTAAACTCGCTCTTTCACTGAACAGTTCTTGTTCCCTTGATTGTGTCATAAAAAATGAATACACTAAGTTGGTGGACGCACTATTTTTACTACTCATGTAAAATAAAATATGTTAGATAAGAATATTGACAGATGAATTTGTAACATACTAATATATACCAAGTATGATTTATGTATGTGTATTAGTCATCTGGTCATATTGATTATATACCTACAAATGGTTGATTCCAATTTCTACATTGTAAGGTTTTTTTTTTTTAATTAATAAGGAATAAATTGTGAAATTTTGTGACGATTGTTGTTTGCAATGGTTTTTCATGCTTAATAATTATTAGTATTTTTTTTATGACTATGTTGATTATGTAACTTTCTTAATATGAATGACAGTAACAAAATATTGTGAAGTAGACGATTTAAGAAAAAACAATGACATAAATACGAATGATAAAATTGCTAAGTACCATTACAAATGAAAAAAATTTGTACATGTCAAATATGAGTATAGAAAATATGAAATCATAGGAAATATAATTGTAAATAAAATATTATGGAGGAATGGAAATATGGTGGTTATGGTAGAATTGAGGTTTTTCGGTGGTGTAAGGAAGAGAAATAAATAAATAAATAATTTTTTTATTATATATTAAATATTTTGTAATTAAACTTTTTTATATGTTATGTGTTTATTTGTTATTGGTCTAACTAATTAATCATCAATTATTTTATAATAATAAATTTATTTATCTTATATGCATATACAGCATGTGAGAATTAATTTTTTCAAACCTTTTAGCTTTTTCGCCTCCTTTAAGTCCTTAAAGAAATTAACTTTTCTAAATCAATCAAATAAACTCTTATTAATATTTGACTAGAAACGCAATGAAAATCCAAAACTACAAATTAAGAAAAATAATTTTCATATAATCTTCACAGCCAATTTAAAAAAATAAACAAAATTTCTACTATAAAAAACAATAAAATTTTGCATAAAAAAAATATTAAACATTTACTATACCAGTATAATAATATATAAATAATAACAAAAAACACATCAACAATTAAAAGAAAAATGAATAATATAAGTGGATATATAGAAGGACTAAAGCAAAAGACAATGATGAAATCATTTAGCACGTGGAGTCTATTGATGGTAACAATTTGTCCATGATTTTTAGTGTTTTTTCAAATAGATTTGTAACATTAAAAACTAAACGTTATTATATTTATTTATGATAATTATTGTAATTTAAAAAGTGTGATAAAAAGTGTAAGAGGAAGATCAGTATCAAAGAAAAAGAGATTTTTATGATTTAAAAAGTAAAACTATTTTATTTATAATAACTATTTAAATCATTTAGAATATCAACATTAGTTGACTAAAATATAGATAGTGTTGTATATGTACTGTGACAAAGTAAAACTACTTAACTCATTGATGTGCTTATTATAAGCATGTGGATGTAGACATTTATGAAGAAAAATTACACATATAAATACTAAAGTAAGTCAACTATTTTAGAACAAAAGTTATATTTTTATTTTCAAGGGATTCAAATTCTTAAAATTATATAAATATTATATAAAGTAGTGTTGTTATAATATTCTATTTACTTTATTGGCATAAAATTTATATAACAGCATAACATTTTAGGTTAGTTTTGAAAACAAAAAAAGATGTTTATTTTATTTTTAATAAAATTTAAAAGAATTTAGACTAATATACTATTTTTTTGTTAAAAAATTTGTTTACCTTATATTTGATTAACTAAGAGCATAAGAGTTGGTGATGTTAATAGTGACAGGCAAATAGGTCAAGAAATCATAATTATAAAAGAAATGGCCTGGAAAACATAGTTCTTTGTATACAGACAAAGCAATGCTTCAAGTTGTAATCACCCAGCACGCAAACAACGTTGAATTTTTTTTTTTATACTTTTGTTGATCTAGGGTCCTTAATAACTATTTTCATTTCACACTAAATATTCTAATCAATCAAAATGTCAACATTAAGTGAAATGAAATAAATATATATATCAATATACTATATCCAATTCAAACTACTTGATGGGAGATTAGTTGGGCCTCATCTAAATAGGATGATTCTATTTCACTATTTTGTTTCCTATTTCATTTTCTAAAATATCTCTCCACTTGTTAAAAATAACATAAACTTGAAATTTCTTTTTTCATGCGAATATGCAAGTCTTTGTATTTGCATCATCAATCAAAGAGGACTTCACCGAAATATTTTTTAGTGGAGGAGAATGTTTCTAATGGTAGAGAAATTATTAATAAAGTGTTATTCCTAAAGAGATTTAATTAATGGATTTATAAAAATCAAAAAAGTTAGTAGATATAGGATGTGATCCTTTTAATTTGCACATTTAATGAGAATAAATATATCCATTGATAGTGAAGTGTAAAAATAATATTGTATCAATAGTTGTCTCCAATATTTAATGACGTTGTAGTATTGTTTATTTGCATTATTTACTAATAGATATTTCTTAAAATTCATAAATAATTATGATATATTAAATTAGAGAATATGTCATTTTCTATATTATGTGACAGGGTATATCATTTTAGTCTGTTATGAATCACATTGATTTAAACTTTATATTTGTTTTTCAAATACAAACAATTTTTTTTAACTTAACATTAATAATATTTTTCAACTTATGATACGTTAAAAAATATTAATTTTCACTTTGAATTTATATTTTATAAAAATTCTATTTTTACTATTATTATATTCTATTCACATTTAAGATGAAATATATTTTTATAAAAACAAAAAAATTATTTGAACTCTTATACTTGTATTTTATTAATTTTCTTTTTTATATATTGAAAAACCAAGTTTTAATTTAATTTTATTTGTTTTCCTTCTGTTTGCATTATTTGTTTGTATGAGTTTATGATTTGATTTATCATGAATATTATTATCTATCACAAAAATTAGAATTGTTAGCTCATGTCAAATCATTATCGCTATTTTAAAATAACATATTATCATCATAGATATATATATATATATATAGCTATATGCCCAAATGCATATATTGTTACGTTATATTTATTATGCATCAAAAGCAGTGACCATTTTCTTACGAAGAATAAGGTTAGTATATTTTAAATTTTCTTATAGGTTTTAGTTATTTATATTATTTACTAATAGATATTTCTTAACGTTCATAAATAATAATGTTATATAAAATATTAGTATAATTGTTTGTCTTATTTATAATTTGTATTTCGTAATTAAAATATGAATGAACATTGAACACAATTTTATAATTTATAATTTACAATGTCCTATCATTTTATTATCATATTAACATTTGCACTCATGTAATATTTATTATTATTTTTAAATAATTTGTTGGTGACTAGAATTAGAATGACTATGAATACTGAAAATGATGTAACTAACAAGGAATTGCATGGAGTTGGATTTATAATGGAACATGATAAGAATATTTCAAGGACAGGTACTATAAATCATGTTTTTAGGTGATTCTTATTAATTATGGGAAATACTCATTATTTACATATTAATTTTTCGTATATTTAGGTGGATCTACAAGGCATAATAGGTTATGCAATAACGTTGGTGTAGATAATAATAACAACATTCAATCAACACCATTGTTCCTAATTAGTAATGATGATTCAATGGATTTGAACCACGAATTACATGGAAAAGGTAGTGTTTTTCTTGCACTATCTTGTACAGAAGGCGTATGTTTTGCTTTCTTTCCATGTGACTAGAATAGAAAGCAAAGTAACAATGTATCGTGATATGCTCCGTTGTAGGTATGAGACGAAGAAAACGTAAGCATTTAGATTATTGGAAACCTCCAAATCAAACATTTGTGTTACCATCACCTACTTTCTGTAATCATTGCGGGGGTATGCGATTTTATGGAGAATCTAAAGGATTTTGTTTTTTAGAAGGCAAGGTTAAATTATATATAAGTGGCGTCTATCCTATAATTGAGTGTTTATTTACTAGACGTGATGAACAATATGTTAACTTCTGAAAATACATACGGATGTATAACATGTTTGCTTTTTCGTCTTTTAGAGTTAGAAAGGATGCGAGCTTAATAAAAAGAAGTAAAGGTATTTATACTCTTAAGATACAATGTCAAGTCTATCATTATATAGATGGCCTTTGTCCCAGTGAGGAAAAACCACGTTTCCTGCAATTATATTTCTATGACACAGAACATGAGTTAGAAAATAGGAGTCAAGGATGGAATGATGTTCATGATGATATCATTAAGTGTCTTATGGAAGTAATGGCAAGTAACCCATATGCTCAATTTTTTAAAATGTTGAAAGATATTGAAGTGGATTCATTCAAGTTAATTTACAATCATTATGATCCACTGTCGATCAAAGAGTTTATAATTTGCCAACTGCATTAGAAGTAGCAGCTATTTGGATTGAGGATCAAGATGTAAGTAATGAATTGAAACGATATATAGTTGTCCATATCAATTCACAAGGAAGGCGTTCTATAAAACATTATTGTGGGTGTTATGAACTATTATAATATCCTTTATTATTTCCTTATGGAGATATTGGCTGACATTAAGGTATAGAACAATATTCAAATTTACCAAATGAGATGTCTAATAGGAGCATATTATGTTCGAGTAACAATACCATGTCAGAACAAGATCAATTGTTTGATCGAGATGATCAAGGTAAATATTTTTTGTTGTTCATATTTTTATAATTAAATATTTAAGATTGGTTTGTATTTTATGAAGTGTGCAACGCCATCTTTGCTGGCTGTGACTGCCCTATTTTGGGGCAGCCTTGCGTGAGTTTCCTTGGTTGTGAAATCTCCTTCTTGCAGCCAATTTCAGCAAATTGTGAACCTTGGAGCTACCTTGTTTTGCATCTTGGGTTGCTCTTGGATCCTTCTCTATTCAGCCAGCTTTGGTGGTGATTAAGAGATGCCTTGAAGGAGCTCACATTGGAGAGTGGTGGCTGATTGTTAGTTGCTGTTTGGAGCAGCCATGGTCTCATTTTCAGCTCCAATTTTAGTGTATTTACCACCTTTGTTTTGGGACAACTTTGATGTGGTGTGATTTAAGCTAGTTATACCACTAAATCTATATATTAGCTACCAATTCGTGGTTTCCAAGAAAAGTGAGAGTGTCATGTAGAGTTTATTACATTATATTATTAAGAAACAAACAAATTGTTTAATATTGACAATACTATCACTATGTATCAAAAATTAATAATTAAAAATGTAAAGAGTTTTTATAACATTTTTTTTTTTCAAAATTATATAGTTTTTTTTTTTTTTTTTATGTAAAAAATACAATATCATATATATTTATATATGTGTTAGTCTGGTTTGTAGAGTTGGATACGGAGTGCATATGCATGCAGTGGTCCAACTAGTAACAAAAAAGAAAACTATAGTTGTACATGATCATATAAATATGAAGATTGTAGGTTGAAATTCAGCATATTTTAAGCTGACATTATGCTAGCAAATTGTAATGTTGAAATCATGTCTAATTTCAATGTCTTAAATATTAGACTGGATTGGCTGGTCATACTAGTTGGACTGTCATCCAGGTGAAAAATGGGACTGGGTTCAATCTAAGAACCATTTTGATGAAAAATGGGACTGGGTTCAATCTAAGAACCATTTTGATGGTTGAACCATTCAAAATTGATAAAAATTGTAAAAATCGATATAATCAATGCAGAGCTTATTGAAAAAAATAGATTTTTTTTTTAATTTAAAAAAACTATTATTTGATGTTTTTATTATTTTGATGTATAAGTTGAACTTGAATGTTCTGATGCACAATAAATTTAACAATTGATGTATTAACTATTAAGAACTATCTTTGACTATTTGTGATGTTGTGTTCTTATTATTTTATGAATATTAAATTATTACCTGTTGTTTTATGGTGTATTTCACATTTATAATTAATAGAAAAATTATATAATATGTATAAGATTTAAAATATATAATTAAATATATTTATGACATTATTTTGTCCGACTATCGGTCCAATCTCGGTAGAACAATGAATTGAGATCGATAAATTTTTCGAGTCAATCACTGGTTCAATTTTTAAAACATTGTCAACTTTGTAAGTTCCGATTATTTCATTTGGAATTCCTTTTGTTTAAGAGGCAGCAATTTTTCTGTAGATTTCTTAATGGATTTTAGAGCTTTGTGATCTTCCTCACATCAAGATTATGCTGCAATTTTCTTTGATTTATTGCGAATTGCAGTTTCCTCATTAATGCGTGTGACTATGAGTATTTTGGGTTTGATCAGCTATTGGATTATGATTTTGCTAAAAGAAGGTTGTTTGTTCTGGATTTTAACTTTTGAATCTGATTTTTTCTGAAGAATTGATCAAAGAGTGTGGATTGTCTGTGTCAAAATAAAAGCAGTATACGGGTAATTCATTTTTGGTAAAGAACGACTGATTTTTCTCTTGTTCTTAGAGCCGATGATATGTATTTTGTGAAATTGCTGGATAAGTTAATGTGCAGTCTTCCTGAGCATAGAATTATTAGACAAAATTGCAATGTTGAGTTTTAAATTGGGAATTTAAGAAGTCATAAAAGAAAATCATGGGTTTGATGTGCTTATATACTAACTATTTTTAACGTACTGAGGAGGTTTTTGTACCTGTGCATTGATAAAAGGCAAATGATGAGCTATATCATTTTTCAGATAAAACTAGATGCTTACATTCTTTTAATACTTATCTTGTTTTGGTAGTTGATTAGCTTCATGCCTGCATGTTTTTGGTTACATTCTTTTAATACTTCATCCTGTACAGAAACTTATTCTCTCATGAAGGGTGTGTTCTGTTCAATTCGGTAAATTAAAAGGTTTGCTTAAGAAAAAAGGAAAGATAAGTGGAGTCTGTCTACGAAAAAGGGTTCAATTCATGCCTTAGACATCTTATCTTTGATTGTATTGTAAGCTGTAGCATACTTGTACATGATCTTTTATAATCAAAAAAAGAAAAAGAAAAAGAAAAAGAAAATTCTTAAGAAGATCATGTGCATGCTTTTTCCCCACTCACCTCACCTGCTGGTCTACTATCCACATTCCACTCACATGGAAGTGAAAAGTTCAAAATTTATCATTCACTAGAAATCAGTTAAGTTGTATTCCTCCTCCTTCCATGTTTTCCTTTTCTGTTTATTCTACCTTTTTAGTTGGTGAATTCCTTTCTTTATTTCTAGAAAGAAAGAAAGAAATCGTCATCTAGTTCCTTCCTTTTGGAGGTGAATATTCTGATGGAATGGGAACCGAAATGGGAACAGGAATAAGCATCGTTCTTCATTTGCATAATACAGATTAATTTGTGATTAGACGGCCTGTCCCAAATCAGAAGCTATTCCACCAAGTTCTTGATCTTTTTTCTCATTACAAGCTGAAATCCAAGATCCTGTAATCCATTATTCAACATTAAGAACTTGAATCCCAGCTTTAGTTCCAGGATGTTTCTTAAAATCTGAATTTTCCACATCATCAGAGTTGTAGTTTTTTCATTCACACAAGCTAAATACAATAACCATTCTAAGAACTGTGCAAGATGGCATACATCAAATTATGTTACATCTAAACTAATCAAGGCTAAAAGAAGAAAACATGAAAAACTAGAAATACATTAAAGTTAGATTACTTATCATCAGCAGCAAGTGGGGCATTTGACAAGGCCATTCTCATTACACTCAGTACATCTACTGTATTCACTAACTTCCCCATTGGTATTGAAGACCTTGCAACCTCCACTACAATTGAAGCAAACCACAAACCGCATGTTGGCACAGTCATTGCAAGTGCAATTGGACAAGTCAATTGGTATGCCTTCCAAAAGTTCCCTGAGCTTGCCTAGCTCATGCAATCCAACCACTTCATCTGCTCCTCCTATATACTTTCCCTTAATAAATAGCCTCGGAGGGATCACTCTGTCACCCAGGATTCTCCACAGTTCCTCTCGGAATTCCAAGTGCATGGACACATCCCTTTCATAAAATAATACCTTGAAGCTTTTCAACAAGAAAAGGATTGTGTTACAGTCCTTAAATGTTTTCCGGATACCTCTCAAGCTTGTTGTGTAAAGAATGACCGACTGGCTTCCTCCCGGAGGGCATATCTCTTTGAAATCTGTTAAGGACGGGGATTGTTCACGGTCCTCTGCTTCACATAGGCCATCATGTTTAGTATTGGTCTCTGAAAAGGTTGGGACCTCTGGATTTTCCTTCACAAGTACTGTTTCTCTGGAAATTATAGAAGTTGTAGCTTTCTCTTTGTTGCTGAAACTGAATCCCCTTTCTGTTTCTTCTTCTTTGGATTGTTTGTCATCTTCCGTTCCGATGATGCCAACTTCTAGTTGTGCCAGGTTGTTGTTCTTGTGATCCTGATCTTCATGGATTGTTGGGGTTTCACATTTCTGAGTGCGAAATATGTCTGGGGTGCTTAAGTGAAGAAATAGGCCTTGCTTCAAAGTGCTTATAGTTGGGATGAGTTTCAATTTCTTCAGGAACATCCCTTTCATTCCTGTCATAGATAACTTATTTTATCTCTCAGAACTAGATGACATGTGATGGTACCCAGTTCATGGATTGAAGGATGTAATAGATGATTTCTGAATGAGAATGACTAATGAGTAGAGTAGAGGACTGTAGGGTTGAAGATAAATCTCTTTTGGTTTCCAATGGCTGGAAAAGTGGACACTGAAAAAGCTATGTTGGGTTGCTTTATCAAGTTTTGAATGATCACTGCATGGGGTGGGGGCTAGGTTGTCCATTACACACAATTATCATCTATTAGATTCGACCCATTACCTACCATTTTGGTACCACAATCATGGTATGAAGGAGTGTATTTAGTCAATCCAGCCATAAACCTCCAAGAATAAAGTGCCTAAAGTTCCCCTAAATGATTACCATAATGGTGATAACCGTGCCCCTCTTGACCATTATATTGTGCTTTCAGTTGGTTTTGCAGCACTGTTGCAAAGATCCCTTGGACCACCGCTAATGCCTAATTTCCAAGAGACAAGGTGTGCCAACGGCCATAATTCAAACACATCGAATGTGCAAAAGCTGCTTTCCCCCTACTCTATGTCATCAACTGGAACCCTCGGGATAACAAACGAAAATGACCGAACCTTTTCTATGCTGGGCCGGGGGGAGGGGAGACTCAAATTTTCAACCCTTCCATCCTCAATCACATGCAACTATCACGGCCAAAAAGTTGCAAGAGTTAAAGGTTCCCTTGCGATTGATGCAAGTTATCATTTTGGGGAACTGCATCACTTGGCTACCACAGGTTGAAACAACAATGAAGGACATGCAAAGGGTTGTACTGAGCTTCCTGTTGATGTTAGGCCCTTTATATCTGAATCCATGAACATATATGATGCAAAATACCTGCATCCTTAATCATAACTTACATTGATGACATGGGTATCAAGGTATTTCCGAGTGTAAGTGATTCTGAAATAGATCCTAATTTCTAAACAAGAGAGAAGGATGCAACTTCTCTCATTATTGAGATCAATCTGACAGACATTAAGTAATAACCTAGAAAAATTATACTAGATTCGGTCTCACTGAAATGATAGAACTAGAGTGCACAACGCATATATACTATTATGTCTTAACTCTTAACAATATACATAATCCTGATATTGGAAAGAATAGAGTCCCTCCAGTTCTTCAAGTAAATAAGGAATATATAACATATATATTGTAGTAAGATAAAATCCTCTTATATCGAATGTAGAATAAGTTTCATAATCTCAGCGAGCAGTAGAAATAGTCATAATTTGAACACAAAGGAATACTGGCCAAGTCATAATTTATATGTAATTGATGGGCGGACTTGAAGAACCCATGCTTGAAACACTTAGATATCAGCCACAGAGGAAGCAAACCCGATAAAAAAATCAAACCCAATGCATGTTAGCTGGTGGTTGTTTCTATCATACATCTTCATTTTGAGTGAGTAAGAACCCTGCACATGCCAAACATTGTCAGAGACAGAACACTGCAAATATTCTAAGAATTAAATTATCTGGAAAAATAATAATAAAAAGGAAAGAAATTAGAAAAATAAATTATTATAAATATTCAAGAGAACATTGTCAGGGCCCTACGAAGAAGAGTACATGGCAAAAGAATCACAATGCAACATGGACAGAAACACTAAAACTAGCTGTAGCTATGGTAGATTTGTTTTAAGACTGGTCTTACAATGTTTCTTTTATATAAAGCTACGAATTCATTTCTGGTTAGAAAGATTTTATTGGCTAAAATGAATGTATTGCACTAAAACAGAAACAAATCTCAATCATAAATAATTGGAGTTTGTTACGTGGATCCTTAACTAGTTGTATCTCCACTTGGATTCTCTTAACTCTTAAGCCATTCAGTCCTATCCATGTGTACATTTGTTTCTGAACCTTTTTGCACACATCTTCAGTTGCCGATTCAATTCTTACTGTGTTTTATCACATAATGTCAAGGTGTTCACAAAGACAATGTCCTCCAGATGGATGGTAATTGGGAGAAGGGGGCACAAAAGTAGCAATAAACTCCAGAAATCAAAACAAAAAGGAATAAGAAAGGATGTGATAGATGGAGATATGTGATGATAAAAGCAGTGGCGGTAAAAAAGTTGTATAACTAATTATCAACTGAAGAATACAACAGGAGCAGTGACAATGAAGGGAATGCTAGATGAAATAATCATAAACAATAGCGACAGCAACAAAGTTGATGTTATTTGCAATGGAAAGCTTCAACACATTGCCAACAGTCATTTCCAAACTGGTTAAGGAATTTAAGCATATGTATGAGAAAAATCGTTTTTGAATCTCATATCAATCATTCGGAGTCTGCATCCCGTCGCATCTCCCCTTGAGCAGCCTAATTATTAATATCATGGATGGGCTACATAAAATAACTTAATAACCAAAACAGATAGAACTCACAAATAGGTGATAGATTAAAGAGCTATAAGATTTCAGCTGAAGTCAACCATTCCTTAGATGTGAAACCGCTACCCGTAAACCAATGTTTCCGGTTTCATAAAAGGACAATTTCTTTTTTCCTAGAAGTTGCAACTAAGCAACTGTATATGCAAGACATATTCCTCTTATTTTGCCCTTCTCCTCTCTTAAGGAATGAACAGATGAAGTACTTACAGGTGGAGTGAATCCAGGTAAAACTTCTGAGTGAGCAACCACGAAATCACCAGTAGACACAGGGCAAGATGTCTCTCCGCAAAGATCATGGGTCTCAGTGTATATGTGCCATCCAAAATATGAAACATCAATCACCAATTTCCCTCCAGATATTGTTGTACCTGTGTCATGATGCAAGATCTCATATAAGATGCATAACAAAAGCTTTCTTTGTTTCTCTCTTTTCTTGTTGATTCAGAGGACTTGGGGCTTGCCAAAGTAGCATTCTCATATTAGTTTGGTCCTTCTTTGAAAGGAAAAAATGGAAAAAGAAAAAGGAGAGAGAAGAAGAAAATTGGACCCCATACCAAAACTGGTGGAAGATGATGAGTGGTATGAAAAGAAATACATGGAAAATGGTTAGGGCTACGGGGTATAATTAAAAATCCCTCCCGGAATCATGCCGGGTTCTGGACCCAAGACTTGCAACTTCTACTTACACTTAACAAAGACTAATGCCAAGGGCCATTGGTAGGTTAATCCATTGTATGTGTTTAACGTTGCCCTAGAATAACAGTATATTGAATAACATAGGCATAAGTAAATGACAATCATGTTAAATCACATAGGACTATTACTATTTATAGTACCTGTAGTTGCAGAGATGCTAAAGAAAGCAGGTTTCCCTCGTGAGATGGGATTAGGGGATATCTCAACTCCTTTCACTTTAACATCATATTCAGTTTTCTTATCTGCATATATAATAAAATCACTCTACTAAATCAGTATTCATCATGTCATTTATACAACATATAAAATCATGAAATACATATAATTTTATTTTTTTTCATTTAATGAAATACTTCTATTTCTATTCAACTATAAGTAGTTGTTAGACAGAAGAAAATAATAACAATAATAATTCCAGGAAAACTTTTCATCTTTTTTTCCTTTTCCTGAAATCAATTTTCATTAAAGCCAATCACATAATCGGCGACCTAATCAATAATCTAAATAAAAAGAAAATAACTGACTAAATTTGTAGAAAAATTAATCAAGAATCTGGAAAAAAAAATAAATAACAAAAATTGAAGAGAAATAAGAGGGGATTAAAGAAACTGACCGCAATATTGGACATCGCTGGCTTGGGCCATTGGTACAATCAAACATAGTGATGAAACGAGACCTACAATGAGCTTCAACAGAACGGAATCCATGGATTCTGCTGCGCTCTACCACAAAACACAGGCAAGGAGAAAAAGTTGATGCTCTATTTTAATATTTAATTTCTTAATGAAGAAGAATAGCCGGTGTAGCCGTGTGGGGTGGTTGGCCCAGGACCGTTAGGTTCAAGTTACCTCTCTGCAATGGAATGTTAGCTGTATCATTGATTTTCTTTTTCTTTTTCTTTTTCCTTTTGAGGTATTAAATTACAATGACATCCCATACTATTTTCATAATTACATATATGCCCTTCCAGTTTCAGAAATTAAATAATTATTAAACCGTTTTGTCAATAGCCAAACCCGACCCAAATCGCCCTCAAAATCTTCAACCGGATTGCCATGGAAAAGATAAGAGAACAGTGTTACAAACTCACAGATTTCAATCCTTGGATTGGAGAGGGCAGTTTCTACTCCGATACCTAATAGCAATGGTACTAACTCTAACTCTTCTTTCAGTCTTTTGGTGTGCTCCGTCTCAGCTTCTTTTACAAATTGCAGTTTGCAGCTTTTTTGGGTCTTAATTAATGCTTTTGATCTTTGATAATCCACATTAACTATTTCTACCACCATCGTCTTTGTTGTATTCTTCATCATAATTTATCATTGTATTGGTTGTAATTATATTTGATTATTATAATTATATATTTTTTTTTCACCTCACTATATCATATAGCTGCATGCATCATCATCAATATTTTGGCCAATTTTGTTGTGACCTTTGCTTGAGTTTCTTTTCTTCTAAAGTTCCAAGTCTTATATATGTCCAGTAAAGCTTCTTAGGTTTGGTGGAAATGGGAATATTTATTATAAAATCTGATGAGGTTGATGCTGAAAACGAGGATAGGCAATAGAATTATAATATGCCAGTTCGTGCTACTATAGAAAGTAGGGGTTTTATGTCCTTTTTTGTGTTATTTTTGTAATTTTATTATGTAAGGCTAGGATTAGATTAAATCAAGGATTTGATTAAGTTTTGGATTTATTAGGATTTTTGGGTTTTGTCATCTCTATAATAAAGACCTTATGGTGGTTCAATGATATGATGTATTTTGATTAATGAAAAGAATTCAGAACTTAGATAGGCTTTTTGGGTTTTGTCATCTCTAACATCCCAAAACAGGTTTTCCTTTGCTTCCCTCCAAGAAACATAGGCTTCAATGGAAATTTATAACATCCTTCTATCTCACTGCTTCTGATTGCTTCAATAGTGCTGATCGCTTTTGGGATCCTATGAACTATATTTGAAAAGGAAACAGATTTCTTGAGAGTGCTTGGTTTTTATTGTTACCCAACAATGTTAAAGTAGGATTATATTCTTCAATGATAAGCGAGACCTGTAAGGAAACAGGATAGTTGGCAAGATGTTTGCATTTTTTTACTAGGCAATCTCAAACAGCAGGAATGCATGGGTGATTCTAACACCAGGTTTTCCTTAATGATATTGGAGAATACATTTAACATTTGGTTCTACGCCATCGAAAAAGTGGGGGAAAATGCAATTTTCTGAAGCATTATGGATTGGGTACCAATAATGGTTTTGCTAATGAGGCTGGAGAACCATTTAAGCTATCAAGAAATCTTTAATAAGTGTAAACTGAATAAGTAGATGCGCTTCTGCTCCACTGAGACAAGAGCTTGGCTTCATTCATACATAGCTGACAGATGTGTGGCAACATGAGGGGTTTATTGCGGGGTAGGAAGAGAATTAATACAATACTGGGCCAACTGGATGTGTGTAATCTACTGTGGTTGTGGCATAGACTTAGCTTCACTACGGGGAGGTCTTCCTTGGAATTGTTGTCATTGGGTGGTTGTGATGACAAGAATTGGTAAAGGTGAGTATTGTGCCCAAGTACATCTAAGTATATTTTAGTTTTAGCAATATAGACTTTTTAGCTATTGGATTTTGCTTGCAATGGCTTATTCAATAAAGTCTTACATGGCTTTAGAGGACATTGATATGGACTTGGCCACTTAGGTCATAATTTTGTTTTGTCATTAAGATTTCGTAATGTTTTTTTATGGCTAGATAAATTATAAAAAATCCTACTTGATTTTGTATTTTTTATAGTTTTTGTTCGGGTTTAGAGTATTCTTTTATCTATTTTATAAATAATTGGAATATTCTTTGGAAAATAAGATCCTTAGTTTGTATTTGTGTCTCAAAAATGTGAATCCTAGATCTACTATGAAACAGAAAATTTTAAAAACTTTACACATGTTTTTTTACAACTAAACGAATTATTAAGACCACCTACTCGTGTAAGGATTCAGCCTTGCTTATTCTGTTCTTTTTCTCCATTTAATCCCCCCGCCACCCTCCCACATCCCCAAAATCTATATCACTCTGTTGCATTTGTAAGTATTGTTAACAATCCCAAGTATCTTCCTTGTTCTCCATGCTTTATGGTTGGGAATATAAAGTTTTCAATTGCCATGAGACATATCTTAAAAGTGACTTTAGAGGAGTTGAGAATGTTGAGGTTGACGTTTGATAGAAAAAGGAAAGATAATTTAAGGAATGAAAGAATTTTCTCAAAGGAGGGGGCAGCTTCAACTGACAATAAGATGAAGCAGAAGGAGGATAACTAAGATGGTTTTCAACAATTAAGATGTAGATATGCAAATGGTTCAGTGCCTCGTGAGGAAGCGTAAGAAAATTTAGGTGGGAAAATCATGGAGTATAAGTGGGAAATCAGACTGACATAGGTATAAGATATGAGGATAGATATAGTGTGTAATGGCTAGAGGAGAACAATTTCACAAATATGATGAGAAAGGAGAATCTATAAGGTGATTCCAATTAGTTTTGAAAAAGGATTCATTTAGCAAACTTCAAATATTTGGGATTAAGGCTTTTGATTTGTTATATCATCTCATTAATCGTGTTAACTATCAAATATTTGTTAGCGCACAGTCCATAAATGACCTAATCTCGAGCAAATTCTGCAGTGTGTCTCTTGAAATTTGGTTTTTTTTTTTTTAACCTGAAACCTTACACCAAAATTTATTCAACAATATCCCCAAGGTTCTTTATATATGATCCTAATGTCTAAAGTTTTTAACTGTAAAACTAACCATGAAACATCCCTAGGCAAGACTACAATATTGTTCTGTGTTAGTTGGAGGCTTGGAGCTGTGGCGTGTAGGAACCTTCATTATGTATTGCTGGATATTGTTCAAGAATGGCGTTGAGGTCTTCCCCTTCCTTTTTATTTTTATTTTTTATAATTCCAATGACTTGGTTTCTGGGGTATAGTTCCCAAATCATTTCAAATTGGATTCCTATTGGTGGAACGATTAAAGAAAGTCAAAAAAGTTTTTAGGAGACTTAAAGAAATTTTCCCAAAAGAATATTCTATTCATATTGTTTGGAATATTTAAAATACCTTAATCTATCCTTCTTGCTCAGTTATCTTTCTTTCCTCAAATGTACTAATCTGCTATTCATGGACAAAATTCAGGTAGCCTGCTAATCCATTGCTTTCCTACTCTATTCTGAGTCATTCTTTCTCTGTTATTGATATAAAACCCGTTCGGTAGAAGGAAATTCCCAGACCAACTTTTGATTGATTCTCATAGAATCATTATGATGCAGAATGGTACAATGGTTCATATTAAAATCGAACAAAGGAAAGTGTCAATTTACATGTATGGGCTCGTGTGTGAGGTCTGATAGGAAGGATTCTTTTGAAGATCTAAATGTTAGTACCTAGGTCAAGTCATTTTTCAATTTGGGACTTTGGTTTAAGAGTTACATTTTTGAGTTAGTTGCACTTTCCTCCTTAAAAACTACCACTCAAGTTGTAATGTCCCACGTCTTCTATAGATTTGAGCTCATTGCCACCCTATAGTTCAACAATTTTGCAAATAGTCTAAGCCATCCAAATTGATAGTTAACTTTAACGGTAAGTGCCAAAAAAGTCATAATTACTCTAAATGTTATTTATCTTAATAATTTAAAATTAAAAAAAGAAAAAAACTTCAACCCAACTTGAATGTAACTGTATTTTTTGTTGCTTGATTTATTATTATTATTATTTTAATTTCATAATGAACTAGTAGAGGTGAGTAACAACTTAATCATCTACCTTAGACAGGTAGCACTGGTTCATCTCTATTCTCTCCCTCGGTATATTCTTAAAAAAAATATATAATTGTTTTTTTTTTAAAGGTTAAGATTCTTATTATTCTTTTCAATTTGTGAAATCACTTGTCTGCAATTACTAAACCTGTACATTTAAATGACAATATTCTTATCCAATTCAAGTAGCCAAAGAATATAGTGCAAGATAATTATAATGGATGGGTGGTGTAGTTAATCATAGGCATGGAGAGTCATCCATGGTAGGGACTTCAGGAGTCTATAATGTATATCCATGGTTGTCAAGATTGAGATCTTACACAGGATTGTTGAGGGGGGACAAGATCCACTCGTAAGATCGAATCGGTAGAATCGGAAGATCTTACAAATTTTGTAAAATAATTATCAAATTATATATATATATATGTACATAATTTATTGTAAATATGTGTATTTTCTTATAAACAAGCACAATTTGTATAAAGCTCCAAATATGTTTATTTCTAAAGCAAAATATTCACCAATTTCATCGATAATATAAAAGAACTACTCAAAGAGAGTACAAGTATAAACATAAAACATTCAATACGAATATCAAATTCATAAACATCTAATCCAACATAAGTTCATAAACAAAATATCCATACAATGATTCTTAATGCCACAAAATTAAAATCCAATTTGCATAATTTAGTCTAAACCAAAATTAGTCCCTTCATAAACATCACAATTATCTTCATCATCTCTACCGCTTTCCCCATCATCATCTCCATTGCCAACATCATCATCACTATCATTGTCATCATTACCATCTTCATCGTCAATGGGATTTTCACCTTCATCACTATCAACACTCATGATTTCATCAACTTCTTCACTTACAACACCAATCACATCATCTTTGGCATTAGAATCCTCCACATCTTCATCTTGCACAACTTGCACTTCATTTTCATCTAATGGAGCATCTACATCAATCACATCATCATTGGCATTAGAAGAACCATCAAGAACCCATAGCCATTCATTTGATGAAGAATCTGCAAGATCTTCTTTCGGAGTTATCCATTCATCATTTGAGGAGAGATCATCTAATTTCAAGCTCGGACCCGAATATTTTTTGGTTTGCCTTTCATTTAACTTGCAATTGTATACGACAAACACTAAGTCATTCATTTTCATTTGATGCAAATGGTTCATTTTCTTTGTATGCACCTAAAAAAGTAATGAATAATTTATAAGAGATCAATACTAGAAACAAGAATTATAAAAACAAAATAATAGATATTATCAACTTATATTTACCATTTCAAATGCACTCCAATTACGTTCGCATCCAGAAGAACTACAAGTCAGGCTTAAGATCCGAATAGAAAACCTTTGTCACTCAGGGCATTCATCTCCATAAGAATCTCACCATTCAGCTGAAGCTTTTTTCTCCCTTATTACCTTTGCAGCTGATATTCCAAATAATCTTCTAGCATTCTTGAACTCTTCAAGTTACAAATCAATTGTATTTCTCTCATTTGAATCTCGAACCAATCTCTCCAAGCAACTATAAAGTCCACATTTAACTTCATAATCAGCTTTGAAGGTAGGACTATAATGGTATTGAGGATTTAAGTGTGAAGCTGCATCTCCCATCTCTCATCAATAATGCTCCAAATAGGCTCGTACCTATAAAAGTTAATTAGAAATTTAGGATTAGTTGACATAAAAAATAATATGTAGATATGTGAAGTTACTTGTTTAAAGAAATAAAAGCTAACCTCTTTTTAACATTGCCAAAATTTAATTGTATTTTTTCTTTTGCCCGGTCCATTTCTTCATAAATAAATCCCATAACTGGTTTTTTTTTCTGAATCCACTAACCTTGGCACCTTGATAAGAGGATTAGCAGCTTTAAGACATTCAACAACTTTGTTCCAAAAGTCATTGTTTAGAACAGTTCTTGTAGCTTTCTTTCCCTTTTCTGTGTTTGAAGAAATGCTTGCTTTCCACTTTTGAGAAGAAAACATTCTCATTAATGCTATTTTTAATTCAAGAAGGCACCCCGATGTCAAGTCTGAAGTAGCAAACCAAGTTGCAGCAGGTCTAATTAAATCTCTCCCTTTGGTGAAACTCCTTAACATAGTAATAAACATGTTTCTTCCGTAAATGTATGTAGTAATTCGCTTTCCTTTTTCAATGGTCACTGAATGCATCTTCAATTTTTTTGCAAAATCCTCTAATATCAAATCAATGTAGTGTGCTGTGCATGGTGTCCAATATAAGCTCTTTATTTTTTCCATCAACATTTCACCTTTTGCTTTGTAGTTTGCTGCATTATCAGTAATCACTTACACCACATTCTGCTCCCCAATCTTCTCCATAACATCATTGAACATCTCAAAAACTTTGACGGCAGTTTTAGAGAAGTATGATGTGTCCACTGATGATAAAAATATTGTCCCTTTCAGACTATTGACCAAGAAATTGCATATAGAACGTCTTTTTCTATCTGTCCAACCATCGGACATTAGAGAACATACTATTTTTTCCATTCTAGTTTGTACTCCTCAAGAAGACCCATTGTTTTACTTACTTCTATCTTCAAGAATTTTTCCCTCAATTCATGATAAGAGGGACCTTTGAGCCCACAACTATACCTCCTAATTGCTTCTAACATTTCAGCAAACTTAGGATTTTTCACACAATTAAAAGAGATAGCACTTGTGTAGAAAATGCTTTTTCTCGCAAATCCTTTTTGACCAATTGATTCATTGTTGTTTGTGTTTTGTTGCTTCCAACCCCACTTAGAATTTTGCACAAAATATCCCTTAATTTCTTTCCTTTTCCCTTTACTTATTCACACAATTTCTACCTCTTCCATATCACCTTCACTGTCTTCTAAAATCCTCTTCTTCTTCACTTTTTTTCCCTCTAATTTCTCCAAGACAATTCTCATCTTATTTTTCCACATCATCTGGAACACTTGCACATGCCATTATATCTTCTCCAGTGCCTGCAAGATGGTGTTTGAATCGAAAAATTCCACCTGTTCCAATGTTTGAACAATATTTGCATTTTACTTTTATTTTCTTTCCTTAACTGGAATACCATATTTCCAACCCACATCAGTTCTACTTCCCCAAGCATTTTTTCTACTCTTAGATGAACTGGATGGAGACATTTTTCTTTAAAAACACATCAAAGGCACCATCATCAAATTAACATCAAAGTAATAACTAATTAAGCATTACCAAAATGAAACCAATTGAAACATGGTTTGATGTAGAACAATATAAACAATTAAGTATTACCAAAATGAAATCAATTGAAATTGAAGTTGAAACCTTGCTGTGATTTTTTTAAAAACAAAAGTTTAAAGCCATATATCACCGAAATCAAAGAGATACATAAATTATATACAAATATACAATCTTGAGTTCTTGAAAATAGTATTAGTGTATTACAATAATATATATTATATACACAGATATACCAATTGAAATCAAAAGATACATACATTCTGCATATACAAATATACAATGTTGAATTCTTAAAATAGTAATATTACATTATATATCATAATTAGACCCCATATGTTTACACTTCTCAAATGGGCAGCCACCCAGATATATTAATATTACATTTACATTACACATGATACCCAACAGCAATTGAAAAAAAAAAAAAAAACCTTTGTAAAGTGAAAGATGCAAAAGCACATTCGTAGAGTGAAGGAGGAGTCGAAGACAGAAAGCCTTTGCAGAGGCTCGGTCAAAAGTGCCCACTCGTTCCCGAAGACAAAATGCTTTGCAATTAATCAAATTGAAGCCGAAACCTTGCCAATCTCCAGATCAAAGGCTTCGAAAATGCTTCCACCTCACTTCATCAAATGATCAGAATGATTGAAGAAGGATAAGAGGAAGATGTTTGAGCTGAGTAAAGGGAGGTTTGAGCTGAGCAGAGGGAAGGCCTGCGAAGAAGGAGGCAGCTGCAGCTCTCAAGGGTTAACTTCGAAACCACATTTTAGCTTTAAAAGTTTGGGTCTCTTGAAGCCCAATTGAAGTTTTGACCCAAAAATTAGTTTTTGCAGAATTGGTGAGCCTGGAAACCAACGCGCGATCTCACGATTCATCCTCCGATTCCACGATCTTGAGTCCGAGTTATGCAAGTAGCAATCTTCAGTCCGTGTTGACTCGGTGTGGTGGCTTGGGATAGTCGGATCGTACAATCTTGCACGCCACCGCGCAATCTTGACAACAGTGTGTATATCCCAAGCAATTGAGGCACAACAATTTTATCACAATGATCACTGTCTTCCTTATTTGTTTCCTAATACCATGACATACAAGGAGCTCAAGGTACTGTTTCTCTCTTTTTTTGTTTGATTTTTCCTTTTTAAATTTTGGTTGACGGTTGACTATCTATTTGTTTGTTTGCTAAAGAACATTGTTAAAAAGAACATAAAAGGAATACCGAGATTTAGATCAAAAGTGGAAAGACCAATAAGAAAAGAAATACAATATATATTGTATCTAGAGGGGAAATTAGGTCTTTTTAGTCCTTTATTGTTGAAGTTAACCGTCAATTTCGATGGTTTGGACTATTTTCAAAATGTGTTCAACTATTAGGGTGGCAATATGCTCAAATCTATCGAAGTGGAGGGACATTGCAACTTCATTGGTAGTATAAAGGGAGAAAGTGCAATCTACCCTAGATTTTTTTTCTCGTCCAGGTGTTGGTTCCTTAATTTCATTAATGTGCTGTGCAGATTGTATATTTTTAGATTTACTTGGGGTTTTATGTTAGTAAGAATCCATTACTTTTCTTGCCTTGCAAGTTTAGTCATCAAATTTCCTTATTTGAGTTTCTTTTATTGCCTTGCAAGTTTCGTTATCTAATTTCCTTATTTGAGTTTCTTTTCTTGCCTTGCAAAGTTTAGTTATCTAATTTCCTTGTTTGAGTCCCTAGTAAGGAACGATAGTTCATTTAGAGTCTATAACTAGAGCTCTGATAGTCAAAAGGATTCTTTATTTATTTATTTTTGTATGAGATTATTGATTACTTGAGCGAGGCAAGCATGCTTGTTTTCTCTGTCTTCTCATCTTTGTTCCACTGCTACAGGATCTCGGGTTACTGTTCACTGTCTCTGAACAGTACCCTAATCTCATTCTTCTCTCTTTATTTTCAATCCTAAACATTAACCAGCTTCTTACCCAATAAAACCCTAACTCTCTTTTCTAACGAATCCTAAAAATACAATTGGAATTCTAAATCCATGTAAGCAGATCTCTCAAATCTGTCCTCCATCATATTAGTTGTGTTCTTAGTTGCACAAATCTCCTGGAAGCATAGAAAATAAAAGATCCTAACCTTAGGAGCTTTTAGGGAGCATATATATATATATATATATACACATAACACTATTTAAGCATTAATTATATATTTTTATTAAAAGGATACTCGTTTGGATTAAAAAAGCTACAACCCAAATGCAATTCCCAATTTTGTGTTCTATTTGTTTTTTCTCTTAACAAATATTCTTGATCAAGAATTAATACAAAGAGGAAAAAGAGATAAGGAAAGGAAAAAAAAAGGACTTTGATCTGAATGGGAAAGTTGTTATTTTGGTTAGTCATAGGCATTTAGCTTAGGCTACCAAAGGGAACTCAAAAAATAAAAGAGGACAGAAAGATAGGCTTAGGATAGCAAAGGCCAAGGCTTGCAATCAAAAAATGAAAGAAGACAAAAAGATTAGCTTGGGCCAATAAAGACCAAAGCCTGGAATCAGAAAGTTAGAAAAGACAAAAGAAAACAAATTCAATTTAAATGATATGCTGCATTTTGCTCATCTTTTCCATGACAAAATTAGGCACAAAGCAATATCAGATTTGCGAAGCAACCGACACCATATACACCATATTTTAAAAAAATAAGGTCAAAATCAGTCCTCTCTTTCATGAACAATCCTCTTCTTCATGGGATCACGCCTCCATTTTGATTGAATCGCGTTCCAGTCTTGATTAGATCATGCTCCAATCTCGATCCAAAGATTGAAGCACAACATCGCTCTCCAATCTAGATTCAAAGATTGAAGTGCGGGAGTGACACCCGTAGAGGGTGGTTATGCCAACGAAGGTTGTGTTTCCTTCTTGCTGGCTAAAGTACCCTCAAAACATTTAGGCTTTCATGTGTCGGCTGCAATGGCGAACCTGCTTGTACAAGGTTTTTGAATTTATTTATTTTTAATATATACTTATTTATACTTTTGACCCTTAAATTACATAATCTTATCATAATGGCCCTAACAAAATTTTAGTAAAAAGATATTATATTATACAAGCTTGATCCATGAAGCACATATATGAATACGGTATCCATTACAGTAGATATAGGATACGTGAATATGGCAATTTTTTAAAAATTAGAATATGATACGTCTAAAATAATTATTAAAAATATTTATAATATATATAAATAATTAAAACTAATGATAAGAGAAAAAATTAAAAAACCATACCAAATCCTTTTTTGTAGTCTTAAATTTAATTAAGAAATCTTCATTAATTAGATGTTAATAAACATAAAAAATGAGAAAATAATAGAGTATAAAATACAAGTACAAGAAAGATTGTTATTGATATGTTGAAAAGGAAAGAATGTGATTATTCTTACAAATATCACCAATTAGTAATATATATTTTTTTAACAAAATAATCAAATTATAAACAAGTAATGTAGTAAGTAAATATATTAAATACTCAAAAATTGAAAGAGAAACTAATGTTTGAATAATTTATACTCAAAAATTAAAAGAAAAAACTAATGTTTGAATAATTTAGTCTTTCATATGAACAAAATAATATAATAGATAAAAAGAACAAGCATCATTTATCGCAACCCATATCTCGCAATTGTGTGTTCATGGAAGAGGGAGAGCGAGGAAAGAGAGGAGAGGGGCTGAATTGAAGGTTGCAGGCAGCGATGCAGATGGTTTCGGAGTAGTCAACCCAGACAGCTGAAGAAGGTGAGGGAGAAAGAAGAGATCGAGTAGCTCCAGTTTGAAGGTTGCAGATGCAGAGTTAACAATCCATATCAACGTTTGATTTATGCCGTATCTAGTCTAGTATCAGAAGCCATATTTGGTCTAGTTTGATTTATGTCGTATCTAGTCTAGTATTAGAAGTTGCATTTGGTCTAGAATGCTTGATTGGGAATGGTAAACCTCTAAAATTCTGGGACAATGAATGGGTGAAGGGGGTTGTGTTGAAAGAAAAAATTTCAAGAATCTTTGTTGTTTCCTCTAAAAGGGAGGGTACTGTTTCTGAATTAACTTAGTTTTTTTTTTTTTAAACAAAGACGGAATTGACAAGCTAATCTAGAAATTTACTACAACTAGGGAGTTTTTAGGAAAATCCTTTTGTGAAAATATGGAAATAATTCAAGGTGGAACTGCGAAAACCATTGGAAGTCGAGTATGAAAGGTTTAGCTTCACCTAAGGTAGAGATCTTCTATTGGCAAGAAAAGAGACTAGCTTTCAAGTACCATTAGTATGTAAGGTGTCCATTTCATCAATCATGGTTTGTTGCCTTCTGGGATAAGCAAGAGCATCACTAGTGGATTTTGGAACAGAAACAGAAGACTGCGAGGATACAAGTGCATGATAGGGAGAAGATAAACCATAGTCATTAGAAACGTGGATCGAGAACAAGAATAGGAACCATTACCTAATTAAAAACACAGTTCGATGGGAGGAAGTTTAGGTGGTGCTATATTTCATTTTAAATCATGTTAAGTCACTAAAAAACACAATATCAAATTTATTGTTTAAATTGAGAATATTTTACTAATTTAGATTCAATTAATTTTATTAAATATATGTTAAGCTTTAGTTAAGAATTGAAGTTTTAAATATTATTATTGTCAATAATATTTTTTTTATGTTACCTATGAAAAGGAAAAAAAAGTTGTGTTAACTTTTTTCTAAAAGGTATTCTTAGTTAAGAATGCAAAGAAAAATAAAATAGATTTCATTTTGTCCCTTCTCAAGTTGCAGGATTTTAAATATATTTTTTAGGTTTTAGTGAAAGACTTGGAAGTTAGGCCAACTTAGGCATATGCCTGCAAGTAAAAAGCAAAAAAATAAAATAAAATAAAATAAAAAAGAGAAAACAAATTAAATGATACAATGAGTTCAACTCATCTTTAACTCCAAGACCTAGGGCATGAGGGAAATGTTGTAGACAACTCCAACCGTCAACATCAACGGCAACACAAATATGAAATCCATTATTCTAAATCAAAACCATCATATTTATGTCGATTTAGCAGCGATTTGTAAGAACAATTAACATCTCACAATTATTTTTATTGAAATAAGTCAATCACATCACTTTTCATGGATTACATAGATTGGGTCGTTAACTTTCACGATTCAAATCGCTAAACATAGCAATCCGATACGAAAAAGTTCCACAAACCAAGATCCAAGATTTAGATCATGGTTCTCAAAGGGGTGCCAACATTCCTGGTAACTATAAGATAAACGATGATAACTCAAAGAAGTATGAATATGATAAGGAATACGAGTTGAATAGGTACCTCTTTAGAAAATAGGTGACGGAGTAGGGTCCAAGGCACGAGACGGCGTTGGTGCAGAGTGTGATTCATATAGGTACATCAATAGTATGAGCTGGAAGAATAGGCTGAGAACGACAATGGTAAACCTAGAGAGGACAATAGGATAAGGTAAAATATTAAGGAAGTGGTGCAAATGGTGCTAGTTCATATGGTCCAAGATAAGGAACTAGAAGAGTCTCAAAGATATGAGGTGACTCGAGAATAGTGTAGGGAAAGAATGAAGATTCCTCAAACAATGCGACATCAACAAGGGTTAAGTAACAATTTTTATCTGAAGAGTAATACTTATACATTTTTTAAAGACAAAAATAACCCAAGAAGTTACACTTGATTTATTTGACTAAGAGTTTATTTTGCCCAGATGTTAGATCATATAACAAAACAAGTGCAACCAAAGATACGAAGGGAAAATGAATATAAGAGGTGATTAGAAAAGAGAATGGAATGTGGAACTTTTTTATGCAATGCGGAAGATGGCATGCGATTAAAACGGTAGCATGCAGTAAGGATAGCATCACCCCCAAAACCGACGTGAAACATGATTATGTAGTAATAGAATGTGAGCGGTTTCAATTAAATGTTTGTTTTTGCACTTAACAATTCTATTTTGTTTAGGGGTGTGAGAACATGATGATTGATGCAGCATACTTCAAGATGTAATAAAGTACTGAAATGATATATAAAAATATTCATGTGCATTATCACTACACAAAATACGAATAGAAACACTAAATTGTATTTTAAGTTTAGCATAAAACTGTTAGAATATAGAAAATAACTCAAAACGATTTTTCATTAAAAATAACCTAGTGCAACAAGAATATTTATTAATAAAGGTAACAAAATACTGAAATCCAAATGATGAACTAATATGAGTAGGATCTTAAATATCATTATGAACAAGATGAAATGGAGACTTTGTTTTAAAATGACCTACTTTGGAAAAGAAGCATATATGTGTGCTTACCAGGTTGACACGACTCACAATTTAAAGATGATAAATATGGCAAACGAGAAACCATCTTCTGGATCTTGGATAGACTAGAATGACCTAACCGATTGTGGATGAGAATCGGTGACACATCAGCAGAGCAAGTCACTGAAGATGTAGATAGTGTCGTAAGATGGTAGAGGCTTTGTGACTGATACCATTTGCTAATCGTTCGTCCTTTACGTCGGTTCAGTATTGTAAAAGAATCATCAATGAAAATGACAGAACAATAGAGAGAATAAGTCAATTGACTAACATAAAAGACTAAACGAATATTCTAGGACATAAAGTACAAACACTAATGGTAAATAAGATAATGGTGTAGCTTGATTTATATCTTTAGCAACGTTTGTGGAACCATTGGCTAAAGTGATGGTAGATTACTAATAATAGAGAAAAGTTTAGGATTACTAAATATGTAAACAAATGCACCATAATTGAGAACTCAAGTATCAAAAGAGGCCTATGAGAGGTAGGCGACAGAATTACCATGAGAAAATTGTTGGATAGTTTGGTACTGTAGAAACTTATCATAGTCTGTAGCTGATAATGAAACATTAAAATTCTTCATATGTTGAAATTTTAAATGGGTTGGCTAACTGAACAATGTTAGCTGTAGAACCCAAATAATCAATCAGTTAGTAACAATTTTTCCTGATATGGCTCATCTTGTTACAATGAATGCACTGGCCTATCTTGTTACAATGAAAGCACCTGGAACGTCCACGACCTTGACCCTTTCGACCACGAACTCCATAAGTGTTAGAGTGGGAGATCAAGTTCGAAAAATCAGGATATAGAGTTTCAACATGTATTACTATCAGAGAAGAGATATGTAACAACCGAGTAAACACGCCTTCTATGTAAGGAATAGTAGGACTAGCAAGTATATAATGGCGAACTGGATCAAGATTAGGTCGAATGTCATATGAAGTGACAAATCATGAATAGCTTGTCCTTTCATACCTCTTGGTCAGCTAGATTAGTGGTAAGAGGTAGTAACTCAACAAATTCAGCTTTGACATTCTAAACCTAGCCCAAATAAGTAGACATATCCTGATTAACGTGCTTTAAATTTAACAAATTAGTAACCACAATGCAAAAATGTTGGATATCAGTAGTGTATAAATTTATGGCTCTTTTCCACAATTCAAAACATATTTTATATGCCTGGAAAATCTATAGTATAAAAAGCTCAAGGGATGCCTAAAGTAAATTACATAATTGGGCATTGACCTGTTTTCATGTAAGTTGTTCAGGGGTAGGAATATTAACCAATGTGTTTGTGAGATGATCTTCATATCCATGTCCAAGAAACCATAACTCAATAGATGCAATTCAAAACAAATAATTAAATCTATTCAATTTCTCAGTAGTAATAACAGGGAGTCCAGAAATGGAAGTTGTAAAAGTCCTAGGTTTGGAGACTATAATAGAGTTTTTAGATTTTTCAGAGGTAGACATACTAATGAACAGTGCCAATCAACAATACTTGGTAAACACTAACGATGATGTGATGGATCTTGGCACTTGGTTGTACTACTGGAATGAGTCACAATAGGAAACAAACATGTTAAGATAAACACAACGGGAAAAATTAGGGTTTTCTCCCCAAAGTTCTGAGTAAAAGGTAGAAAGAGAGAGATTCAAAATATTTCGATGATTTGGTTGAGAATTTCTCACACCAAGATAATATATTTATACTATAAGATTATGTGGAGTATAAGTTAGTCAACTGTACATAATAAGAAAATTAACTATAAATAAGGAAAATTGACCAACTAACTAAACTATGTATAATTAAACTATAACAAAACCAATCACTTGAGGTGAACCTTAAACATATAATATGCTTTGTAACTGCATGGGTGTTACTCTATGTATGGGTTGGTTTATAATAACCTAGTATGCTGATTGATACGATACAAAATGGGAATGTAGAACGTCACTTATCTTGAAACGTGGTACGATAGGAATAGGCTTATTCGGGCCACTTAGTTAGAATGAAATATGTTGGTTCGAAACACATAATGTTTTTTTAGGATCATAGATGTAATATTTTCATATAAATACAATTCCATTTAGATAATTAAACACATAAACATAATAGAAAATGAAAACTTAGGTGTTTACTTTTCATCCCAAACAAAAAGAAATACAATAATATGGTTGCGGAAGAAAAAAAAATTTGAAGTTCATAAAAGATTTTGGTTGTGCAATGTCGAGATAAATAGTTCTTGTTGATTTATGATTTTATTTGTTCTATAGAAGGAAAAAATTTGCAGTTCATAAAAGGTTTTGGTTGTGCAATGTGAAGATAAATATTTCTTGTTGATTTATGATTTTATTTGTTCTATGTTTAATATTCATGATCGGAGAGTTCAGAAACGCTGTAGTAACTTTCCAAGTCGAAATGGATTCTCGTTCCAGATCGAATGATCTAGTTCATAAGTTGATATTTAAGAAGAGATCTCTGGTAACTATGAGTTGGTTAGCCTTTGTATAGATCTGTCTTGGGTGGTTGATTTGAATGGTATTAGCTGTTGCAAAGGGGGTGTTCTTGTAACTTGGTGTGCTGGGTTTCAGAGCTCAACATGGTTGTGTTGGGACTGTTTATCCTGTTTTCATCTAATAAAATGAAGTTCCACTGCTGTTAAAAAAAAAATAAGAAGAAGAAGAAGAAGAAACAGGAAGAAATATCTAGATTTATATGCCAGTTAGGCTATGAGGGAAAATGAAGTGTCTATATAGGTAGAGTACTTGTCTATAAATAGGCAAAGAGTTGGTCTCACGTTTTACATGGAGGGAAGTGCTCCATGAAACAGTATCTATGTAAATGGAAAGCAAGTGCTCTAAGAAAGTTTTGTATCAATGCTAGTGAAATGAAAGGAATTTTTTTTCTATTTTAAAAAGAAATTCTACAACTAGTAAATACTGTCTTTGTTTTCATATTTGATTCTATCGATTTATGTTTGTTGAGAAGTAAACTGCCTTTTCTTTTCATGTTCAAGTTGGTCTCACTTGTGTTCATCTAGAGGTCATTCTTTGCAAAAAAAAAATGCATCTGGAGATGTTAGAAGTATTCACAAAGGGGCATTAGCTCTGCACACTGCTTAAAGACTGGTACTCGGGCATATAGTGACCTCAAGAAAAGATGGTACTTTGAAAGATTGATAGTAACAATCATATTAATTAATTTTTTTTTTCTTTTGCAACAAGCAAAATAAACATGATTTATAGAAGAAATACTTAACAAACTGCATAATTCATATTCTTCCTGTCATTTGCCATCCGCATTCATTTCTTAAAATGTCTGAAATGCCTAATTTGTGATCAATATATAATTGCAAGCAACTCTTGTTTGGCACCAAGAAACTCAGGTTACTATGCCTAAAACTTGAATAGTGTCCTATATAATCTCCCCAGCTTACTCTTTGGATTTCTGTTCTCAAGCTTCCATCTTGGTATGTAGTGCCACATAGCAATTGAGTTTCAGTTCTGTAGAGGTCATATATATGTGAATCCCACCTTCCCAACCAAATATAAGAAATAAAAAGTAAAAGGAAGTAATTTCAAAGTTTCCCTTTAAGATTTGTCAATTTTTGCCAATTGTATTAGATGTTTCTCATACAAAGAGCCATAAAAAATCACGTACATCATTAAGCTGTAAAGTACAAAGAAAATCAGTATAGATAATTTTTGGTCTATATGTGAAACTCCCCAAATTGCAGTGATAATTTTACTGTTTACAGATAATACAGAAGCACAAGAATCTACCTATGAGTCCCACCTGCTGGCCAATGGAGCCACTTCAACCAGAGGGGTTGAGAGTGGTGTTGGGATTGGAGATGTTCTGCAGACTGGACAGGTGGGGTTCAGCCTCAACCAAGGGTCTACACATTTGAGGTGGAAGAGGTGGCCACAATCAGGCAGTAATCGAAGCATATCAGTACTCTTGTAATCTGCCAGACATATGGAGCAGCATGTGGATGTGGAGTCTGACTTCTTGAGCTTGGCTTCAGAATATAGCAGCTTTGGGTAGCTCAGAATAGTGGCCTCATCTAGCCCAATATCGACTACAAAGTGTTGTGGTTCAAGTAGATCTTGGGCATTCCTCTGCAAAGCAGGGGCTGTTGGCTGCTGTGTCCTGGTGCAGAAGTAGGAAGTAAGGGTGATGGTTGTTATGAGCAGAAGGATACCAACTGAGACCCCAACGCCATAGCCAAAGCCACTAATGTTGTTAGAACCAAGGAATCCACTGGAGTCAGCGGTGCTGTTCATCTCATTTAGGGAAGAGATCAGCAGCTGGGATTGCAACACAGGAGATGATAGGAATGGTTTTGTCAGCCATGGTGCAGGCCAGAAAACTGGTTATTTTTATCTGGCTGCTGAAGATTATATTAAAGTCAACGGTAACATGAGAGAGAGTATGGCTGACGTTTAAATTAAGAGAAGATTAATTTGGATTTAAGTAAAGACTAAATTAATGCCAATGAGGCAGGACATGTCAATACATTATGCTCTTTCTGATAGATTATGGTTGTCTGTATCTTGAAGTTCATGGAGGTCAACGCTCTCATGTCCTTTTCTCCTACGCATGTTGCTTGTTTAAATAACGTCTATCTCTCAAAAGAGCATTTCAAAACTCTTATTTCTTTCTCTCTCTATACCGCACGTTCCATGCAATACCAAGGAAGTTGGTGGTTCTAATGATTCTTTATTAAATTTTGTCATGCCACTTTTATGTGCCCATAGAAACAGCTCGAAAAAATTATCTTCCATAAGCGCAGAACATGACATACGTCGATGTTGCCTAAGTAGTTTCTTCTTATATATATGTTTATTGTGCATATTTTTATACTACTATGACGTATTTTCTGTAAGTAGCTGGCTTTATTGCAAGTGGTTGGATTGACTTAAGAAGTAGCTACATTGCACAAGTAGGCATTTTTTATGTTTGGTTGCAAAGATAGCCTAATGATATAATTTAATGACTTGAAGTCTAGAAAACTATTTGTTTCTCTTTTTAAACGATGATGAAGAAGGCATGAAGTTTGAAGTTTCATTCAAAATTTGAAATTATTAGGGGTTAAAAATTTTTGTATTGAAAAATGTATTTGTTAATTATCAGTTCAGGATCCTCGTACAATGTACTAACAGTTAGGCTGAAGTCCAGAATTAGAAATGGGAGATTGGAGAATCAGAAAAGAAGGTTTGGAAAACTACAATAATCCTAAAGCATAATGTAAATTGCTGGAAAGATAGAGATTCTTGGTCTGTATTAGTTTAAAGACCCGTTTACAATTAGGTTTGTTGGTTTTAAAGCCTTGGCGGTTACTAATGCAATTATTTGACTTCCAATAAATATTCTATCCTAAATAACTGTGATAGCCAGTAATGGGAAATGACAAGCAATGCCGGCAACTTAATTATAACTAACCGCTTCTCATAACTTGGTATAAGTTAATTGGCCAAAATTTCCTAAAGTTGAACTTGAGTCGTCATCCTTCAGTTCAGGATCTTCAACCCCTCGGCCAACATACTTTCTGTCAACCATGTAAGGCTGGATTCTCCTTCAACATGGGGGCTGATCTCTCACATTCAAACACTTTTGCATGTCTAATGAAATTCTAGCTTTAGTAACCGAATTCCATAACTTGGGATTTTGGACTGTCAATAATGTCCCCTATATTGCATTTGACGGAAAAAGGTGCAGGGCAATATGCAACACCCTAAAATAACCCGACCCTTCAAATAACCTCTGAAATTCAAAAGGATTTCTCGAATCCCTATTGTTAGTACGGCCTCATCCCTGGGTATCTTTGGTTGGAGTGCCTCTGACATTACGGTGACACGTGTATAGGCATTAGTAGTCACACTGCCAATGCCAAAAGTAAAATCAGGAGTTTTATAGCCTAATATAAAGCAATCGTTAAAGGCATAACACTTTTCGCCTGTCCTCAACTCCCTTCACATTGTTCTTTCTCTCTAATCCTCCATTGTCGTTCTACTCAAGCTTCTCCAATGGCTTCTTTAAATCCTTCCTTCTCCAAGAGCACCAAGAAACTCATCGTGAGACCTCTCTCCAGAGAACATAAGGAATACATGGACCCTTTTCTTTGTATAAACACGATTTATAGGATTTTAGAATCCTAGGTAAATCATGAACTACTCATTCATTATTCTGAGTTTCTTGCTCCTATTCTGGGTCATGCGTTCAAAACCATCCCTTCTAGATTATCAAGGTGTGGTCCTTTAGTCCCAAATGAGACTTTACTTCTCCATGAGTCCCCACACTTCTCCTTTTTCTCATACCCCAGACCTATTAGGACTTAGCTTGTTCATGATTCTAAATTTGAGTCATGAACCAACAAAATACTTTCAGCTCACCATTCACTTCTTATAAAGCAAAGGATTTTTCCTTTAGTTAGACTTCCAATCCAACCCATAGCACCTGACGTTAAGCTTATTGTTGCAGTAGCCTGTTTTTGGTCAAGAAGCCATAACACTTTTCATTTTCCTTGTGGCATGATGACCATTACAACTTTATATTTGACTGCTCTTTTCGGTCTTTCGTGGAGGTAATGAGATTCACGCCCTTGTTTCTCCTACTAAATCTTTTAACTTCAAACTTACAAATGACATCAAGGCCTATATTGCAAATTTATAGCCCACTACAAGGAAACTGATTCTACGGTTTCTCATGAAGAACTTATAGCCTATCTTTTATATTGGCTCTGCAAATTTTTCTTTTGTGTTGCTTCTGACTAAGTGGTCTTTGAGTATGTAGTGCTTGCCCAATGTTTTGCTGAAGGCAAACACTTAGCCATGTCTCACTTTGTTTTAGCTAGTATTTATTAAGCCATGACTGTTTTTTACTCTTATTAGCTAGAAAGGTGGTTATATGTGTTAACAACAAACTTGCTCTAGGTGGGCCGTTATGGTTAGTACAGTACCGACCCTTAGCCTACTTTACAGAATTCAACTACCAATTAAGCAATATCCAGGGACATTAATTCAAACTTTGACTATTACGTCAAAGTTATAACTCGCGAGGGCTTGCAATAGGGATATCCAATTCAAGTGTCACTGGAAGGAAGCCAATCAAAATTGTAGAGTTCAAGTCTATGCTCCACACTATTGTGCTCGCCAATTCAATTTGACACAATCCAGTCCATGTCTTCCATACTGGCAATGAAGACTTCTTAGAGAGAATAACTTTCTCTAGTGAGTTAGATATCAAGTTGGTCGAAGAAATTCATGAGCACCTTGTATGTACTGCAATTCCTTCTTTCAAACTCTTTGTGGAAGCACCCAACTGCACTTCTCTCTTTAAAGACTAGTGGGATGGTTATATATGTCGACACCCTGTTAGATGAAGGTTAGTTGGTCTTAGGCCGTTTACTATCTGAAGGAAGGAACGTAGGGCACATTCAATCTCATCTACTTCGGCCTAATCCTTCTGGTGTGCAGGAACACGGGAAGAGGAAGCAATTGCTGCCAGATAAATGTACAATTTATAGTAGCATTTTGAAGTATGAGTATTTTTAAATAGTGAAATATGACCCATGAAACCTTATAATGTTAGAATATAATTGACGAAAATATCTCGTGGACCAACTACCGAAACTCGAAGAAAAATGCCATAAAAACTTTGAAAAGTACCTTAGCAAGCCAACTCCTTGTAAGCCGAAAATGACTTACCCTGCTTTTCAACATCAATACTTTCGCCAAATCTTACCTAAAAACCCATATGCTTCCTTTGCATAGCCGAATTTGTAGATAAATCCAAATGGCCAAAACCCTTGAATCCAAATGTCACTTAGAAAGTATGAATCCAACAATAAACATTTACAAATTTTATTAAAAGGAAATATTTGTGAGGTTGACCCTCCAGATTCTTCTATGATAGCTCTATTGGGGAGTGTTTTAACTCATGCTCTTTATCATATCATCCGATTTGTATAAACTAAAACTTCATCTTCATCAACGGCAGGACAGTTGAGTTTGAGAACACTGTCCAACATAAGTACCATCTCATTGACCCTTTGTAAGCTGCAACAAAACCTTTTTGTTAAAGTGAAGCGTAACTTCCTCCCTACTTAGAAATTTACTATTGTCACAAATCTTTCATGGACATTGAATTGTTTCACCAAATACGTAATTTGTATTACCAAACTGCATAGTCAAGGAAACCTTAACTTTTTCCCTAAATTCATTCAAAACAATATTATTTAACTCAAAAATTTATACATTCCTCAATAAGTATTATAAACTCTAGAACACTCACATATAGAATATCCACAAATTGACATTTGAAGAATGAATTCTCAATTGAATAATGAATATTTTAAAGAAAATACAAGAAGATCAAAGGAGAAAAATAGAAGAAAACAAGGATTAAGGTACACATTTTTTCCAGAAATTAAAGAAATTTTTACTTTGAAAAAGTGATCTGAGGTTGCGAGCACTAAGACAACAATGACAACAAATGGTGTTCGACGGAAGGGGAAGAGGTTAAGAGGATCAAAATGAATTGTTGTGTTGTGAAAATTAAAAAGTGAGTGAAAAAGGGGCGGTATTGACTTTGACTGAGGGAAGGGAATACTGTAGCAGTAAAAACAGACAACATGATCATTTTTCTACTATTTTCCCATTCTAATTGGAATACAAGTTACCCAACTTTCCTTGAGTATAAGATTCAAACATTTATCTAAAAATATCCATGTGAATGAGAATTAGCCAAAAAAATTCTAAATAAATGTGGGTAAATTTTATTAGGGTAGGATATGATACATTTTCGTCATTCCAAAGTTTAGAAGGAAGAGTAAAGTACATTTTTTTCTCCATGTGATTTGATGTTTTCTCAAATGCATATATGTGATTCTATTTGTTCAAAAGTACTCGCTTGGACTAAAATGTCTTTAGATGAAATCCATCAAAATTAATTTTATAACTAAATTACCAAAAAAAAACCTATATCAAATATCAAATTTATAAATATATGTCATTGGTAGAAGAAAATTCAACATATAAATTACTCACTCATTTTGAAATTATAGTCGTTTCTCTTTTCCCTTTCTGTTTGTATCTTTGTATCTCACATAACTACATCTCTCTCTTGAAAAAGAAAAAAAAGGGTCTGTTACTCCATTATGTGTGAGGGAGGAGGATTAGGTGTCAGATATATAATCAAGTACCTTTTTTCTTCCATCATTATGGGTCAACTAATTGCTTACAATTACGCACTTAATTATGTCAGTGTAAACAGTTGTATCATACATGGACATCTCTAAATGCAGTGAATTTCAGAACTTCAAGCCTTAGAAAACAATTAGAAAACAATTGCTTTGGGTTCTAATGTCTTTTTCATCAAAACCCTTTCTTTATTCTTGCTTCAAGTTATCAACTCTTAATTTTGTAATTTATTCATTTAGTTATTAATTTATTGTTGAAAACTATCCTCATTGATGAGGTTGTTTTTGAAGTTTTGATATTTAGGGTTCTATGGTATAGGTGACATGGCCAGCCATTGTATAGCTGGTGAAACTCTTTTCCATCAATGGCATGTATTTGTAAATTAGAGGTTTAGTTTAGATTTTTTTAGTAATTTAGTTATAAAATTGTTAAATTGAACAGAATTTGTCCAAAGATACCTTAGTCCAACTACGAGAGAGTAATTTTGAAAAAATTGAACCACATGTATATGTTTAGAAAACTTGAATATAATAATGATTTTGTATTATATAAAAATGGAATGATTTAATTACATAGAGAAAGCCTCTATATATAAGCTGGCAAGTTGACCTACCATAATGAACCTAGCCTAGTATAAGACTAAGTACAATAATCAAGTATAAATCATGGGCTGAAATATACAAGCATAAATCATGGGTCATTAATCACAGACAGTAATATATTCTAACTAGGAAAATGCCAAATCACAGGAAAGTATAGTGTACTTTACTCTAAAATGAGAGAATAATATAGATTCGTTACAAGAATGGAGCCTAATGTTTTAGTTCTTCCAAATTGAGAGACTTTAAATGAAGAGAATAAAATAGATTCATTATATTTGTTGTCTATAATGATAAATATACCAGTATCATTTCTATTTAATACACATTAGTACATAAATAAAATAATTTAAAGGTATAACTGTAAAAAAAAAATGTAATAATAAATCTATCATCTCCTTTTCACTCATCTTCCAAACAAAAGTTACAATTTCTTTCTTTCTCTTCATTGTTTTTAGTTTTTAAATAAAAAGAATGATGTGAAAAGAATAAGGACCCATTTAGGCAGTGGGTCGCGGACTAGCTTTCTGCATCCCCGGCCACTTATGACATGGCCAAGGCCCATTTGGCTAACAGCTTGTGGGCCTAGGTCGGACATTCTAGAAGCAGCCGAAGAGGTTCTAATCAGCCTCCTAACCCATTTATTTTTTTTCCAATTTTGTCCTTCTCTTTTTTGTCAAATTCCCATCTTATCCCTCATTCTTTTTCCATTTCAGTCTTCAACTTTTTAAACAATACTCACATTGTGCCTCTAATTATGACCCTTCTTCTTTTTTGCCTTTTATTTTTTAAACAATTCCATTCTTATCTCTCAAATGGTCACGAATGCGATTGTTAACTTCATTTATTTTTCCTTTTTGCTTTTTAGGATTTGTTTATCTTTATGTCTTTTATTTTGTAATTATATTTGATTTTTTGTAATTGAATTTGTTTGTTTTGCTAAATTATTTCAAAATTCATCTTTTAAGTATTTTATTTATTAAAATTAAAATTAAATAAAAAATAATTTAATTTTATAACATAATAAATAAATATCATTTTTAATAATTTATACATAAGTTTATTTTTTAAATCGTAGTTACAAACAACAGTTTTTAAATAAACTGAACACATTGAAAAACGACAATACAAAAACCATGGTCACGGTCCTGGCCTCTCCACCAAGCCAAACAGAGTCATTTTTTGGCAAATCACAAATACGATGCGCATTAACCAAATCAACGGCTAGAGTCTATTACAAGACATACTCCCTTCAGCACCGTATTACACCCATCGATTCCCCGATCTCTCAACTTCGAGCCTACTCTTCTCCACTGAACCCCAAACCAGAACGAACGATCACAATATTCCATGGCGGTTCTCCGACTATTATCTATGCAACCCAAGATGATGTCGGTGATAATGATGGTGATGATGGGGTTGGTAGTGCTTGTGGCTGCTGGTGATACGAACAGGGTTTACTCGCCGTGCATTGACACCAAGGTGAAGAGGTCTGATGGGTTCACCTTCGGGATTGCTTTTGCATCAAGGGAAAATTTCTTGTACAACCACACTGTTCAGTTGTCTCCTTGTGATAGCAGGCTTTCTCTGACGACTTACAACTCCCAGATCGCTTTGTTCAGACCCAAGGTCGACGAGATCTCCCTCCTCACCATTAACTCTTCCTCCTTTTCTCCGGTTCGTACTTTCTCTTTGTCTTGGTTTTTGGTTCTAAATTCAATCAATTTTTGACTGTTACCGGATTGCTCTTAAAAGAATTTGATTGCAGGCTTGAATTTTGGTAATTGTTTTACTTTTATCTGGGGGGTTCTAATTCCTTTTTGTTTCTGAATAAAATTGAATGTTATGCTTGAAAATTTGGTACTTGATTTGTAATTTGAGAGGATGCATCATTTTCTTGCAACAGAGACAGTCCTTTAATTTGTTCCATGTGTTTATGGTTTCGTTTTTTTTTTTGTTGCTGCTTCTATATGATTACAGATTGTGATGCTATGTTATTATTGATAAATTGATAATGTATTGCCAAATTCAGCATTTTTTTTACGAGTATTGTATTATAGTGCTACTTCCTCCTCTGCTGCTGGGCTTTTATAGCATTCTGTTACATAACTATGTGCACATACCTATATTAATGGATCAAGTTGTTCTTAAGCAAAATATTTCATCCCCAAAAAAAATATTTGCATTATTTTTCGACTGAGGACTTATCTGAGTAGTAGTTAGGTTAAATTTATCTTATCTTCTGTCCCGGCAGGCTAGTGTGTACATTCTTATGCCTAACTCTCATTTGTATGTGATATTCTCCCGATCAGGACAATAATACTGGTCTTATGGTTGCATTTGCTGGTCGGAAATATGCTGCGAGGTCCCCTATTGCTTTTGTTGCAAATAGTACATACACTGTTACCAGCTTTACTCTTGTAAGGAGATGTGGATTGTGTTTTAATATATTTAATCACTACCCAAACATCGTGGTCTGCCTTGTAAAACAATGTAATTTTGTTAATGCAGGTCCTTGAGTTTGAGAAGGGTAGGTTGCAAAACTTGTATTGGAAAAGGGATGGGTGTGCTAAATGTCCAGGAAATTCCAACTATGTATGTCTCAACAATCAGGATTGTGCAATTAAAACATCCGACTGCAAGAATCATGGAGGATCTGTTGATTGCAGCATTGGAATTCAGTTGGCATTTTCTGGCACAGACAAGCATCTTTCAGTTTTCAACTCATGGTATGAAGTGGAAAACCTTCGCCAGTATTCACTCTATGGACTTTATTCAAATCTCAGGGATTCTCTCACTAGCCAGTATAACAAGTTCTTCTAATGTCATTTAGGTATTTTTAGACATTGTTGTTGGTTTGTTGTGATTAACATTTGGTATGAAGGACGGATGTCTTTCTTTGTGTAATCCCCCACCTCTCTCAAAACATACATAGAATGTTGTGTAAATTAAATATCAAAGGTTATCATGATTATGAAAAGTAGAGTTCACATCAACTTATTGTCGCTGATTTTGAAGTGATTTGAACCTCAAACATTCGTAACTGGCTTTTAAACTTGTCCTAGAATGTTTATGGCTAACTTTATTTAATTCTGACTGCCTAGATAAAAGGTTTGTAGCTTCACCCTTTGATTAGAAAACTGTACAATACTTGCATAGAAGCATTGTCATGATAGGATGGGAGGGATTAACTTTTCCCTATAATTTTCTTTGTCTAAATTTTTCACAAGAAAACGTCTGAATGTTTTAGTTGAACAGAACTAAGGTGATAACACAAGGTGGATGCACAAAGTGCTGAATAGCTTCTCTTATTATTCATGGTTGTGTAATACGCTTATGTTCTTTAGAAACATGAGAGGGTATCTTATTCAGAGAGAGAGACGCAAAGGCTTTCTCTCTTCAAGGACCAAATGTGTATTTTATTCGGAGCATGAGAAGATCAGATCTGTGTAATACTTGTTATAACAAGCGAACCAGACCTGCGACTTGGGAGCTTTGGCGCAGTTCATCTGAAAACTTGGCCCCGCCACCCCCACCCCCACCCCAGTGACACTGATGTTTGATGTGGGAATAATCGGGCAACAGCCAGATCAAAGTAACGAGTAAATTTGATAAAATAAAATACAGTCCAAATTATTTAGTTTTTGTGCTCGACAGCAAAGTTGCATAATCTAGATATAGGATCGTTCAGAGTATTTGCTATTGTTGTATGCAATAACATCGACAAGTCTGGAAACTGAATAATTTGGCCCTACATATTAGTTTTGGTTATTTGTTTGATAAATGTCAGAACCACTCTAAGAACCTTACCTGAAACCACAGTTACTAGACATCGCTACCTAGCAATTCTCGAACTAGAACGTGTGATTTGAAACACGGACACTATTGATTTGGAACAGCATTTTTAGCATTCCGGTCTTAAACTCAGGGAATGCAGTAGAAGAGAAATCAAAATTTATAAATCAACAAAAAAAAAAAAAAAAAAAAAATTTATTTGGGCCATTGAAAAGATTAAATAAATGTAAAATTGGTGTAGGAAATATAAATATGTTTTAGTTGGTATGTTTAATCATTTAAGAAAGTATTAATAATAATATATATATAAAATTATATGTGTAGAATCTTACAAGTTGTTTCCTGTTTTAGATCAACGTATTTTATTCATACTAATCAATTTGAAAAAGCCTACTCCTTCGTACCACATTCCGAGGTGACTAGCATTCCATGTTCTGGTTTTAATACCATATCGATCCGTGTACAAAGTAACATAGCCTGAAACACACACTGCCACTAGGGACGAAGGCATCGCACTACCAATGGACAAGGTGTCCGTGGAACTTATGATGGCTTATTTTGTCACTTGATATGGTACTGTAATGGCCAAAATTTAATTTGATCCGCAAATCATACGAGACTCTTCTATTGTTCTATCCAATACCTTTTTCTGCCCTCCAATTTGTGATTTTGAAGAAGCATGGAAGTTTTCATGTTGAAGACAGAACTTCTAGCAAAAATAAAAAAATAAAAAAATAAAAAACAAGGAACATAGAAATTGATGCAAAAAAGAGAAGAAAGAAAACAAGAGACGGAACCAACGAAAATAGAGTGCAAAGTCAAAGAAGTCTCTCAAATATTTGGACACCTACATTCTTTGGAGACAGCTAAATTTCTTACGGTGAAAAGCCCACATAGGTGAAACTGATCTCTTGGAAATTCTACAACCTCTTACAGCCTTAGCAGCTCAAACAGAAGGAACAAGATTTTTGTAAGATTTTGACCCAAATCTTTATTTGATAGTTTTTTAATTAGTTTATTCTTGGGAGGTAAGAAATAACAAATTATATGTTGATGGGGATTTCTTAATTAGTTTATTCTTGGTGGGCAAAAAAGAACTAGTTAGATGTTGAGGGAATTTCCTAATTAGATTTTGCTTGGTGGGTAAGTAAGTCTAATTAGATGATTCTAATGTTTTTATAAAGTGGAAGAAAAATTTACTTGTTGAGCAAGTCTTATGTAGTATAAATATGTGAGATTTTGAGAATTGTAGGTATGAGGAAAAAAAAATGAAGATCTAATATTTGTGAGAATCCCTTAAGGGTTAGGGTGCAAGAGAGATTAGTAAAAATGTGGCCTAAGAGAGCAGCAAGAACACTATGTGTAGAGTGTTACTCTTTCTATATAGTCTTTCTTGAAATATTAGTAAATTATTTTCTTATCCGTGGATATAGGCAAGGGGCTGAACCACATTATATCTTGTATTATATTTATTTCTCTTCTCTTCTACTTATATTTATATGATGTCCTTTGTTATTTTTACTATAACTCATTGAAGATTGAAGGGAAATTTCGTATAATTCCCAGCAAGTGGTATCAAAGCAAGTTTAATTGGGATGTGGATGACCCAAGAGAATTTTGGTTATGGTGGAGCTATTGTAAAAATACAAAGGTGTTGAAGAAAAAGAAGCTGTGTGATTGATGTGTATGGAAGGAAGAGAAGAAAGAAAAAAAAATGGAAGGAAAAGAGAAAAAAAAAAAAGAAGGAAGAAAAAAAAAATGGAAGGTGCAGAGAAACAAAAAAAGAAGAAAAAGTAGGGAAAAAAAGGCTAGATTTTTGCATTGAGATTTGTTGCTGAGAGTTGTAGTTTTTATTTATTTATTTTTATTTTTTATAGAAACCTAACCTAGTGATGAGATGACTTGGAAAAGGCTCATCAATGATGATTAGTAAGATGGGGAGTTGTAGTTTTTGCAGAAACCTAATCCAGTGATGAAACAACGTGAAAAAGACTCATAAATGGTAACACGTGAGGTGGAGTTGTAGTTTTTTGAATAAATCTAATCCATTGATGAGACGACATAGAAATGACTCATCAGTGGTAATAGGTGAGGTGGAGTTGAGAATATGACTACATACATATGCATTTTGTTGTTGCGAGATATCATGGTTTGTTCATTTTGAGCAGGTAGTCGCTTTCAATGGAGTGATGACTCTCGATGAGTGAAGCGCATGTGAAGTTTTGATAGTTTTGTTGTTGATGATAGATAATATATTGTTGAAGAATGAAGATTGCTTAGATGGATTTGATGTTAGTATACCCTACAAGTCAATAGTATTAGATATCTATTGTACATTACTTGTAAAAACAATCTTATTCAATTATTAACAAAATGAATAGGTTTCATTATTATATGGTATTATTATTTATCATGTACTTTAATTGTTAGTTAATTCTTTAGTATGAACATGATAAATCCCATAGGATATAAGCAATGAAAATAAAAACCATAATACGATCATGCTTTTGAGATATATTTTCTTAAGTTTTATTCTTAAATATTTTTAATTATAGGATCATTTAATAATGGGAATTAATGAACCAATTAGATTAGTACATGTTGTGTTAGCTCAAATATTGAGGGTGATCGATCTTATGATTACTTGTGTAGTTAACACTATAATAAACATGTAGGTGCTTATTAGAAAAAAAGTTCACTGAATTGACTCAATCATAGAACACTCTTATGGACTTTTACATAGTTGTCAATGAGAGTTCTTTGTTATAGTGATGCAAATGATCTTTAGACCTAAGACATCATAGATACCTTGTACATAGGTTATCATGCTTTAATACTATATAAGTATAATTCACCATAAGTTATACAGAAATAGAAATTGGGTATGACTATCTATGTATGAAAGTATATGAGTGCACAATAAGAGATTTATTACTCTTAGTAAAGAAAGAGAATGTTCTATGTTATCTAATTAAGACATAGCTAAAAAAGTCATTAGCCAGGGTAATGTGAAACTATATTAGAGAATTTAGGTTTCACCATATGAGTTGTGACTATAGATGGATACATCAGATTAAAAAATTTAGGATTTGACATTAATCCATACACTAAGTTTAATCAGGAACATTGAATGATGCAAAAATTGAATTGCATGGTAACTAATAATGAAAAGTCTCGTATATATATTAATATTATTTAGGTAGTCATTATAATATACTGCCAGGCGTCAATCTTGACTAAAGGTAATCCAAGAATTAATTTTCATTTATGGGTAAATCAAAAAGTAGTTTTAATTCAAAATAGATATGGATCTAATTCAAAAATACATTAAGTTAATTTGGCCTACTGCTAATCTAATATGATTCTAAGGGGTCACACAAAAGGATGTAATTTGATTAAGAGAAGTTTTAGGCTTCCATGCAATTACAACAATTGGTATTTGAAATTTAAAATAGGATGAAGTTAGAATTTTCCTTTTTTGACTAAAATTCTAAGAGATAAGGTTTAATCTTATCACATGGAGTTCAGTTATATTCTACTTAAGTGAGGTTAGACTCAGACATATTGTTAGTAACATTTATTCAAAATATACCACAGAGAGCCAAAGTTCTTTATAGCAAAGAATTTTGACAAACTGAGTGGTGTGAGAACGTGGAAAAAAATCTCAATACTTGTGTTAGCACACAAGAAGATTTTTGGAAGCCATATCGAAGCTCTGGATCAAGTCATCTATGTGATACACTTAGAGGTTGTACATCTAAGATTGTCATAATCGCTTTAAGAGGTAATTTTCTATTTAATAGATTAACAGAAAAATATATTGGTTCATAAACAATAGAGAAGATCATAAGGATTTGATAATGCCAAAAATTTTAATTTCCGCTATACTTGGCGACATCAAATTCCTTACAGCGCTATCAGAGCCAACTTTATTAGTTTATGAATTGATATTGATTCCATTATTGTAAGTATGATGAATATGATTCATATAATGAAGTTTTCATTTATCAATTTGATTGATTTGAGTTTGATCAATTTTATGAATAGTTCTTCCTGAATTGATCTTAATTCAAAATCAAAAGTAATTAAGGTATTCCTAAAATCATTTATAGGATTTTACAATTAAAATTGTTATAAAACTTGATGTTTTAAATTGAACAATTTATAAATTGAATTCATTAAATTTTGATATGATCATTTTAATGAGATTTGAATGATTATCTCTGCATTTTCAATAGTTTTATTGAAATGCGATTTCGAGAAATTTTTATTAAAACTCATGGTAAATGTTTTGCTTTATCCAATCGTTAGTTTTAATTAGAATAAAGGAATTAGTGACAACAACAATTCATTGCCGCATTGTCAACCAACAAAATAATTGAATTAGGTGGATGTGCCACTGTCATAAATATTGTTTTGTTCTTTTATTTTTATTTATTTTATTTAATTTTTGAATAAAATTATTAAGATTAGTAGAATCTTAATTTAAATTGAATAAGTATTATTTTAAAAGGACTAGTATGAATTGGATTAAAATAAAAATAAATAAATGTTATTTTATTTTAATTATAATTGTACTAGTAGAATCCTAATTAATATAAACAAGAATTGTTTTATTTCATGAAGAATTCTAATTAAAGTAAATTAAGAGTTATTTTATTTCAACACTACTAGTACAAGTAATATTTTAAAATATAGTAAGAGTGATTTTATTTTTACTGAAATCCTTATTGGTTTATAATTAATTATTAATTAAATCCTATATTACTAGGATTTAAGAAATCCAGGGATATTTGATATTATGAAACTTCATGCATGATTACAATTAGAATGGAATCAAGTTACAGTTTTTTCTTCTTCTTTTTTTTATTTTTAATTTTATTTAATGCAATGTGATTGTATGGATGATTGGATGACTATGGACCTTAGTCCTATGTGATAGGTTTAATTTTATTTTAATGGTTCCAAAATTATTTGGGTTGTAATTTTTAAATGGGGCTTGCATGCCTCTCCTTTCTTTTATCTGTCAATGTAACTTCTATCTCCCTCCTATGTAATTTCCCTTGAATTTGATTCAAGGTTTCTTAATAGATATTATGTATAGATTATTAGGATAGGATAGAATTTTATCAAAAGGCAATGGATAATTTAAAGATTGAAGACCCATGAATGTATAAATATGTTCATGTAATAATTTTACCTAGGAATGTCCTAGTGATTTACTTATGGCTTAACTAAATCACACTTAGAAAAAAGTCCTTAGTCATCCACCATGTTAGCATAAAATGTATATTAAAATGTACGTTGATACATGCTTAGCTCATAGATGGTATATATGATATATGCATGATGAAAATAATTAAGTTTGACCAAGAATCCCTCTTAATCAAATATAGAAATATAGATAATTTGGAAATTATTCTGTGATGGTAAATTTGTTGTGTCACACATGATTTTCAATTCTAGGATAATTTATATTATCTAAGCATAAGCATCCTTATGAGATATATTGATTATATAATTTTGTTGTGCCACACATGAATTTTATATATATATATATACTTGTTGCGAATAGTGGGAGTAACTTAGCTAAAAATTATGTAATTTGGCATGTCACACATTATTGCATAATATTAAGGGACTAAATATGATTAATAATTTCATATGATGAAATTGATAATAGTTATCTACATATCAAATACTTTTGGTTTGTTTTGTCACACATGGCTATTTGTATATATGATGGGATCTTAATCCCCGCTAAGTAACCTTCCAACGGGGTTACTGACTTTCCATTCTTAGAGGGTAATGAAAACTAAAGAGAATAGTGGGAGGTACCATTCAGATTAAAAGACCAAATTTATTTGGTAGTTAATAATATGAATAGATGCTAATTTAATTTGTTGATTATTTGTAGATCACCATGGCAAACCCACTTACCCATATTTTAGAAACAAATCGCTTGACTAGACCTAATTATATGGAATGGCTTAGAAATTTAAGAATTGTTCTCAATTTCGAAAGAATAGGTTATGTACTTGAGGCTTTTGTTCCTAAAATTCTTGAAGAGAATTCATCTACTGAGGAAGAAAATTCTTATTTTATATGGGAAAAGCATAATATAAAAGTTGTGTGCTGTTGGCATCTATGTCAAATGAGCTTTAGAAGTAACATGATAAGATAAAGCAAGCTTCAGCTATCATAAAGTATCTTCATGAACTTTATAGTGAGCATAGTCATATTGTTGGATATCAAATATCAGAGAGCTCTTCAGGGCTAAGATGGTTGAACAATCATCTGTCTTGCAATCTTTGCTTGACACTCATTCACAGTTTGTTATGAACTTTCACATGATCAAGTTAGAGGCTTCGCTTCCTGAACTTGTTACATGCTGAAAACTATTAAGCCATCTATTAAGAATGATGAAAACTACATCATGTATGTAGGTAGCTTTTCAAAGTCTAAAAAGGGCAAGGGTTCTTCTAAAAAGAATGATTCAAAAAGAAGAAGCTACACAAACCTAATGGTGGTATTAAGAAACCTTTGCAAAATATCCTCTAAAGTTTGTATAGTTCTCTTAGATTGCCCGTCAGTTTGAGGATGAAAAGCTGTACTGAATAATGAAACTGTGGTGAATAATAAGCACTAAACATTTGATATTCAAGTTTGCAGACCTTCTTTGATTTCTTGTCAATCTCTTCTCTATGGAGTATTCTCGGTCTTCTGGTTGGTCCTTGGAGTTCATCTAAAACCACATATGTAACCATCAAGTTAATACATACAATTTGGGAATGGTAGTTGCTTGACCGGGTGGGAAAATGAGGGGATTGGGATGACATAAAAAGGAAAAGGTATAACTTGCAAGTTATATTTAGTTCATAGATTTATTTACAGGTGGATGTATTAATGACTTGTGTTTCTATATGATCCATTTGGCTTTTCTATAATTGATAAATCTGTAGAGGCTGATCTAATTCGCTTAAGTTACAAGCACGTATGGTCCATCATTTTAGACCATCATTTTGGACTTTAAGTTTACATAACAAATAGCAAGGTCAGTTCAAATATAATAACTATGGCTGCAAACTAGAAGCTCTGTTGTCTGAGAATAGTACTTTAACAGGTAACTGATCTTAAAACCAATTAGCATAGAGCAAAACCATCCTTCTATTATTAAGAGTCATAACTTCATAATACGAGAGCAATATAAATGACTTACAATTATAGTTCCGTAATGTGCTAAAAGCAAACAAGAAATTGACTGAGCAGTAGGAAAAGAGATAAAGCTTTCACTAGTCTTAATCTAGTAAAGCCATATTAAGCCTAGTCAAACGCTCCAAACCCAAAATCAAAAGTTCACAAAAAGCATTAGAATTCTTTAAATTGTGGACGTAAAACCAAAAGGATTCAAATTAGATTCATTTACCTCAATGATCAAACACTATTCCAGGGGGAGCATCTTTAAACAAGCGGATGCTACCTTCATTCATCTTCGGGTCCTCATTTAGGGCATTGGTAGGATCTTTCACAATGTCTAATGTCTTCTCTAAGATGTTATCCAAAAGCTTCTGTGCCTGTCAAGAATTTTATTTGCAAGCAGCAAAGTATCAAAATATCATTATTGGCAAAATAAAGGAAGGCTTGGAGCCAGAAGGGTGAAGGAGGCATATATACTCCAACTGACATCCCAGTACACTAAAATTTCTACCCTGTTGTGATATTTAAGAATAACTGGCATCTTAGATGTAATAAATATAAGATACAAATGAATAACAAAAAATTTAATCCATTAGTCTTGAGTTTTAGGTTTTAAATTTTAATTCATTAGTTTTGTAGTCAAAAAATTAAAAATATTATCTGATTTTTACTTTTGGAAGGGCTAAGTTGTTACAAAAGGTTTGATTAAACTCAAACTACACCAATATGAATTATAAACAAACAAAAAGAAGAAAATGTCAAATAAATATCGAACTTGAATGTCATGATCATATAATTTATATCACCTTTAAATATTATATAGTGCTTTTGATATGTTCATATAATTACAACATAAAATAAGATAATCGATGATCCGATTGATACATCAACTATCTAAACTAATTATTATGTAACAAAATCCTCAATCATACATTTAATTCTACCATAGAAAAATAGAGGATACAATTTATAACCACTTTGATATATTCCACTTAAATTAAATTATAATAATTTATCAAAATATTTTAATTATTAATCTTAATAACTGCATTTTTACTTTTACTATTCTATTTAAGATCTTCTTCATCGAAATTATGTTGTTATGTGCAAAGGCGAAGCTAGAATTTTATTTGGAGGGCGGTTAAATTTTTATATAAACGTATTCCATTATAGTAGTGTATATATATATATATATATATATAAGAAACTCAAACAATCATTAGACATAATAAAAATTTATAAGATACAAAAGAATAACAGAAAATTTAATCCATTAGTCTTTAGTTTTAGATTTTAAATTTTAACTCATTTGTTTTGTAGTCAAAAAATTAAAAATATCATCTGATTTTTATTTTTTTAGGGGCCACAATATTAAACAATAGAAGAATAAAAAGCTAAAAAATAATTTTAAATTATAATATTAATATTTTAAAAAAATTTGTTAACATAAAGAGTTTTAATAAAAGAATTTTTTTAACAAGTATCCAAAAGACATTTGATACGATGCAATAAATATGAATTTTGAAATTGAAACATTTTAAAAGTAGTAAAGATCCTTAACAAAATTTAAAAAGAAAGAAAAAAAAATATTATTGAAGTCCAATAGTGAATGTTACAATAAAGAAATGCAGAAGAACATTCATAGAAGTTCCACGATGCTGAAATGAAATGCATAGTTGGAGACACCTATCGACCTACTACTGTACAGAGAGTGAGATCATGTTCTCATGATTCGCTAGCCCATTTAACCATAAATACCTCTTGTCCGTTCAGTCACTCGGTGGGGGGCTAGGACCCATTATCACATTTTCCTAAAATAGTAAATAAAATATTTAACAATTTCAAAAAGAAAAAGAGTCTAATTATAAATACGGCTAAAGGATCAAACACCAATTCCACCAGTTATGCGGGGTGTACCTACTTCTACATTTTGTCTCCAAAGTCATGACCAGTTCTTCTAGCAGTATTGTACATGTAAAAATAAATGGGGGTATTATTCGGGGTTCGAGAATGGTTATATTGGTAATATTCGCTAAAGGACATTTTAGTCACCGACAGTCTATAGGGCAGTCTTGAATTGATTGATAATGCGTGGTTTTAAAAAAATGTGATTGTATTTGGCTGCATGTTTCAAAGGTGAGTAGGCAAAATATCAAGAAATTAGTAACGACTTTAGCTGAGTAGGGGAAACATGTGTGATTCTATACTGGGTTTGTGCTCTAAGATATTATATGTCCTTTCTAGCCCACAGAGTGGTGGCCTCTCCAATTGAAGGCTATTGAACCAATCATAGACAAATTCGTTGCTAAATTTAAGAATAACCACACCAAAAACATACACGACATTGCCTATTTATTGGATTTTCTTATGCTTAGTTGATGAATTAGCTAGAATATGTTCCCGCTTTTATCATTTGTTTAAAAAAAAACAAACAAGCAAAAGTTTTTCATGAAGTAGTAACGGAATACATTGTATGTGTAACAACTAACAAATTAATACATATAATTATGTACTATGTAACATAGGTTTAATTTAATAACGATTAAACAGATTCATATATAACAAAACTCACACTATAAATACATATTTCTTCTCAATCTACTCATTTCATTCCTAAGCCACTCAATCTTTTCTAATTCCTTCAATAGCCATGGCCAAGATCATGAACAAACTTGCCACCATCTTGATCCTATCATTCGCTTTTGAAATTGTAGCAAAAGTCGTGATGGCACAACCAGCACAATCGCCTTCGAACACAAGTTTCATCAATAGATGTTCATACCAATTGGACAAAACATGTGCCCTACAAGTGTTTGGTTATATATTTTAAAATTTAACATCCATCACATCAAAATGTTGTTGTGAGCTTGTGTACTCACTGGGATGGGAATGTCATGATAATTGGGTTCAATATCACATTACAAGGCCTTAATTCCATGGAAATGCATCTGATGCTCTAGCTAAGAGTGAACAAGTTTGGGATACCTGTGTTGCCACTACTGGCCCATCTCCATCTCCAACAACCTATTAAAGACTTTAATTTAAAGCAACTTTTATAATTTAGTTTTGGTTTTATTAATTGTCTAGTATCATGTATAGTTAGTATAACACTATTAATGCTAGATCTTTCAAGCAAAAGAATTAATAAAATAAAAACTAGTACAAAATGAAACTTTATTTCAATTACTTCTTTTTTATTTTTCTTATGATTAAATTATTTAAAGGTTACATAAAAAGTTTCATATATAGTCCATAAATAAAAATTTTGGTTTTTTATTTTCTTACCCATCTTTTTGTATGAAAGTTTTAGACTGAATTAGGGAATGGTTGGGCTCAGAGATAGCATCAAGAAGAACACAAAATAACAAATACATTTTTTTCTTTCTTCCTAGTCATGTTTAGGGTGGGTTGTTGTACTTCTGCATTTCAAGAGAAAGGGTCTGTTTGCATAAATTTTGGATCAAATGCTAGTGTGATATTGTTTTTGGTTATTGTTTTCACGTCCCTTTTCGGTTCCTTAATGTTTAGTGCAAACATCATAATTTTGTGGCCACAGTGAAACAATCTTGAGAGGAACCTTTATTTGAGAATTTGATGTATGTTTTAGGGGCCAAGCTTAATCGGTTGAAAAAAGCTCTTCATTGCTGGAATAAGGGTATTTTTGGCCGAATCTCGGATAGAGAAAAACTAGTTGTTGATTGCACAAACAAAAATTCTTGTTGACAAAGGGAATGCTACTCAAAAGGAATTATGTAGGGTGGAGGCGATTTTAGAGGCAGAACTTACTATGGAGGAAGAATTTAGGAGGCAAAAATCTACCATCAAATGGTTGCAAGAAGGGTGCTAAATCCTTTCACGCCTCTGTCAAAGCCAAAAGAAGTAGGTTGGCAATCCACAAAATCAAGGGTGCTTCGGGGGATTGGATTGGTAATAAGGAAGATTGAGTTAGCATCAGCAGAGCACTTCTCTCAGCATTTTACTAAACAAGCTACAACTTTTGATTTAACTTTTCTTGATAGCATTCCTCCTTTGGTTACTTCAGAGCATAATAAATTATTAAACAAATTTCCTTTAGAGGAAGAGATAAAGGAAGTGATTTGGCATCTTGATAAAAATAGTGCCGTGGGATCGGATGGATTTAATGGTGTTTTCTTTGACCATTGTCAATTGTTGGCTTGTCATTGCTGGGAATGTTATAAGGGCAATACAATTTCTTTATTTTATTTTATTATTATTATGTTTAACGGGGGGTGAACTGACAGAGTTTGTTTGTAGCACACTTGCATAGAAAGAACACAAAATGAAATGTTATTTTGCAAAGGCCTATGACCGAGTGCATTGGTTCTTTCTTATTTCTATTCTATGTAAATTTGTTTTTTTTTTTAGGCAAGTGTTGTGTTCGTTTCTTGTTTGAAGTCAGGGTTACAGAAGTTTGGTTATCCATTCTTCCAGCCAGTCATATCTTTAAGAGGGATGTGACATAAAAAATTGTAGAAATTAGTTTATAATTTATTTATTAAAAATATCAACTATATATACAACTAATTTATTAAAAAAATAAAAATGCCCAACTGCATATTAAACATATATGTGCATTAAAAATATTATTAATTTATAATTTTCTTGATAATATTGTATAATATATATATATATATATATATACGTAATTATATTTAATGTTTTATTCTTGTTAATATAGGAGATTCAAAATTATTAGCACCTTACGTTATCTTTACTACCTTTATGTCACCTTCCAGTTACCATCTTGTCATTATTATTAAAAAAATTTCTTCGAAAGATTGTTAAAGTTGGTTTACTTTCAGTTCAAATGTTAAAATATGTAAACAATTGTCGACATTATTTTTTTAGTTAATTTATTAAAAATATCAACTAATATAAAAATAATTTATTAAAAAATAAAAATGCACAAGAGCTTATTAAACATTTATATGCATTAAAAAATTATTAATATTAATTTATAATTTACTTGATAATATTATATAATATATATAGGATTTAATTATATTGTATAACTTATTCTATCTTCAAAATATAAATTAAATATTATACGCCTTAACTATTATATTAATATCCTGTCATATTACACATCTATAATATATATATATATATCTATTTATATACCGACTATAGAGCCTTTCTACCCATAAAACAACATGACATGGCCCATTTTTAGAAGTAATTAATTATTGAAAATTTATAGTTGAAGATATCTAGTTTAGAAATAGAAATCAAACTTAATTTTTCATGCATTCACATACCTGGATTGCAGGTTCTCAAATGGCATAGTAATTTTCAAGTTTGCAACACTACGAATGGAGTGAGATTTTCAAAAAGGAATTCAGTATTGATATATAAAAGTAAATTTCATAAAATAGAACTAAAGTCTACAGTCAATTATGTAGCTTACAGGCACAGTGAAATGACAAAAAAAAAAAAAAAAAAAAAAAAAAACTGCTTTCTTAGGCAGAGAATGCATGAGAATTGTCTGACATTACCCTTTCTTATAATCTTAGTTGAGGACTTAGGAGCAACAACTTAATAAAGCAATCTATACTTTTGAGTTTCACTTCACCTGAGCCCAAAATAATTTTAAGAGACTTTCAAGATTATAAGATTATAAATTTATAAACATGAATATGTCATGCTATAAAAGAAGCTCCATTTGAATAGAACATTTTGCTAAGAGCTCACATGGGGAAACAATGGAAGTGGAGAACAAAGCCAATATTTATTTAACCTTACTTTTAACCTGCATTTCTTTGGCAATGGAAGGTAGCCATGTCTCTCCCCTAACCTTTTTCACTTTTTCAACTCTTATCGCTTCTTTCTTGGCTGCTGCTTTTGCTAATGAATCTTTAGCTTCTATTCTAGCCAATGATTTCTGGCATGCTGCTCTTGCTGTAGTTATTATATATGTCTCACCCCTTATCAAGGCATGACTGGCCGGAGGATTGGATAACCAAACCTCCGTAACCCTGACTTCAAAACAAAATAACAAACATGACTCTTGGCCCATCCAATAAATAAAAGTAACTTTCATAAAATAGAAGTTCGTTGTAAAATTTTATTTTTTGAAACAATTAACAAGTTACTGAAAAATTTTGACAGAGGTTCCCAACAGTATGGAACATGCGTCAAAATACAAACACCTATGTTCATGATTTCACACAACACTAACACAAAGACAACAAGGAGCTCCGCTCCGACAATATTTTAATCAAGACAAGTAACTAGACTTTTACATCATATCAAAATTAGACACCCCATAGTTCTAGTATGACTGCAAGTCTGAGATACTGTAAATACTTTGCCATACTTAATAGTCAAGTCACAAGCACGGCGACGCTATGTACCGAATTTCTGTTACTAAAAAAAAAAAAAAAATTTCACAAGAGAGGGGTGAGTGAAAAATCGTACCCAATGGGTACTAGTATCACACCACATAAGTGTATAACATATATAGTAACATCACGTAACATTGTTCATATCGTAACTCACGTTACACGTATACATTGTAATCGTTATAATGTCACAATTTACATGATACATAAGATCACAAATTAATCAAAGCAATAATATCAAGCAAAGCAACCAAAGGGCCAATGAGTAATCCGGCCCTGCACAACAGTTTAATCTTTGTACATAATCCACCCTTCCGGGGCTGAGTACTCAAGTTTTAAAAACGTTTGTCAGAATTAGAATTTTCTCGGGATTTAAAATTAGAATATCCTAGGTGTACCTTGGATTTTTAATTTCGGAGATAAAAATCATTTTTCATAAAAATCTCACTTTGTTGTCCTTTATCAACTACAACCAATATCATACAAACATAATTTCAAATAAATCACTAAAATACTGTAATTGTTCATTTTCTATATATCACGTATATTCAAATACACATATAAACTACACATAATAATCTAGCCCCTAATGGCAATAATTAACCACTTACCTTTAATTGATTCCATTCGTCACTCGCACTTGCGTTCGTGCATCTCATCAGGTCCATATTGAAATCCATATTTCCATATCACACTTAGTTTCTAAATGTTATTGTTATAACCTTTTAATTACTAAGCTTATATGTCAGCTTATATGTCAACTTATATAGGTTTCGTTATGAAAGTTTTTCTATTAGGCTATTATATGTCAAGTAGTATAAGTTATAACTAGTTTTCTTGTAAACATTTTATCAAACACATTAGGTGCATAAATTAGTTCCCTTAATGTGTATGTATATCTATATATATATATATCCCAATTTAATTAACACACTACATTAATTTCACATTACCAATAATTCCCACACTAGTTTTAAAGTTATCTTACTCATTTACAAACTACTATTCATTTAAATTAGGAAGGGTTAAAATAACTGTTATTAATCCTCCATTGTTTTACCTTAATCCATTAATTTTTCTTGTTTTTTGTTCAAGATTCTTAATTCAATTTAAAGGGATTACAACTAACTCACCTAAACTAATTCTTTAGCTTTAATACAAACATGATTCATACCATTCTAACATCAACATACATATTTCACTCCCAAAATCTCCTCCTCAATCAAACAATTTTACCACCTGCAAGCTACAAATTACATCATTCCAACCATCAATTTCACTTTTCTAGCTAACTTCAAAAGTGTAGAATTTTTATCACCAAGAGTCATTAACTAACACTTACTCCAATTCTAAAAAAAAACTCACCGAGACGGCAGCTCGATACCAAGCTTGCCACAAACTAAATTATTACACACCCATTCAACCACTACTCGATTCCACCCCCTCATCCGTTCCTACCACAACCAAATAGTCAAAAGGAAGCCATACCTCTCGGCTAAGAAGGGTAAGAGCAGTAAATAGAGGACGCCACGGCGACCAAGGGAATTTTTGCCACCAAACTTGCAGGAGGAAACAAGATCGATTATAGCAAGGTGGAAAATTTTCCAAGAAGTAAGCTACCAAGTGAACACCTTCAAGGGTGTTTTACATGGAAGCTGAAAACAGGGGAGGAGGAGTAAAAACACAGCAGAAATGAGAAAGGAAGAAGCCTAGGTCGATTCCACGGCTAGAACAAGAAAAGTGCAGAATTCTATAGAGCCAAATATGGCAATGAAGGAAGAAAAAAAACCAGGAGAAAATCTAGAGGGATCAAGACAGCAAAGACATCAAGAAGTCCAAGTTAGTCTTAGTCAATTGATTAAGAAAATGTGTGGTTGTTACTAATCCTTAGTAGTTATATATATATATATATTCTTGTATTTACTTACTCTAATTTAATTATTTTTCGAATAAATCTATTGACTTTATTTTTCTTGATTCACAATTTTATTTACTTCCTAACAATAAATTTATACACCAAAATTTTAAATATACTCTAATATATCGGGGTATAACATATTTAGTTATATCACTATTTAATTAATCCGTTTACGTAATTATTATTTTATAATAAAAATTTATATATTATGTCTAGAACTTGATTTTTTTTTCGGGTAATAACAATATCTTCCCTATCAACAGCTATAGAATGAATTTGTCTTTTAAACTACAAGTCACCACAAAGTACTTATCAAGAAGATACACATTAAAGAATGAAACTGTGGCGAATAATAAGCAATAAACATTTGATATTCATGCTTGCAGACCTTCTTTGATTTCTCGTCAATCTCTTCTCCAGGGAGTATTCTCAGTATTCTGGTTGGTCCTTGGAGTTCTTCTAAAGCCACAACCGTTCCAATCCTATCCGAGATTTGAAAAGATCCAATAAATCTTGGGCTTAGCTTACCTCTCTTACCAAATCTTATAATGCCTCTAAAAGGAGAAACCTTCAAGAACACGTGATCACCCACTTCAAATTCTAATTGCCTCCTATTGTTATTAGTATACGATTTCTGTCAGCTTTGAGCTGTCCATAATCTATCATGAATCACTTACACTTTCTCCACAGCATCCTGAATTAATTATGGCCCCAACAACTGATACTCGCCTGTCTCAAACCATCCAACTGGAGATCGACATTTCTTAACATACAATGTCCTAAATAGTACCATCTGAATGCTACTATGATAGCTGTTATTATAAGCAAACTCCATTAGTGGAAGATGGAAGTGGAGTTTGCTGATCCCAACTACCTCCAAAATCCATCACACAGGCTTGCAAAATATCCTTTAAAGTTTGTATAATTCTCTTGGATTGCCCGTCAGTTTGAGGATGAAAAGCTGTACTGAATAATAACTGAGTACCAAGAGTCTCCTGAAAAGATTTCTAGAATGCAGTAGTAAAATGAGCATCCCGATCAGAAATAATAGAAATTGGCACCCCATGTAATGAAACAATCTCGTCTAAATATAACTTTGCAAACTGATGTGCTTAGTAAGTAGTCTTTACTGGAAGAAAATGCGCAAACTTTGTCAAACAATCTGCAATTACCCAAATTGAATTAAAACCCCTAAGAGTTTTAGGAAGTCTTGATACAAGGTCCATCATAACTCTTTCCCATTTCCACTCCAGAACGTCCAGCTTTTGTAACATCCCTGCAGGCCTCTGATGTTCCGCTTTCACCAGTTGTTATAGCAGGCACCTAGAAACAAAATCAGTAACATCTTTCTTCATACTTCTCCACCATTAAAATTTTCTTAAGTCCTGATACATTTTAGAGGAACCAGGATGCTTAACATATGATGAATAATGAGCTGCTTTAAGAATCTTTCTTCTCAACTCCAAGTTAAGTGGCACTACAATCCGATCACCATATCTCAGCACTCCTTCAGCACCTATCATGAAATAACCAATAACACCTTGATCACATGTAGTTTTCTCAGCAATCACCTCCAGATCAACCATTTGTGCTACTTTTACAGCTTCAACAAAAGTGGACTTCACTTGAATATGAGCTAGCAATATCCCCTAGGGAGACATCTCAAACTTAACTTGATCAGCCATACATTATTGCAAATCTTTGACTACTTGACTACACATAGCTTCCAAATAGGATAAACTACCCATAGAATTTTTGCTCAAAGTATTGGCGACCACATTTTCCTTACCTGGATGATAAGAAATTGAGCAATCATAATCCTCCAGCAACTTAATCCATTGACGTTATCTCAATTTCAGCTCCTTCTGATCAAAGATATATCTAAGACTCTTGTGATATGTAAAAATCTCAAAAGTCTCACCATACAAGTAATGTCTCAATATTCTTAACGGAAAAGTTATTGCTTCCCTTTCAAGATCATGAGTAAGGTAGTTCACCTCATGCTTTTTCAGCTGTCTCGATGCATATGCTACAACTTTTCCATCTTGCATCAAAACACAAGCAAGTCCAATATGAGAAGCATCACAAAACACAGTATACTTACCTGTAGTAGAGGGAAGTGTAAGAATATGAGCTAAAGTCAAACAAGTTTTTAACTTTTGAAAGCTTTCTTCACAAGTCTCGGACCACGAAAACTTAACTCCTTTATGAGTTAAATGCTTCAAAGGAGTAGTAATGCGAGAGAAATTCTCCACGAACCTCTTGTAATAACTAGCCAAACCCAGAAAACTTTGAATTTCAGAGACATTTGTTGGTCGAAGCCAATTCTGAACTGCCTCGATCTTGTTAGGATCTACAAGAATTCCTACCTTAGAAATCACATGACCGAGAAAAGTCACTTGATTCAACCAAAATTCACACTTAGAGAATTTAGCATAAAGTTTATTTTCCCTAAGTGTTTGCAATACAATACGAAGATGTTGCTCATGTTCTTCCTCACTTAGAGAGTATACCAGAATGTCGTCAATGAAAACAATAATAAACTGGTCCAAGAAAGGCTTAAACACCCGATTCATTAAGTCCATGAACGCTGCAAGAGTATTAGTAAGCCCAAAAGACATAACTAAAAATTCATAGTGTCCATACCAAGTATGAAAGACAGTCTTCGAAATATCCTCTTTCTTAATTCGGAGTTGGTGATAATCCGAACAAAGATCAATCTTAGAAAAGCATTGAGCTCCCTGGAACTGATCAAATAAGTCATCAATCCTGGGGAGAGGATACTTGTATTTAACTGTGACCTTTTTCAATTGTCGATAATCAACACATTGTCTAAACGAGCCATCCTTCTTTTTAAACAAATAAAACAAGAGCACCCAAAGAAGATGAACTGGGACGAATGAATCCCTTATCTAGCAAATATTGTAATTGCACTTTAAATTCCCTTAGCTCGCTAGGAACCATCCTATAGAAGGGAATATAAATTGGTTGAGTTTCGAGTGATAACTCAATCCCGAACTCAATCTCCCGATTGGGAGAAAGTCCAGGAAGCTCTTTAGTTACATCAGAAAACTCTCTCACCACTAGAATACGATCTAAAGAAGGGCACTCTAACTGAGTATCCCTGACCAAAGCTAGATAGGCTTGATGCTTCCTCCTAATAAGCCGTCTTGCCTGAATGGCTGAAATCAAATTACGATGAACTTCACTCTGATCCCCTTAAAAAATAAAAGTTGGCTTGGTAAGAATACTGAACTTAACATTCTTATCGCAACAATCTACAAAGGCATGATGATTAGACAACTAATCCATGCCTAAAATCACATCATACTCTAGCATATTCAGTATGATTAAGTCCACCAAATAATTATTATCACCCATAAGAACCTCACAAGAAGGTATATACTGGTCTGCTAGAATAGTTTCCCCTAATGGAGTTAAGACTGCTAAAGGAATTTCAAGAGTCTCAGATACTCTTTTCATAAGAAAAGCAAAATATGGCTATATGAAAGAGTGAGTAGCTCCAGAATCAAACAATACTTTAGCACCAATTGAATAAATAGACAAATTACCTGCTATCGTCGCATTAGAAGCCTGTACGTCCTGAGTCGTCAAAGTATAGACTCAGGCCTAACCCCCACCTGCTTATGAAGAATGCCTAGAAAAACTATCACGTACCCTTGGAGGCCTCGTAGATGTTGCAGGTAATAGAAATCTACCCTGAATTGACGAAGAAGTTCTAGCTGAAGTAGATTAACTTCTCAACAATAGATAGTCTTTAAAACGATGATCCATTTCTCCGTATTTAAAACATGCACATGTCCCCAATCTACACTGCTTAGCATGCCTATTACCACAAGTAGAGTATATAGGAAATTCAAATGATCGGGGTCTGCTAGATGATCCTTCCTGGAACTGAGCTCCTGAACATCGCCTCATTTGACTTCTACCTTGTTGAAAATTTCCTCTGAATGAACCCTACCCAGAGGTAGATTCACCCCCAGGTTTACTTGAACTACCAGCTCTAGAGATCGAAGGACCTTCTTAACTTGCCTTCTTATGACTTTCATATTCTGACTGTCTTTCCATCACTCTAGTTTCCAATCGATAAGTAGCATCCATAGTCTGAGTGTAAGTAGTAGTGTCCGACACAAACACTGATTTGAATAAATAATCCTTCAAACCATGTACAAATCTCTGTACTCTCATCTACTCTATGGCTACCAAATGTGGGGCAAAACGAGACAGTCTAGTAAATCGGGTTTCATACTTTGTAACTAACATGCCCTCAGTCTTAACTAATCTCTCAAAATCACGAGCATGCTTGTCTCGCACACTCTCAGGTAAAAAGCGATTCAGAAAAGCTCTGCTGAACTCTGGCCACGCCAGTGAAGTACGCTCAGTCTTCCGCTGTACCAATATCTTATACCTAATCATAAGCCACATCATAAAACTGATAGCTAACTAATTCAACTACACGGATGAGATCACATCCCAAAGCTATACATAATCTATCTGACTCCTCCAAGAAAGCATAAGGATTCTGAACTGGGTCCATCCTTGAAAATCTTAGCGGTTGCATCTTTCTAAAGTCATGTAGTGTCACAAATACCCCTCGATCCTGCTAAACAGGAGCAGGAGGATTTGCCTCTTGTTGAGGTTGAACAGGGGGAGCTACTGGTGGCTGCTGCTGAGCCTGCTGCTATTAGGCCAAAATCTCAACTAAATCACCTACAGTGCTCTAAATGTAGTCTAATCCTTGCACCAGTCGCTCCATATCAAGGCTAGGAGCTATTGCTTGAACTGGTTCAGCTGCCCTACCTTGGCCTCTGCCTCTACTTCTACCTCTACTACATCTCAGTCGACCCCTACCTCTAACTGCTGGTGTTTGAGAACTAGTAGATCCCTAATCGGAGCCAGCCTCTTGCTGCCCCTCTCGACCAGTAACACAACCACTCCTTTGCATTATATCTAAAACACCTGGCTCTGATACCAACTTATAACAACTTCAAATATAGGTATGACTGGTCGGAGGAATGGGTTATCATACCCCTGTAACCCTGAATACTCAAGTACTGTGCATCTCTAACTTATGAACACATTACAGTTAAGACTACTAAAATATTACTGAATTAAATTAAAATCCAGACTTGACTATTAAATATAAAACGATTACTGAAAATATCTGCAATGGTTCCTTGTAAGATGGAACATGCCTATAATAACAACCTGTTTATAAACCTGAAATCAGCATGGCGAATTCAATATATATCTAACAACAATGCATAAACCTAAAGTGACTATAAGTGTCATCCCTTACGCTTCAAGTGTGTGATTTCTGAGATATACTTGGCCGCACAGAGTCGGCAGATAGCAAATTCTGTCACGGCCAACAGTGGTTTCTTGGAAACTAAAAAAAATAAAAACAAAGGAAGGAGTGAGTCACAAGGACTCAGTGAGCAAACCATGTACCCTAAGGGTACCAGCATAACACAACACATATATCATAGCTTAAAAATCATATTCAAATTTACTTACACATGACACAATTATGATTATTAGACGATCACAATTTATGTAGTTCACAAATTTCAACATATCAATTAAATCATACAAACAAATAAACAAACAACGAATTAAAGAAACAAAGGGCCAACGAGTAACTCAGCCCGCACAAAGAGTAATTCTCTATACACAATCCATCCCACTGAGGCTAAGCATTTAATTTGTTTTTAAAATAATTTTCAAAATCAGAATAACTCCTATCAATTATCAAATCCAAACATCTTAGGTACACCTGGATTTTAATTTCAGAAATAAAAAAATCATTCTCAGAAAATTTCACTTTGTTGGCCCTTATCAACCACACTCAATATCAAACAATCATACTTTCAATTAAATCGCTAAAATAATATACTTGCATATTTCTCAATATAATACATCAATTCAAATATACATATAATTGCACATAATAATATGGCAACCATAAGGCACATAATTCATTCACTAGGCTCAAGAATGGGATTCGTCAGTCTGTTTGGCCTGCAATGGTGTCAGAATATCCTCGACACGCTCAGGAGCTGAAAAATAATAACTTTGTATATCAATTTATACGATCATAGTATAACCTTATAACTCCATGATTCACTTACATTCTCATTATTGAATTAAACTTCATTTAATTATCTAAAATTAATCAAGAGCTTAAAACTATCTATTCTCATTATAATTATCATTAAGTTTTTAATATTATTCCTATTTTTCTTTTCTTTAATCTAGATTCATATATTCCTTAACTTACTAAGTATCCATAGTTTAGTTTACCTATAACGATTGTTAATTTAAACTCTTTAATATTAGTATGATCTCAATTCAAACTTTTAATGTTTAACCTTAACTTTTCCATATTTACCTACTTGCATTTCAATTTACTCATCTTATATTCCTAATTAATTGTAAAAGGATTACAACAATTTCAATTAATTAATTCTTCAACTTTCATTTAAAAACATGAATTATTTATTTATCACATTCACATATCTATCTTACTCTCTAAACCCACTTTTCACACAACCACTTTACCACTTACAATCATAATCATATAACACCTACTTCTTAAGTCTAAGCATCACAATATCATTAGCAAGAAACTCACCAAAAGCTTCAACCTAATTGTCAAGAAGGAAGGGATTCATGGCTAACTAGCAACCAAACAAAGAGCATGAAGGGGAATTAAGCACAAAATGGAGAAAGGAATTAGTCGGTTGGCAGGCTTAAAGAAGACAAAGGCTAAAGTGATATAAACGTGTGGTGACAATTGGTGGCTTAAATCTAAATCCACTTATATATATATATTATTAACCACTAAGTTCCAACTTATTTTATAGATATATTTATATTATTGTTTAGTTATTAACCTCAAATTTTAGTTTTCTTATTTATTAACCTTTGACTCGACTAACGAGACTTGTGAAGGAAGTTTCCAAAAGGCATGACTAAAATCTTGTGATACTTCATTGGTTATGGAAAACAATTTTCGAAACATTATTCCTTCTTGGTCTAAGCTTAATAATATTCTAAGTGTAAAAAGAGTCTTGAGTCTTTACAATCGATCAAATAAATTACAAATATTAGAGAAAGGAAAAATTCAACTACTGTTAATCATTACACAATCAGAACGAATCATTCTTTTCTTTTAATTGAAAAGTGTATTATTTCCAAGATTCGATATTTAATATTACAATTAGTTTGCAAGCATGACATTAAAAAGAAAACTTTCCGTGTTTTTGTTTTTTTTTTTTTTTGTTTTGTTTTGTGATTTTTTATTTTTTTTTAAGACAAAGACTTGAGAGAAAATAGATGGGCTAGACATGTATATGTGTTTCCACAATCCATTTCACCATAAAATAAACAAGTTTGAAGTGGGTTTCTTTAATAGTTCATAACCACACACAAACTTAAGATGATTTAGACTTTATTCTTTTAGTCACTGAGTGCGTTGATTCTAGGCATCGATATTCAATATTGAGATTGGTTTGCAAACTTAACTGTTGGAAAAGGAAACCTTTCGTATCTTTTAGAAAGAAGTGAATGGACTAAATATGTATGTGCATTTTCATGGTTCGTATCTCTTTTCTCCTTTGCTCTCTATTATTATTACAAAAGTCTTAAGTATATTAATCTCATAAACGGATGGTTAGTTTATTGAACTAAACTGAAGAGTTTGCCTCTTACAAAGGCTATTGTTACTAAACTAAGATCTCAGTTAAATCACCCATATTCTTCTACGATATGACTTTCTTGTTAAAGACACTTGAGGACTGGTTAATTTTTCAAAGCCAATATTTCATTATCTTACTCAACTCATAACACGACCACCACGCGTCATCGGGTTTAAGCAAACACAAATGAACTCAAGGCACACTTATCGTATAAGGTCAAGAAGGGTACGTTAGAAAATCACAACTTGAAGTTTTAAGATAAATTAAAACGTGTCACTAAGCCAACTTATGCCTCGGGTAACGTACATAAACAAAGCAGCATCGTCCCGTATTTACAGTCACAGACCTCTAGACTCAGGCTCTGATACCAACTTGTCATACCCCTCACAGGGCATAACTAGCCAGAGGATTGAATAACCAAACCTCCGTAACCCTGACCTCAAAACAAACTAACAAACATGACTCTTGACCCAATTAAAGAATAAAAATAACTTTATAAGATAGAAATTCACTGTAAAAGTTTGTTCTCCGAAACAAATAATAATTTATTGAATTTTCCAACAGAGGTTCCCTATAACATGGAATATGCCTCAAATATTAACACGTGATCCTAATTTCACATAATAACACAAAGACAATTAACTAGACTATTACATCATGTAAAATTTGACACCCTACAATTTAGTATGTGACTGCAAACTTTCATCCTTGACTTCAAGTCTGAAATTCTAGAAAATACCTTGCCGTACTCTGTCAGCAGGTCACGAGCTAGGCGACGCCATATACTGCACCCCTGTTACTTAAAAAAAATCCACGAGAGGGATGAGTCTTGTGGACTCCATAAGTGGAAAATCGTACCCAAAGGGTATTAGCATCACTCAATACAAATATATAACATATATAGTCAATTAGCATCATATGATAATGTTCATGTCTTCATTCAAAATTATACGTGCACGTTAGTATTCCCCATAAATTCACAACTTACAAGATTCATAGACTCATAAATTAATCAAAGCAATCATAACATACAAAGCAAACAAAGAGCCAAAGAATAACTCAGTCTCGGACAATAGTATTACCCCTTGCTAGGCATTTATGTGCCCGCACAACAAATTAATCTCTACACATAATCCATCCCACCGAGGCTGAGCACTCACTTTAAAAAAAATATTTATCAGAATCAAAATTTCTCATAATTTTAAATCAGAATACCCTAGGTGCACCTGGATTTTAAATTTCAGAATAAAAATCATTGCTCAGAAAATCTCATTTTGTTGGCCCTTATCAACCACAAACAATTTCAAACAAGCATGATTCAATTAACTCACTAAAACATTGCACTTGCACATTTATTTAAATACACATACAATTACACATAATAATCTAGCCCCAAGAATAACAATTAACCACTCAATTTCAAACAAGCATGATTCAATTAACTCACTGAAATACTGTACTGCTCATTTTTCACATATCACGTATGTTACACCCCTCACGGAGGCATGACTGGCCAGAGGATTGGATAACCAAATCTCCGTAACCCTGACTTCAAAACAAAGTAACAACCATGACTCTTAACCCAACTAAAGAAAAAAAGTAACTTTTATAGAATAGAAGTTCACTGTAAAAGTTTGTTTTCTGAAACAAATAGCAACTTACTAAAAATTTATATAACATGCCTCAAAATACAACATATGTGTTCCTAATTTTACACAATGACACGAGAACAAATATTTGTACTATTACATCATACAAAATTAAACATTCCACCATTCTAGTGTGACTACAACTTTCATCATTAACTTCAAGTCTGAGATTCCTAGAAAATACCTTGCCACACTTTGTCGGCAGGTCACAAACTTGGCGACACCATATATTGGACTTCTAAAAAAAATATATATATATATTATCCACGAGAGGGATCAGTCCTGCGGACTCTGTGAGTGAAAAATCGTACCCACAAGGTACTAGCATCACTCAATACAAATATATATAAAATAATATCTTGATTTAATTAGAAATGCACGTACACATTTGTAATCGTCACAAATTCACAACTTATATAATTCATAGAATCACAAATGAATCAAAGCAAAAAAAAGGCCAACGAGTAACTCAGCCCCACACAATAGTATCACCCTTTGCCTGAAATTTACGTGCCCACACAACAAATTAATCTCTATATATAATCCATCCCACTGAGGCTGAGCACTCACTTTAAAAAAATATTTATCAGAATCAAAATTTCTCATAATTTTAAATCAGAATACCATAGGTGCACCTGGATTTTAAATTTAAGAATAAAAATCATTGCTCAGAAAATCTCATTTTGTTAGCCCTTATCAACCACAAACAATTTCAAACAAGCATTATTCAATTAACTCACTAAAACATTGCACTTGCACATTTATTTAAATACACATATAATTACACATAATAATATAGCCCCAAGAACAACAATTAACCACTCACCTTTAATTGATTACATTTGTCACTGGCACTTACGTTCGCATATCTCTTCAGGTCCATGTTAGGATTTGAAACTGAAATTCATGTTTCCAAATAATACTTAGTTTCTAAATGTTATTGTTATAACATTTTTAATTACTAAGCTTATATGTTAACTTATATAGGTTTCTTTATGAAAGTTTTCTATTAAGCTATTACATGGAAAGTAGTATAAATTGTACTTTATATGGTAAGAATGATAATAAAATGACATTTTAGATGTCTTGATAATGCATAGGGTAGAAAGAAACTATTAGAAAAGTTAGAAAACACGAGTTAAAGATGTTGAAACTATCCAAACTCGGGGTTTGGACTAATGTTCACTTTAATAGTCATATCTTCCTTTAAGAAATTAAAATTTAGTTTCGTAAAATTTATTAAATACTAGACACATATAGATTTATAATGGTATATCATTTGTTATTTTTAGATTATTATATCAATATAGTTTATTCTTTGAAATTGCATCAAATTCTACAAGGCTTGAGCATTGTTGGGTTTATTAATGGACAGGACTTTGAAATTGCATCAAATTCTACAGGATTTTGACAGTATTGACCTTACCTTAGTTAATTGAGCATAACTTTCTCTAGAAAAAACAAAATCCAATTCCATTTGTTGGGTTTATTAATGGACACAAGTATATGTATCTTTATTATTTAGAAGCTTTTCCTAAAATATTGAACCCACTCAATTTCTTACATGAACCAAAAATAGGGCACTACACAATTTCCTAGTTGTCATTATCGGACTCTAAGACTTATGAAAAAAATTCATACTAGGGAATCAAATTATGAAACTTTCCAGTTTTTCTTATCAAGATATTGGGAACATTCCAGATTCATAACTCTATTTCTAATTCAACCTTTAAAACCTTCCAAAGTCAGTTATACTAAAACAAGTTCACTAAAATCTTGAATGACCTAGCCATAGTTTAACATCTCTAACTAACAACATACTTAGAAACAAGCTACAAAATTTTTTAGACAATATTTCAAGACTATAAGCTACATTTTATCTTTTGAACTCTTAATTTAATTCTATCCTGAAGACACTCGAAATACTGAATTTCTGTTACCCATGAAATCTGCCCCCCTGCACCCTTCAAAACCACTTAACTCTCCTTTGTTCATACCATTATTCACTTCCATTAATTCCTTAGCTCAACACATTAACCAACCCTTTGCTCTTGTTATGAACTTTTTATTCAAACTCAATTAATACTTAACCTCCCAAGAATTGAATAACCAAGTTTTACTCATAAAGTTTTCATTTAGGCATTCTTACAAACATCTTAAGGGCATGCTTTATTTTAGTTTATGAGGAAGTGTACATATATGTATATACCCTAAGAAAATCAATACAAGTTCTTCAAGTCAACAATGTTCATATTCCAAATATTACATTCAAAGTAAATTGGTTACTTTAAATCATTCTCTACAATTCAATATTAACATAACCAATTTCCCATCACTTTTAAGCTATAATTCTAAACTTTCCTTCACAACCCCCATACCTAATTCTCAATAAAGCAAGAAGGAAAAGGTACCAACTACAAGGAAACATGTAATTGAATGGAATTTGAAGTGATGAGTAGCTCACCAAACAAGGTTGGCTGACTTGGTGTGTTGCAGCCATTTGAAGGAGCTGCTACAAGAGAGGGACAACTAAACAAGATGGTCCCAGTCTGAAGTTGTAAAATCGAGGCAAATGAGGAGAATGAAATACCATTGGCTGCTAGGAGGAATTTACACTAGGCTGCTAGGAGGAATTTACACTAGGCTGCAAGTACTCTCACACGACAAACAGGGCTGAAACACCAACAAAGAAAAGGTTAACGTGAAGTGGCTGCAGCTGCCAAGAGGAGGAGGTATGGCTATCCAAGAGGAAGAACCTTCATACACAAACTAAAGAGGAAGCAAACTCAAGTGCAGACTTTGGCAGCTTCAAGAAAGGAGAAGGAACTGGAATTTTCTTGAAAGAATGACGGAAAAACAAAACAGGGGAGGACAAAAAGAAATAGAGACAAGCAAAGGTGGTGGATATCAAATGGAAAGTCTGCCAAAGATAAAAATAAAAAAATAAAAAATTTTGATAGAATAAAGACACATGACACAATTAATTATAATATAGAGTCAAAATTAATGGTCATAAAACATGTGGTATATAAATTCTTGTTATTTATATAATAATAAATGTGTGGTTCAAATTTATCCTTTTTTATATATACATATATATTTGTACATGTTGAATTGTATTATTTACTTATTTAATTTAATTGTGGTGAAGATTAAATATTATATATATATATATCTTATACATTAATTATTCACTCACTTGAATTTGCTTGGTCATAATATTATTTATTTTATGACAACAAGTACACAATATATATATATATATATATATATATATATATATATATATATATATATATATAACGTATATAATGGTTACACTAATATACGTTGTTAATTAATTTTTTTATTCTATTACGTAATTTTACACATTGTGTGAAAAACTCGATTTTTCGTTATCGAGTTATGAGGGTTATAACAACGTATATTCAAATGCACATATAATTACACATAATAATCTAGCCCCTAAAGACAACAATTAACCACTCACCAATTTATGGATCTTGTTCGGCACTTCCTCTTGTGCTCGTGTGTGATATTAGACCTATAGTAGGGTTTGGAACTGAAATTCATATTTCAATTAATGCTTAGTTCATAAGTATTATAATCATAACTTTTTAATTAATAAATTTATATATATCAATTTATATGTGTTTCAGGGAACTAAATCCGTTTAAATATTTTAACTAATTCCTTGTAGGTTACATGGTTCTATATCCTGCATGTATATCTAATATATATATATATATATTAATACCAACAAATTAATACTATCTTATAATTTTAACATCTCTCATTTTCTAGTATTAAATCCAAATTAAGTTACTCTATTTAAATTTACCCTAAAGCTTAGATCATACCCTTCCAATATAGATGCATTCAATCTTATTTTAGGATTTGTCTTTCCTTAGTCATTTAACCACACTTATTTATTCTTTGTTCTTAAGATTATTTATTTAAGTTCACATAATACTTAGTTATTAAGATTTCAATCAATTAATTTTCTAAAACTTGAACTTTACAATTCTAATATTCATACTCTTTAAATTTAAAGGAATAAGTTCTTAAATCCTAAATCCTTATTCACTCTTTCTTTTTAATCTTTAGTTCTAACCAATTAAATATCCAAAATTACAAAGAGATAAACCAACCTATAATCTAATTAAGCAACACACAACTCACTAACTACTAGTAAGCTCACGGCAAGGAATAAAATCCTGCACCCTTCCTCCCAAGCTCCCACAACTGAACTGGTTGTTAGCAAGAGTGTAGGAGTTGCTTTCTCTGCTTGGCTGAAAAATAGAGCATAGAAAGCTCTTAGCTCACGCTTGCTACAGCAAGAATAGGGCTTAGTCCAAGCTCCTTCCAGCTCATGGTAGCTTCCAACTAAACTATGTTAAATTTAGGGAGGAAGGAAGAAACAATTAGGCTAAAACTCAAAACCCTCTTGGATGCAAGAAGATAATACACGGCCTAGACATAAAAAATAAAAAAACATAAACAGGGCAAGAGGCAATAGAACTCGGTTGTAGAACAATAAGAATAAAGGGGAAGGCGGTTGTCACGGAAATTGAAAGGAAGAAAGAAAACTAAAGTAGTAGCCAAATATAGTCAGGATTGATGAAGAGGAAAACAGGGCATGGCTAGCTACTTCCCAATCAACTTCAGTCTACTGATCCACTACTTTAAAGCTCCAAGAAGAAAAACTAGCACCCTTTTAAAGAAGATGAAATTATGTTGTTGTAAGGAGGTGAGCTCACGGTTCAGCAGAAGAGGAAAAATAGGGGAGGGAAAATAGAAGACTTGGCCAAGAATTCTCCAGAAAAAAAAAAAAGAAAAAAAAAAGTAACTTTAAGGTCAAAGTATAACTTATTTATGGAGAAAATTGAATCTAGGTGTGTATATATATTATATACCCATTGGTTATTACTTTTCCAATTTGTTTAGCTAACATATATAATTCACTTACTAAAATTTATATTAGATAACAAAATATCTTATAACTAATATTTTCACATTATACTTAAAACTTGACTTCACGATGTTGGGTTATAATAATGTACGTACAACATTTTTTTAAAATACCCACTAGAATATTGGATTATAATATTTAATACTACTATGTATAATATATTATTAATTTAAATGCCTAATAAATTACGTACAACACTCCAAAATGTATATTAAAACATCGATAGTAAAATAAGGATATATCGGGTTATCACAATTTCCTTGTATAATAAAAAAAATCACTAAAATGTATTACTATGATACCAGGTTATGAAATGTTAAATTTTATTGTTATTTCTTTAATTTGTTTATGTCATTGTTACTTTATAACTGAAATTTACATATTATATATCTAAAACTTGATTTTACGAGGTCGGGCTACAACATATGTGCTAACATTATGGCACCAAATGGATGAACCTGGGACTCTAATTATAGATGTGGCTTATGCTACTAAATTTGATCAACTTGTTTTATCCAAATTACAAATTTTTTGGCACACTTTCATATTCCAAATATGGATGCCTCATGCATTTCAAAATTAATATAATCTCTTTAGACTTTCATATTCTAAAGACATACAATCTCTTTATGAACAACACAATTATACCAATTATTATCTTCAAGCTATAGGAGATCATCTCTCTGAATCCAAAACTAATTTACAAAATGAAAACCCTTTTTTTACTCCTTACCAGATCCCCACAAAGATTAAAAAAGAATTAGGTTCTAGTTCAAAATCTTCTTCTCAACATGAACTTCTTGATAAAATCTCTAAACAAATTATTCGAATAGAGAAAAATATTGTCCCCGACACTCCTCAATAAACTAATTCAATTAATAACTTAAGCAATGCAGATTGTATATCTGAACAAACTGATCATTCTAAGAAAATTTCCCGAAAAAAAATTAATCCAATTCAAAACACCAACTGGCGAAAGCCACAAAAATTATATTATCCTAGAGCTTCTTCTCTTGACTTAGTCACAGAAGAAAAACTCCAGATAATCAATAATTCTTTCACTGCAAACAACATCTATGAATAAAATATAGATGGTCAATCCGAATACAATATTCTTAATATGTTACAACAAATGACCATGGTTAGTACTGCCTATCAAATCTCTCACAATTGTTCTGATCAATCTATCCTTAATATTTTAATAGCCGGTTTTACTGGTTAATTAAAAAATTGGTAGGATGAACAACTCACTGAAGATGAACGAAACCAAATAAACTTAGCCATCAAAATTGATACTGAAGGAAATCCTCTCCTTAAGGAAGAAGGAAATCAAATTTAAGATTCCATAAATACTCTTATTTATGCTATCACAAAACATTTCATCAGAGATCCGTCTATATGGCGTAATAAAAACTCCTTTCTAATCTTAACTGTCGTACCATAGCTAACTTTAGATGGTATAAAGATACCTTCTTTACCATAATCTTTTCTAGGTCCAATAGTAATTAACCTTTTTGGAAGGAAAAATTTATAGCTAGTCTTCCTCGCTTTTTAGGAGACAAAGTTAGAGAAAAAATACGAAATATTAATAATGGAATTATCCCTTATGAACAATTGATTTATGGACAACTTTGCAGCTATGTCCAGAAAGTTGCTTTAAAAATCTGTCAAGACGACAAAATACAAAGACAATTAGCCAAAGAAAAATAAATCTTCACACTTTCATCCCTACTTCCCCCTTGGCTCTGATACCAAATCGAGGACCAGTGGAGGCCTTAAAGAGCGGAGGAAGATCATGAAGGTAGTGAAGTAGGGAGTAGCAGGACTACTAAAAGAGTTATGCTATGCAATGCATAAATAAAAAAAAAGAAATTAAATACTAAAATTAAAAGGGAAGGAGAAACGGCGGTAGTCCATCCGCTAATCGAGGATCGGTGGCGACCCTAAAGAGTGAAGGAATATCATGGGGGTAGTGAAGTAGGGAGCAGCAAGACTGCTAAAAGAGTTATGCTATGCAATGCATAAATTAAAGAAAGAAATTAAAGTCAAAAATTAAAAGGAAAGGAAAAACGGCGGTAGTCCGTCTGCTAATCTTGGGCAAGGAAATGTATGAATATAAAAAGGGAAGAGAAGTAGCGGTAATCCGAGCTCTAATCCTGAGAAAAGGAATGCAATGCAGAAAATTAAAGACAGAAAGAGAATGTCATCGGTAGTATTTCAAAACAGAATTTTACAAAGAAAGGACAGCTCCGGAGGAATACCTAGGAAAGCTCTCAAACTAACTCTAAATTTTCAGAAATGAAAAACCTACTTGAACGAGAGATGCAACTCTCTTTAAATAGAAAATTGAAATTCACTATTTTGAATAGTAACTGTTACAGTAAAAATGCTACAGTGCTCTGTGTTGTAACAGTAACTTGCCACAGCTTGCTACAGTAATTGCTACAGTAAATCGCTATAGTGATCGCTATAGTACCATTGAAAAAACTTCAACTGTCTTAGTCATCTTCAGGATTAAGGCCAGTAATAGTCGTCTTCATTGGATTGAGCATAGTCAATAGAAACATTTGCTGATGTTCTGGAAGAGGAACTGGAAACTGGTTTTCTATCAACTTTTGAAGGGGTAGAGGTGACTTCATCATCTGCATGATCTTCTGCTTGCAACAGTGGATCCATGATTTTTAGATTCTGAGGATACTCCTGTTTGTTTGAACAATAAGCCAGCTTGGCTAAAATCTAAGATTTCTGTTACAAGAATTGAGTGACTTATGGGAAGACTTTTTTAGAAACTGGAGATTTTGTTAGAACCAATTTCTGATTGAAGTGGCATAAGCTTTTGTGGCATTAAAACTTATCCACCATTTTGTTGAACCATACCTAAGAAGGGAAGGCATCTTCTATAAAGGACCTTGGTGTCCGTGGAAGTATTTAGGGTATTTATATTGCCAGGCATAAATCCATGCTAATGCAAATTTTGAGAAAAAATGCAATAGTATAGGATTATGATCAGGTATATTAAAATGTTTTTTAAAATAAAGTAGACCATTGGCTACTTCATCAAGAAGGTTTTTTGTACAATGACCATGTAGAGACCACCACTGGGAGAACCAAGGAGGGAAATTATACTGGATTTTGTTTTTGAAAAATATAAGCCATGAATACTTATAATCATTATTTTGAAAATTGAAAACATTGTACCAGGCTGTTTGATAGTCCCAGTAATTGTAACTCATAGGATCAAAAGGCTGAGAGAATTTGCATCTCTTGAAAAGGTCGGTTTTCCAGTCTGAAGGACGGATTACCTTAAGGATTTGGATTGTGGAATGTGGAATGCGTGATGAAATTAGCATCCGATTTTGACTTATAATGTTTGATGGCAACAGAATTACTATCAACCAAAATAAATTCATAATATTTCTGGATTTTTGAAATGTCAATAGGCATAAAATGCCAATTTGGCAGGAAAACCATTTGATGAACCAATTGAGGATTATTGGTAAAAAAATGGGGTTCCATTTAGAGAATAGTTTAAGCCGAAGAAATTGGCACATAAAATGATTGGGGTTTTTGAGAAGAGATTGGAGAAGTTTTAGAAACAAGTTCCTTACCTGAAGGTACCGTTGTCACTGATTGGGCTAGCTAGCTGATAGCCTGAGCTAGGTTATCCTGCTTAACTGGATACAATCTTTTGGATTGGGAAGGGCAACAATCTTTAATTGTTTTTCATCAGCAATGTCTGCCCAAGATTTCTTTGAAAGTACCAGAGGTTTTTGGATTGATTGTTGAATTGCTAAAAATGTCTCTATAGGAAAATGCATAAGACTCTTTAGATTGTTTTTGAATTGATTGAGCTGAAAAATTGGATGGTCCCTCATTAGATTAGATTTTTGATTTTGGAGGAGGTTCAACCTCTTTTTTTTTTTTTTTTTTTTCATGGCATATTATCTACCTTGCAAGAATTCTCGAGTAAGATAATCGGGAATAGAATTTGAGCTACCTTTGATATATTCAATCTCAAAATCAAAAGCAGATATAATTGCTTGCCATCGAGCAAAAATTTGTTTTGATGCAAGATTTTTAACATCTTTTTGTAAAACTTATTTTGAAGATTTGCAATCTACGAAAAAAATTTGATTTAGTAAATCACTTTGAAATTTAGAAATGTACAAAACAATTGGTAAAATTTCTTTTTTGATGGTAGAATAGTTTTGTTGAGCAGAATTCTAATGTTTTGATGTATATGTAATGATATGCAGTTTTCCATTAATGGATTGCTTAAGAATGCCACTATAACCAATGTCTGAGGTATCTGTTTCAACAATTTTAAATGCTATAGGATCAGGAAGATAGAAATATGGTAAATGCTTGACCCGAAACTTAATTTGCTTAACAATATTGGTATGGATGTCAGACCAGGAAGGAGGATCTATCTTTAGTCTGTCATGCAGTGGTTTAATAAGATTAATGACACCTAGAAAGAAATTAGACACATAATTGAGGCAATCTATAAATCTTTGTAACTGAGTTTTATCAATGATTTGATCAGGAAATTTGTCAGCAAATTGGATAGCTCTATCAATTGGAGTAATAGTTCGGTGGTGAATATTGTGACCAAGAAACCTTATTGTTATTTGAAAAAGATTGAATTTTGTTCTGGAAATAGCCAAACCATTTTGCTTTGTAATATCAAAGAAAATATTGAAATGTTTGAAGTGTTCATCAATATTTTGTAAAAAGATTAAAAAATCATCAATATAAACTATGATAAATTTTGTATAAGGATTAAAAATATCATTCATGATTCTTTGAAATTAAGAAGGAGCATTTTTTAATCCAAAAGGCATCACATTCCATTTGTATTGACCAAAAGGAACCGTAAATGCAGTTTTGTATCTATTTGATTCTTTGATTTGAATTTTCCAAAAACTTGATTTTAGATCAAATTTTGAAAACAGTTTTGAGGACTACAATCGATTAAGAAGATCTTTCTTGTTAGGAATAGGATATCTGATCCATTGAAGAACCTGTTTGAGAGGTTTATAATTGATGACTAAACTAGAAGTTCCGCGTTAAATCTCTGCATTTTTATTAACATAAAAAGCAGAATAGGACCAAGGCCTCTTACTCTTGCGAATTATTCCTTTGGAAAGAAAATCATTAATTTCTTGTTGACAGAAGCCAAGCATTTCTGGATTCATTTGTATTGGACGGGCCTTTGTAGGAATTTGTCTTTCATGAAAATCTTTTTCATAAGAGAGATCAACCATGTGTTGTTTTCTTTTCTAGAAAGCATTCGGAATATCATAACAGATTTGCAACTGAATTTTTTCTTCAAAAATTTTTATTTTATTTTTGATAATTGAATCATTGAGTTAGGTTTCTATTCTTTCGAAAGAAATTTCATCAGAAAGAAAATTGATTTGTTTTTGTTTATTTTCAATAAGATTGATATCCCTAAAAGTAGGTTTTTTGAGGAAAGGGAAGGAAACAGTTTGATCCATAACTTCTTTAAAAATTCCTTTGTTAACCCAAAAAGGATCTAATTACCTAATGAAATTAGTACCTAGGATGACTAGATTTGTGATATTCTTGGCAAGAAGAAATGTTGTTGAAATTTGTAAATGAGAATTTTCAATTATTACATTTTTTCATAAAATTTTGTTGGAACTTGTCCTTCCAAGATACAGCTTGAATCTGCTCCTGTATCAAACAGAGCAACTGTTTCAAGGACAAAAGTTTTTCCAATGATAAGTTTAATTGAGATATACCATTTTTGATATGAAACACTAGTGATTATATTGACAAAATTATCACCAGAAATATCTAAGTTTTTATCTGAAAAGGAAGAGTCATAATATTTTGATGAGGAAGCTTTTAAAAGACGGATTTTTCTTTTCTTTTTGAAGAAGTTAGATTGTTGAATTATTTTCTTATTGTTGAGTTTTGAGATACTTGACTTCAGTTTTGAGTTTTGAAACTTCATGTTGAAGATCTTGAAAGGTTACAGGTTTTTTCTCAGAGTTAAATCTAAATAAAATATTTTTTAAATTAAAAGAATTTGCAACAATTGGAAGATTGTGAAGAGGTCTACTTGATTTTTCTGAGGTTTCCAAGGTTTCTTTGAGTTTGTAAAGATAATTTTTCTTCTCTTCATTATTTGGAATGTTAGTAATGACTTCAAAGAGAAGATCTTGTTCTCTAGTGAGAACATTACATTCAAGAGTTTTTTTAGATGAATCTGAAGAGGCTTCGTCATCATTTTGGATTTGGTTAATTTCTTTAATATCAGAAGATGCCTGAGCTTCGCTATCAGAAGAATCTTCAATTAGAAGACAATCAAATTGAGCTAGAAGACCTTTATCAATATTTAAAGCTCTAATTTTCTTTGTAATTCTGCAGTATTTTACAATATGACCTGGTTTGTTACATTTAAAATAGACAATAGGTGGTTTATCTTTATTTTGAAAATATTGAGGAGCCCTTTTGTGATTTTCATGTTTGTGAATTCTTTTGCCAGCTCTATTTTTGGAAGATTTTTTGTAAGTTTTGGGAGGATCAGAGTAATGTTTCTTCTTGGGTTTAGATGAACTTTGAGGACAATCAAAACCATATTGAGAGCAGAAACTTCCTAAATCTTTACGATTAAGGGATTTTTCTTTAGCTAATTATCTTTGTATTTTGTCATCTTGACAAATTTTTAAAACAACTTTCTGGACATAGCTGTAACGCTATCCATAAGTCAATTGTTCATAAGGGATAATTCCATTGTTAATACTTCGTATTTTTTCTCTAACTTTGTCTCCTATAGAGCGAGGAAAATCAACTAGAAATTTTTCTTTTCAAAAAGGTTGATTACTATCGGACCTAGAAAATATTCTAGTAAAGAAGGTATCTTTATACCATCTAAAGTCAGCTAGGGTACGACTTTTAAGATTGGAAAGGAGTTCAGCGAATTTATCACACCATATAGACGGATCTCCGATGAAATGTTTTGTGATAGCATAAATAAGAGTATTTATGGAATCTTGAATTTGATTTCCTTCATCGTTAAGGAGAGGATTTCCTTCAGTATCAATTTTGATAGCTAAGTTTATTTGGTTTCGTTCATCTTCAGTGAGTTGTTCATCCCACCAACCTTTTAATTGACCACTAAAACCGGCTATTAAAATATTAATGATAGATTGATCAGAACAATGGTGAGAGATTTGATAGGCAATACTGACCATGGTCATTTGTTGCAACATATTAAGAATATTGTATTCAGATTAACCATCTATATTCCATTCATAGATGTTTGCACTGAAAGAATTATTGATTATCTGGGATTTTTCTTATGTGATTAACTCAGGAGGAGAAGCTCTAGGATAATATAATTTTTGTGACTTTCGCCAGTTGGTGTTTTGAATTGGATTAATTTCTTTTCAGGTAATTTTCTTGGAATGATCAATTTGTTCATATATAGAATCTTCATCACTTAAGTTATTAATTGAATTAGTTTGTTAAGGAGTGTTGGGGACAATACTTTTCTCTCTTCGAATAATTTGTTTAGAGATTGTATCAAGAAGTTCATGTTGAGAAGATGATTTTGAACTAGAACCTAATTCTTTTTTAATATTTGTGGGGATCTGGTAAGAAGTAAAAACAGGATTTTCACTTTGTAAATTAGTTTTGGATTCAGAGAGATTATCTCCTATAACTTTAAGATAATAATTGGTATAATTGTTTTGTTCATAAAAATATTGTATATCTTTAGAATTAACTGTTTCAGTTAAATCTTTATTTTTGAAAGGAATTCCTGGTACAAAAACTATTTTTCCAGCAAGATTATGGGCAGAAATTTTTAAGGTCTTATGAGGAGGAAAAACTGAATTAATAATTTCATCCTTATAAGTTACCCAATTTTTTGTTTTTTGAGTATTAACATTTATGGACTTGGAGAAAGGATAATTGATACCCTTTTCCTTTGCATAAACTTCAAACCATTCAAATAAAGAAACATGAATTTTATGAGTTTCCATAAATTTGTAATAGAAGTTTTGAATTTTTTGTCTTTTGAAACCAGAAAATTTTTCAAAAAACATATATAGTTATTTTCAATTTTATTGGGAATCATAATATATATATGTATATATTATAGATATATAATATGACAGGATATTAATATAATAGTTAAGGCGTATAATATTTAATTTATATTTTAAAGATAGAATATAATATACAATATAATTAAATCCTATATATATTATATAATATTATAAAGTAAATTATAAATTAATATTAATAATATTTTTAATGCATATAAATGTTTAATAAGCAGTTGGGCATTTTCATTTTTTAATAAATTATTTGTATATATAGTTAATATTTTTAATAAATAAATTATAAAATAATGTCGACAATTGTTTACATATTTTAATATTTGAATTGAAAATAAACCAACTTTAACAATCTTTCAAAGAAATTTTTTCTCAATAATAATGACAATATGATATGTGGAATGTGACATAAAGGTAGTAAAGATAACGTAAGGTACTAATAATTTTGAATCTCCTGTATTAACAAGAATAAAACATTAAATATAATTACCTATATATATATATATATATATATATATGATTTGACAATTGGATTAGAAGTATAATATACAATATAATTAAATCCTCTATATATATTATATAATATTATCAAGAAAATTATAAATTAATATTAATAATATTTTTAATGCATATATATGTTTAATAAGCAGTTGGGCATTTTCATTTTTTAATAAATTAGTTGTATATATAGTTGATATTTTTAATAAATAAATTATAAACTAGTTTCTACAATTTTTTTTGTCACACCCTTCTCAAAGATATGACTGACCGGAAGAATGGATAACCAAACTTTCGTAACCTTGACTTTAAACAAGAAATGAACACAACACTTGACTAAACTAAAGAGTAAAAGTAAAAAAAAAAAAAAAAAAAAATTAAATTTGCATAGAACAGAAATAAGAAAGAACCAATGCACTCGGTCATAGGCCTTTGCCATATTAAGCTTAAAAATAACATTTCATCCTGTGTTCTTTCTATGCAAGTGTGCTACCAACAAACTTTGTCAGTTCAACCACCGTAAAAAATAAAAAATAATAAAATTGTATTACCCTTATAACATTCCCAGCAATGACAGGCTAACAATGGACAATGGTCAAAGAAAACACCATTAAATCCAACTAATCCCTTAACACTATTTTTATCAAGATGCCAAATCGCTTCCTTTATCTCTTCCTCTAAAGGAAATTTGTTCAATAATTTATTACACTCTGAAGTAACCAAAGGAGGAATGCTATCAAGAAAGCTAAATCAAGAGTTGTAGCTTGTTTTGTAAATGCTGAGAGAAGTGCTCTGCTGATGCTAACTCAATCTTCCTTATCACCAATCCAATCCCCCGAAGTACCCTTGATTTTGTGAATTGCCAACCTACTTCTTTTGGCTTTGACAGAGGCATGAAAGAATTTAGTACCCTTCTTGCAACCATTTGATGGAAGATTTTGCCTCATAAATTCTTCCTTCATAGCAAGTTTTGCCTCTAAAATCACCTCCACCCTACATAATTCCTCTTGAGTAGCATTCCTATTGTCAACAAGAATTTTTGTTCGTGCAATCAACAGCTAGTTTTACTCTATCTGGGATTCGGCCAAAAATAGCCTTATTCCAGCAATGAAGCGCTTTTTTCAACCGATTAAGCTTGGCCCTTAAAACAAACAACAAATTCCCAAATAAAGGTTCCCCTTAAGATTGTTTCACTGTGGCCACAAAATTATGATGCTTGCACTAAACATTAAGGAACCGAAAAGGGACATGAAAACAATAACCGAAAACAATATCACACTAGCATTTGATCCAAAATTTATGCAAACAGACCCTTTCTCTTGAAATGGAGAAGGACAACAACCCACCCCAAACATGACTAGGAAGAAAGAAAAAAATATATTTGTTATTTTGTGTTCTTCTTGATTCTATCTCTGAGCCCAGGCATTGCCTAATTCAGTTTAAAACTTTCATACAAAAAGATGGGTAAGAAAATAATAAACCAAAATTTTTATTTATGGACTATATATGAAACTTTTTATGTAACCTTTAAATAATTTAATTATAAAAAAAATAAAAAAAGAAGTAATTGAAATAAAGTTTCATTTTGTACTAGTTTTTATTTTATTATATTTTTTGCTTGAGAGATCTAGCATTAATAATGTTAAACTAATTATACATGACACTAGAAAATTAATTAAAACCAAAACTAAATTATAAAAGTTACTTTAAAATAAAGTCTTTAATAGGTTGTTGGAGATGGAGCTGGGCTAGCAGTGGCAACACAGGTATCCCAAACTTGTTCACTCTTAGCCAGAGCATCAAATGCATTTCCATGGAATGAAGGCCTTGTAATGTGATATTGAACCCAATCATTATGACATTCCCATCCTAGTGAGTACACAAGCTCACGGCAACATTTTGATGTGATGGATGTTAAATTCTGAAATATATAACCAAACACTTGTAGGGCACATGTTTTGTCCAATTGGTATGAACATCTATTGATGAAACTTGTGTCCGAAGGCGATTATGCTGGTTGTGCCACCATGACTTTTGCTGCAATTTCAAAAGCGAATGATAGGATCAAGATGGTAGCAAGTTTGTTCATGATCTTGGCCATGGCTATTGAAGTAATTAGAAAAGATTGAGTGGCTTAGGAATGAAATGAGTAGATTGAGAAGAAATATGTATTTATAGTGTGAGATTTGTTATATATGCATCTGTTTAATTATTATTAAATTAAACCTATGTTACATAGTACATAATTATTTGTATTAATTTGTTGGTTGTTACACATATAATGTATTCCGTTAGTACTTCATGGAAAACTTTTATAACTACTAAGGATTAATATCAACCACACATTTTCTTAATCAATTGACTTGGACTTCTTGCTATCTTAATCCCTGTAGATTTTCTCCTGTTTTTTTTTCTTCCTTCACAGCCATATTTGGCTCTAGAGAATTCTTCAATTTTCTTTTTATAGTCGTGGAACCAACCTAGCGTTCTTCCTTTCTCATTTCTGCTATGTTTTGCTTCTAGATTTACTCTTTCTCCCTTGTTTTTAGCTTCCATGTAAAACACCCTTGAAGGTGTTCACTTGGTAGCTTACTTCTTGGAAAATTTTCCACCTTGCCATAATCGATCTTGTTTCCTCCTTCAAGTTTGGTGGTAGCAGTTCCTTTGGTTGTCGTGGCTTCCTCTATTTACTACTCTTATCCTTCTTGGCCAAGAGGTGTGGCTTCCTTTCATATTTAGTTGTGGTAAGAACGGATTAGGGGGTCGATTTGAGTAATGCTTGAATGGGTGTGTAATAATTTAGTTTGTGTCAAGCTTAGTACCGAGCTGCCATCCCCTGTTTTGGGGCAGCAACTTGGTCACTCTTGTTCACTTCTTTACTTAGCTTAAAAGGTTGTTTTTAAGGGTGAATTAAGCTTGTGGAAGGTGGGAGAGCAAGGAGGAAAAGTGAAGAAATTTTTTCCTCCCTTCTTGTGAGTTTTTTTTTTTCAGAATTGGAGTAATTGTTAGTTAATGACTCTTGGTAATAAAAATTCTGCACCTTTGATGTTAGCTAGAAAAGTGAAATTGATAGTTGGAATGATGTAATTTGTAGCTTGTAGGTGGTAAAATTGTTTGATTGAGGAGGGGATTTTGGGAGTGAAATATGTATGTTGATGTTAGAATGGTATGAATCATGTTTGTATAAAAGCTAAAGAATTAGTTTAGGTGAGTTAGTTGTAATCCCTTTAAATTGAATTAAGAATCTTAAACAAGAAACAAGAAACAAGAAAAATTGATGGATTAAGGTAAAACAATGGAGGATTAATAAAAGTTATTTTAACCCTTCCTAATTTAAGTGAGTAGTTGTTTGTAAATGATTAAGATAACTTTAAAACTAATGTCGGAATTATTGGTAATGTGAAATTAATGTAGTGTGTTAATTTAATTGGGATAGATATATATATATATATATATATATACATACACATTAAGGGAAATAATTTATGCACCCAAGGTGTTTGATAAAATGTTTACAAGAAAACTAGTTTTAACTTTTTAATTAAAACTTGGCAAATTTAAGTTTTGATAGTTAATTGTTATTAAAATTTGAATAAAAAGTTCATAGCAAGAGCAAAGGGCTGGTTGATAGTTGAGCTAAGGAGTTAATGGAAGTGAGTAATGGTATGAACAAAGGAGAGTTAAGTGGTGTTAAAGGGTGCAGGGGGCAGATTTCGTGGGTGAAAGAAATTTAGTATTTCGAGTATCTTTGGGGATGAATTAAATTAAGAGTTCAAAAGATAAAAGCTAGCTTAGGATCTTGAGATGATGTCTATAAAATTTCTTAGCTAGGTTCCAAGTATGTTCTGCAGCTAGGTCATGTAGGATTTTTAGTGAACCTATTTTAGTATGACTAACTTTAGAGGGTTTTAAAGGTTGAATTAGAAATAGAGTTATGAATATGGAATGTTTCCAATATCTTGATTAGAAAAAGTTGAAGGTTTCATAATTTAATTCCCTAGTATGAATTTTTTTAAGCCTTAGAGTCTGATATTGACAACAAGGAATTTGTGCAATGCCCTGTTTTTGGTTTATGTAAGGAATTGAGTGAGTTTAAGACTAATTTTAGGAAAAGTTTCTACATAATATATCTATATATACTTGTCTATTAATAAACCTCACAGACGGAATTGGATTTCCTTTTTCCTAGAGAAAGTTATGTTCAAGTTTTAAGAAACTGGATTTAGAATTTTCTAGAGGAATATATGACTTTTAAAGTGAATACTGGTCCAAACCCCGAGTTTAAATAGTTTCAATATCTTTAACTCGCTTGTATTTTCTAACTTTTCTAATAGTTTCTTTCTACCTTCTGTATTATCAAGGCATCTAAAATGTCTTTTCACTATCAACCCTACAGCACAAAGTACAATTTATACTACTTGACATATAATAGCCTAATAGAAAAACTTTCATAAAGAAACCTATATAGGTTGACATATAAGTTTAGTAATTAAAAGGTTATAACAATAACATTTAGAAACTAAGTGTTATATGGAAATATGGATTTCAGTTACGAATCCTAATATGGACCTGATGAGATGCGCGAACGCAAGTGCGAGTGACGAATGAAATTAGTTAAAGGTGAGTAGTTAATTGTTACTGTCAGGGGCTAAATTATTATGTGTAATTATTTGTGTATTTGAATATACATGATACATGGAAAATAAACAATTACAGTATTTTAGTGATTTATTTGAATTATGTTTGTATGATATTGGTTGTGGTTAATAAGGGACAACAAAGTGAGATTTTTATGAAAAATAATTTTTATCTCCGAAATTAAAAATCTAGGTACACCTAGGATATTCTGATTTTAAATCCCTAGAAAATTCTAATTCTGAAAAATCGTTTTAAAACTCGAGTACTCAGCCCCGGAAGGGTGGACTATGTACAGAGATTAATCTGTTGTGCGGGGCCGGATTACTCATTGGCCCTTTGGTTGCTTTGCTTGATATTATTGTTCTGATTAATTTGTGATCCTGTTTATCATGTAAATTGTGACTTTATAATGATTACAATGTATATGTGTAACGTGAATTATGATATGAACAATGTTATATGATGTTACTATATATGTTATACACTTATGTCGTATGATTCTAGTACCTTTTGGGTACGATTTTTCGCTCACGGAGTCCATAGGACTCACTCCTCTATTGTAAATTATTTATTTTTTTTAGTAATAGTAATTCGATACATAGTGTCACTGAGCTTATGACTTGATGATTGAGTACAACAAAGTATTTACAGGATCTCAGACTTGCAGTCACACTAGAACTATGGCATGTCTAATTTTTGTATGATGTAAGAGTCTAGTTACTTGTCTTGATTAAAATGTGATTGGAGCGGAGCTCCTTGTTGTCTTTGTGTTAGTGTTGTATGAAATCATGAACATAGGTGTTTGTATTTTGAGGCATGTTCCATATTGTTGGGAACCTCTGCCAAAATTTTTCATTAACTTGTTAACTATTTCAGAAAATAAAATTTTACAACAAAATTCTGTTTTATGAAAGTTACTTTTATTCTTTGGATGAGCTAAGAGTTGTTTGTTACTTTGTTTTGAAGTCAGGGTTACAGAGGTTTAGTTATCAATCCTTCGGCCAGTCATGCCTTGATAAGGGGTGTGACATATATAATAACTGTAAGAAGAGCAACATGCCAGAAATCATTGGCTATAAGAGAAGCTAAAGATTCATCAGCAAAAGCAAGCAGCCAAGAAAGAAGCGGTAAGAGTTGAAAAAGTGAAAAAGGATAAGGTAGAGAGATGGCTACCTTCCATTGCCAAAGAAATGCAGGTTAAAAGTAAGGTTAAATAAATATTGGCTTTGTTCTCCACTTCTATTGTTTTCTCTTGTGAGCTCTTAGCAAAATGTTCTCTTCAAATGGAGCTTCTTTTATAGCAGGACATATTCATGTTTATAAATTTATAATCTTATAATCTTGAAAGTCTCTAAAATTATTTTGGGCTCAAGTGAAGTGAAACTCAAAAGTATGTATTGCTTTATTAAGTTGTTTCTCCTAAGTCCTTAACTAATATTATAAGAAAGGGTAATGTCAAACAATTCTCATGTATTCTCTGTCTAAGAAAGCAGTTTTTATTTTTAATTTTTTTTGTCATTTCACTGTGCCTGTAAGCTACACAATTGACTGTAGACTTTAGTTTTGTTTTATGAAATTTACTTTTATATATCAATATTGAATTCCTTTTTGAAATTTTTTGAAAATCTCACTCCATCCGTGGTGTTGTAAACTTGAAAATTACTATGCCGATTGAGAACCTGCAATCCAGGTATGTGAGTGCATGAAAAACTAAGTTTGATTTCTATTTCTAGACTAGATATCTTCAACTATAAATTTTCAATAATTAATTACTTCTAAAAATGCGCCATGTCATGTTGTTTTATGGGTAGAAAGGCTCTATAGTCGGTGTATATATATATATATATTAGATATATAATATGACAGGATATTAATATAATAGCTGAGGCGTATAATATTTAATTTATATTTTGAAGATATAATAAAATATACAATATAATTAAATCCTATATATATTATACAATATTATCAAGTAAATTATAAATTAATATTTTTAATTCATATATAAGTTAAATACGTAGTTGGGTGTTATCATTTTTTAATAAATTATTTGTATATATAAGTTGATATTTTTAAAAAATAAACTATAAAAATAATGTCAACAATTGTTTACATATTTTAACATTTGAACTAAAAGTAAACCAACTTTAACAATCTTTCAAAGAAATGTTTTTTTAATAATAATGACAATATAGTAAGTGGAAGGTGACATAAAGATAGTAAAGATAACTTAAGGTGCTAATAATTTTGAATCTCCTATATTAACAAGGACAAAACATTAAATATAATTACCTAGATATATATATATATGATTTGACAATTAGATTAGAAGTATAATATACAATATAATTAAATCCTATATATATATATTTATATATTATATAATATTATCAAGAAAATTATAAATTAAAATTAATAATATTTTTAATGCATATATATGTTTAATAAGTAGTTGGGCATTTTCATTTTTTAATAAATTAGTTGTATATATAGTTGATATTTTTAATAAATAAATTATAAACTAATTTCCACAATTTTTTATGTCACATCCCTCTCGAAAATATGACTAGCTGGAAAAATGGATAACCTAACTTTCGTAACTCTAACTTTAAACAAGAAATGAACACAACATTTGACTAAACAAAAGAGTAAAAAATAAAATAAAATAAAATAAAATAAATTTACATAGAACAGAAATAAGAAAGAACTAATGCACTCGGTCATAGGCCTTTGCCATATCAAGCTTAAAAATAACATTTCATACTATGTTCTTTCTATGCAAGTGTGCTACCAACAAACTCTATGAGTGCACCCCCCGCTAAAATAAAAATTGAATTGCCCTTATAACATTCCCAGCAATAACAGGCCAACAATTGATAATGGCCAAAGAAAACACCATTAAATCTATCCGATCCCACGGTACTATTTTTATTAAGATGCCAAATCACTTCCTTTATCTCTTCCTCTAAAGGAAATTTTTTCAATAATTTATTATGCTCATAAGTAACCAAAGGAGGAATGCTATCAAGAAAAGCTAAATCAAGAGTTGTAGCTTGTTTTGTAAAATGCTGAGAGAAGTGCTCTGCTGATGCTAACTCAATCTTCCTTATCACCAATCCAATCCCCCGAAGTACCCTTGATTTTGTGAATTGCCAACCTACTTCTTTTGGCTTTGACAAAGGCATGAAAGAATTAGTACCCTTCTTGCAACCATTTGATGGAAGATTTTTGCCTCCAAAATTCTTCCTCTATAGCAAGTTTTGCCTCTAAAATCACCTCAACCCTACATAATTCCTCTTGAGTAGCATTCCCTTTGTCAACAAGAATTTTTGTTCAGTGCAATCAACAGCTAGTTTTATTCTATCCGGGATTCGGCCAAAAATAGTCTTATTCCAGCAATGAAGAGCTTTTTTCAACCGATTAAGCTTGGCCCCTAAAACATACAACAAATTCCCAAATAAAGGTTCCCCTCAAGATTGTTTCACTGTGGACACAAAATTATGATGCTTGCACTAAACATTAAGGAACCGAAAAGGGACATGAAAACAATAACCGAAAACAATATCACACTAGCATTTGATCCAAAATTTATGCAAACAGACCCTTTCTCTTGAAATGGAGAAGGACAACAACCCACCCCAAACATTACTAGGAAGAAAGAAAAAAAAATGTATTTGTTAATTTGTGTTCTTCTTAATGCTATCTTTAAGCCCAAGCATTGCCTAATTCAGTTTAAAACTTTCATACAAAAAGATGGGTAAGAAAATAATAAACCAAAATTTTTATTTATGGACTATATATGAAACTTTTTATGTAACCTTTAAATAATTTAATCATAACAAAAATAAAAAAGAAGTAATTGAAATAAAGTTTCATTTTGTACTAGTTTTTATTTTATTATATTTTTTGCTTGAGAGATCTAGCATTAATAATGTTATACTAATTATACATGACACTAGAAAATTAATTAAAACCAAAACTAAATTATAAAAGTTGCTTTAAAATAAAGTCTTTAATAGGTTGTTGGAGATGGAGCTGGGCCCGCAGTGGCAACGCAGGTATCCCAAACTTGTTCACTCTTAGCCAGAGCATCAGATGCATTTCCATCGAATGAAGGCCTTGTAATATGATATTGAACCCAATCATCATGACATTCCCATCCTAGTGAGTACACAAGCTCACGACAACATTTTGATGTGATGGATGTTAAATTCTGAAATATATAACCAAACACTTGTAGGGCACATGTTTTGTCCAATTGGTATGAACATCTATTGATGAAACTTGTGTCCGAAGGCGATTGTGCTGGTTGTGCCACCACGACTTTTGCTGCAATTTCAAAAGTGAATGATAGGATCAAGATGGTGGCAAGTTTGTTCATGATCTTGGCCATGGCTATTGAAGTAATTAGAAAAGATTGAGTGGCTTAGGAATGAAATGAGTAGATTGAGAAGAAATATGTAGTTATAGTGTGAGATTTGTTATATATGCATCCGTTTAATTATTATTAAATTAAACCTATGTTACATAGTACATAATTATTTGTATTAATTTGTTGGTTGTTACACATATAATGTATTCCGTTAGTACTTCATGGAAAACTTTTGTTTTGTTTTGTTTTTGTTTTGTTTTCTTTTTTTGTTTGTTTGTTTTTTTTTTTTTTTTTTTTTTTGGAAAAAACAAATGATAAAAGCGGACACATATTCTATATAATTCATCAACTAAGCATAAGAAAATCCAATAAATATGCAATGTCGTGTATGTTTTTGGTGTGGTTATTTTTAAATTTAGTAACAAATTTGACAGAAACAATGTCACAGGCAGCACTATGATTGGTTCAATAGCCTTCAATTAGAGAGGCCACCACTCTGTGGGCTAGAAAGGACCTGTAATATCTTAAAGCACAAGCCCAGTACAGAGACACACATGTTTCCCTTACTCGGCTAAAGTCGTTACTAATTTCTTGATATTTTGCCTGCTCACCACTAAAACATGCAGCCAAATACAATCACATTTTTTTAAAACCACGTGATTATCAATCAAAATGAAGACTTCCCTACAAACTGTCAGTGACTAAAAAGTCCTTTAGCGAATATTACCAATATAACCATTCTCGAACCCCGAATAATGCTCCCATTTATTTTATATGTACAATACCACCGGAAGAACTGGTCATGACTTTGGAGACAAACTGTAGAAGCGGGTACACCCCGCATAACTAGTGGAATCAGTGATTGATCCTTTAGCCGTATTTTAAATTAGACTCTTTTTCTTTTTTAAATTGTTAAATATTTTATTTACTATTTTCAGAAAAAAGTGATAATGGGTCCCAGCCCCCATAAAGTGAGTGAACAGACAAGACGTATCTATGGTTAAATGGGCTGGTGGATCATGGGAACATAATCTCACCCCCTATACTGTAGTAGGTCGATAGGTGTCTCCAACTATGCGTTTCACTTCAGCATCGTGGAACTTTCTATGAATGTCCTTCTGCATTTCTTTAGTGCAGCATTCACTATTGGACTTCTATAATTTCTTTCTTTCTTTTTTAATTTTGTTTAGGATCTTTACTACTTTTAAAATGTTTCAGTTTCAAAATTTATATTTATTGCAACTTATCAAATTTCTTTTGGATACTCGTTAAAAAAATTCTTTTATTAAAACACTTTTTGTTAACAAGTGTTCATGTATAGTGAAGGGAGAAAGGACTTCAAGGGACCGGAGGTGGCATTATCCTCCTCCAATTTTTAAAAAAATATTAATATTATAATTTAAAATTTATTTTTAACTTTTTATTCTTCTATGTTTTAATATTGTGGCCCCTAAAAAAAAAGTCAGATAATTTTTTTAATTTTTTGACTACAAAACTAATGAATTAAAATTTAAAACCTAAAACTAAAGACTAATGGATTAAATTTTCTGTTATTCTTTTGTATTTTATAAATTTTTATTATGTCTAATGATTGTTTGAGTTTCTTATATATATATTTTATTATTAGAATGGAATACGTTTATATAAAAATTTAACCGTCCTCTAAATAAATGTCTGGCTCTGTCATTGCATATAACAACATAATTTCGATGAAGAAGATCTTAAAAAGAATAGTCAAAGTAAAAATGCAATTATTAAGATTAATAATTAATAAAAATTGATAAATTATTATAATTTAATTTAAGTCGAATATATCAAAATGGTTATAAATTGTATCCTCTGTTTTTCTATGGTAGAATTAAATGTAAGATTGAGGATTTGGTTACATATTAATTAGTTTAGATAGTTGATGTATCAATCGGATCATCGGTTATCTTATTTTATGTTGTAATTATATGAACATACTAAAAGCACTATATAATATTTAAAGGTGATATAAATTAGATGATCATGACATTCAAGTTTGATATTTATTTGACATTTTCTTCTTCTTTTTGTTTGTTTATAATTCATATTGGTCGAGTTTGAGTTTAATTAAACCTTTTGTAACAACTTAGCCCTCCTAAAAGTAAAAATCAGATAATATTTTTAATTTTTTGACTACAAAACTAATGAATTAAAATTTAAAACCTTAAACTAAAGATTAATGGATTAAATTTTCTGTTATTTTTTTGTAGCTTATAAATTTTTATTATGTCTAAGAGACCACTTATTCTCAAATATCACAACAAGGTAGAAAATTTTAGTGTACTGGGAAGTCAGATGGAGTTTATGTGCCTCATCCACCCTTTTGGATATGGGATCTGGGCCTTCCCTTATTTTTCCAATAATGATATTCTGATACTCTGTTGCTAGCAAATAAAATTCTTGACAGGCACAAAAGCTTTTGGATGACATCTTAGAGAAGACATTAGACATTGTGAAAGATCCTACTAATGCCTTAAATAAGGATCCTACTAATGTCAACGAGGACCTGACCTACAAGGAGCAACCAATGCAAATTGTTGATACACAAATCTGTAAACTTCGATCGAAGATTATTCATTCGGTAAAGGTTATATAGCAACATCATGGAGAACAGGAAGCCACTTGGGAATCGAAGAATGCAATGACACAACATTATCCATATTTATTTGAATAATTCAGGTAAGTAACATACTCTTATAATCCTTCACTTGAAATTCGGGATGAATTTTTTTTAAGGGGGAAGAATTGTGATAACCCTAATAGGACAATTTAACGTACATATTGGAATGTTATACTTAATTGGTAAAAAAAATAAAATAATCAATAAATAAAATAAATAAATAAGAAAACTAAAATTTGAGGTTAATAACTAAACAATAATATGTATATATATCTATAAAATAAGTTGGAACTTAGTGGTTAATAATATATATATATTTATATAAGTGGATTTAGATTTAAGCCACCAATTGTCACCACACGTTTATATCACTTTAGCCTTTGTCTTCTTTAAGCCTGCCAACCAATTTATTCCTTTCTCCATTTTCTGCCGAATTCTCCTTCCTGCTATATGTTTGGTTGTTGCTTGGCCATGAATCCCTTCCTTCTTGACAATTAGGTTCAAGCTT